>JAHREE010000131.1:5037165-5059745 GCA_033628505.1 Tringa tobata | reverse complement strand
TGGCTTTCCTTCAGTAAAAAGCATTTTACTTGCATTGTTTTAACCTCATACCAGGCTAAATCTGGGAAGTCAGACATCAAGCAAGCAAAATCACTGCTATGTTATTTCTCTGTAACAGTTGAGTTGTAAAAATGCAATGCTTTCAAGCTCGTTCTGTGGTTTGTGATATGCTATAAATTATCTATACAAAACAGCACGTTTTTCTACCCAATGCTTTCATGAGTACATACTAACTTTTCTCACAAGGGTTAGAAGTCTCATTCAAAGTATTCCTGTATTCTAGTGTGAAAAATAGAGCATTAGTCTCTTTTTTCACAAAGCTAATTGTATGAGTTGTGCTAAATACATAGAGTAACCGTTTAATAGACACTATATAATCTTTGAAATAAAGCTTTTATTTTATCAACGGGAAAACAATCTTATTCTGGAAAGTAAAATTCTTTGTTAGCCACTCATTTTCTTTCAATTCTTCTGGCAGGAAAAACGTGGCCTCCGAGAACTAAGAGTACTTGAAAATCTAAAGAACACAATCTTTGAAACAAACGAACACGTTCTTCCTAAGTGTGAGCAGGCAATGCACAACAATTTGAATGAAACAATCAAGAGATGTAAGCACATTGCTTCTTATTTCCCTTCTTGCATCATTTTGAGAAATAATTTAAATAGTTTGGATTCAAAACATGATTTGTGGAAAAATTACCATCTTTGGATAAGTTTTCTATCATTTCTGTGCTTTGTTCTCATTCTCTTTGTTTGTCAAACTCTTTGTTTTCCCAGACGTAGTCTCACAAGAGAAGAGGCTGGCTCCAGCATAAAGATGTTTTCCATGTAGATTGTTTATACTAAATCACTTTTTACATTTGAAGGGGAAAAAATAAGGAAAAAAAAATCCAACTAAAACGTAGAGTTTGGTCACCTGTTTCTACTTACTGACTTGAGAGTTTTTTTGATGTCTTCTGAGGTGCTGAGTGGTGCACTCTAGCTCGTCAACAGCACTAAGGAGTATGGGCACCAGAGGACCTGGCTGCCTTCTCCTTTTTGGCTTCTAGAACGCACAAGGGTTGAACTTGGTGATGTGCCTACAAACAGATACCAGTGTGAAGCATTTTCTGCAAGTACTGACAAATCTTTTTTGTGCAGAGTTAAGTGACACAGTGGAATATAATCTTTGACTTGCAAAAGCCTCATGTCTTTTAAATCCCTTTTAGGTGAGTTTCTTTGATTTAGAACAGCAGACTGATCTACTGCTATTTGTTATTTCAGTGCAAGCTGCCAACGACATGATCCATAGACTCCAAGAGAGGGAGCATGAACAGAGAAAGGTAAAGGATGGGTGGATAGATTTTTATAATATGATCTAAGTAAGAGTCTTGTGCTTATACAGCCAGTTTATCTGCCTTCAGTACAGGAAAACTTAAAAGCATATTTTTCTATACTTTACATACTTGTAGTAAAACTTCTTTCGGGGCGATTTCTGTACTTATAAAAAACATACTCATGTGGCATATATGTTCGTGACTGCAAAGTTAATGGATCATTAGCTCTTCCTACAATCTCCTGATGTGTGGAAACTGTTATGTTTGTTTTTAATTTCATTTGTTTTATTTTCCCTCCTAGCTCTATAGAGGTAATATATATAGACTATAGTTTCACATATAGGGAAAGTTTAAATATAAAAAAATTATTTTCTGTGGAACAAAAAACACCTACTAACCTACCAAAATGGAAATGTAAATCTTTCCTAGTTAGCTGAGAACTTTGACTGTATTATATATATTGCTTGTTGAAAAGGAAGTGTTTTTTTCACTTGTGGATGGGTTATTTAATGAAGGGCTATATTATAGGAACATGCGAATCATTGGAATCTTTTCAGTTGGCTACAGTTTGCTCATTTGAAATACATGTGCTCTGAATCTAAAATTTGGAAAATTATACAAGAAATTAGTTTCATGTTTTCCCATTACTCTTCATGATTGTGTTCTTGTGTTATCTTTTTTACTTGCAAAATATTATTTATAATCATTTAGTTAAGAAAAACTGCAGACGTTGCTGTGGCCATCATGCAAAACAGGCTGTGCGTTGATTTATGTAAGCTGATAGTTGTGTTTTTCTTTCCTTTTTGTAATCGATGAAGATGGGCAGGCCAGTTGCAGTTGAATAGTGGCACTGTGTGAATAGCACACTGCTGAACCCTGACAAAGTTTTTTTGTGTCTAGCACTGGAGCAGATATTGGTAGAGAAGTTAAGTAGGAAATTCTTACAGTTCTGCTACTGTTTGTTTGAAGTAAAACTTCAATAAAAAAATTTATAACTTACAAAACGAGCACTCAATAAGAATGGTAACTGTTCTTTTTTAAAATATTAGCTGTGTGTTTCCAGTTGACTTTTTGCAGTGGAGCAATGCTAATAGCTATTCAGGGTATGTAGTGTTTCTTTAAGCTTGTATAGTAAGATTTTTTTGGCTTGAAATTTGCCAAATGTGAGCAGTAACAGGAAACTTTTAAAAATTATAGATAAAAGTTGTCACTGAAGTGCAGCCACTTGAGGAGAAATCCTTTTTCCTTACTTTTCTTTCTGAAGTCATGTGTTCTGAAAACAGAATGGATTTTTGGTAAAATCTAGTGTCAAGTGATTAGTGCTAGCAGTCCTCGGTGAAATTATACAATTTCCGCTGAATAGAATGAGTTTGAAGATTATTTGCTTTACTAATTATCTTTTTTTGCAGTTCCTTTCAGCTACTGGTATCAGCCAAGTAACAAAAGGGAAGTGGCATCATCCCTACCACATTTTCACTTAAGATGTAATGTGATTTGTGATTACAGGAGTGTCACTGAAAAAAGCATTTGTAGAATCCCCAGTCTCATTGAGTAGTCTTCCCATTAAGAATAGTAATGTTTAGCTAGTAGTTCAGCCTGTGGATTACTTTAAGCTTGGGGGAGCAACAAGAGAAGACTTGAAGAAATTTTGCAAACATGTTTTTGTGTACTACATTCTTCTTTTTTTCTCTTTGATTTAAATATTTTTATGTGGAATTGTGCAGGCTTATACTGGAAGCTACCCAGCACTTCCCGTTATGGCTTTGCATCTTAATAACTTGTAACATGAACCAGTGTGGTAACATTTCTCAAAGCCTGTGTCTGCCTCAAATGGTGGGGGCTTGGGGTTTTTTTGATGGTTTTGGGGGGTTTTGCTTGTTGTTGAGTAATACTGAAAACAAGGTTACTGAAAAATTTGATGTTACAGAATTTAATTTTTGCTATAACTAATGACAGTAAAACAAGAATAGAAATAAATACAACCAGCTCATGTGAGTCAGTACTGAATACAAGAAAGCTCCCCTATCTTTCAAGTTCAAGCAGCATGCACTTGTGAGTGAAAAACTGGTTTCATAATCAGATCAGATTTTTTCCAAATAACTAATGTCTGAACTTAGGTGTTGATATAAAAGGAATATGAAAGACATCACTACCAAAATATGTAAATTTGCTAACACACCAAAGGGAATTCCCAGAATGGGAGTTAATAAGGCAGCAACTATGCTTGTGACTTAGGCAAGCTTTGGTTTATAGCTAAACCAAATTATGAAACTTTAACTCAAAACTGTTCTCAACTTTTTACATGAACATGAAAGCTGAAAATCTTCTAAACCTAGTGAGGTCTAAATACCTTATTAAAAAATACTTATATAAGAAGTCAGCATTGTTACAAATATAAACAGATGCGAAGTTTAGTTTGAGTTTCCAAAACTTGTATTTATAAAGTTATACTGAAGGGCAGAAATTGAGGAGAAGTATTTGGGTTACATCTGAAAAGTGAACTTAAACTACTTGTTCTGTGGAACTTCTGGCATAACAACTGAAATACTGTTTGGAGAAGAGGAATCACTGAAAGAATGGATGACCAACAATCAAAGACAGGACAAAGCTGTGTCTGTGTGGTCTGGAGCTGGAAACTTTATAGGAGGATAGAGCTGGAGTTCTAAGAGTGTTTGGGTGTGAGGAAACAATTCTCTGATTAAGCAAGCAAATAAATATATCAAAATTTTGCTGAATTAACACCCATGGAGAACTACTACTTGTACTACCTTGTAGATCTTTTCAGATGGGGTAAAAAGATCTTTTTTTCTATGCAGTAGGTGATAGTAAGTGCCAGTTTTCTGAACTCAGTCTGTCAGTAACACATTCTTCTGTAGTAGACAGCGAAAGGCTAAAGCATAATATACTGTTGCTGACAATGAAACGGTCTTTTGGTTCAAATAGAAATCTATAACATGGAAAGAAATGTGATTGTCTATTGCTTAAAACATTACAACTTATAGCTAATTATTGAGACTCCTTTGATGTTGAATTCATGATACAACATCATGCATTACCTAAGACTTGCTCTTGGCTCAGGTACCTGTGTCTGCATGCTTTAGTTCATACAGCAATTTTCCCATGTTACAAAGGTCATGAGGTTTTACCTCAGAACAAAACATGGTGTTCTGAAGGCTGAATGTGATGTCATAATATTGGCATCTGTCTTGTTGTCAGGCACTGGTATATTTGTACAATCAAATACCAAAACAATTTTTTAGACATTTCTTGACTGGATGAGAACAGTGGAACTTTATATGTGTTCTGAGGTGGCTGTGTTGGGCTTATTATCTCCTGTTTTCTAATTTATTATAAGTCTAACTTAAGGGGATTTTGTTCTTTCTATTTTTTTTTTTTTTTTGACTTATGAGTTTAGACTATAGTTATTTTACAGATTTTTGTTTGTTTGTTTTAGCAGTCATTTGAAATGATAAAAAGTAGGAATTAAAATTAGGCTATACTCTGAAAGTGTACTGGTTCCTTGAAAGAAACTGGTTCTATGAAAGGATATTAGTTTTCATGTTTGTGTGTGCTGTTCTTTGTGATACTTTGTTAGTTTACACGTAACAGTTCTTCCAGGTGGCATCCCTGGAAACAAGAATGAAACCTGAAAATCAGGGTGTCTGTTTCTGGGTTTTGAATCATTACCATTGAGAAATTTGTAATTAAAAGTTTTCAGGAATATGTGAGTTTTGTAAATCTGTATTTCGTTTTAAATGTTTTCCTGACAGTGCATGGACCAGAATTTATTTCAATTTATCTAGAATGTTAGCTTTTTATTTCAATTTTCAGTTCACATTTAGCAAGAGAAGGTATGTATTTCAAAGATTGCTCCTCTTAAATTATATTCATCTACTCTTTTCTACTTGGCATGAGTTTAAATGTGCAATGAATTAATGCTTCATAAGTAGGTATCCTGACACTTAACATGGCAGCACTGATTTGTATTAATATTTAAGTCGACTGAGGTTATTTCTTTGGTTTTAAGTAGTCAAACTTTGAGGAGTGAGAAGTGTAATATGACATTTTAAAGCTTCCCAAATAATAAATTAATAGAAAATAACTTGAATTTATGTTATCTTAAAATGAAAATGTTATTTTCCTCACCTTTACAAAATCACCCTGGAAATTAGTTTGCTAGGCTCACTATCAAATTCTACATGTATTGTTTTCTGGAAAACAACCTTTTGCAAATCTATAAATATGGAAATTATGAGTTGATAGTATAAAATACCCCGTACTGTCTCTACAGATCACTATTTTATGTAACTATATTGACTTTTGGAAACTGTTTGCTTTTTGAGAGTGACTTTTGACATAACCAATACAAATCCATGCCAAGATGTCTCACCATCCTGAAAAACTTTGTATTTTAAAGATTTTTCATAACTGTCATCAGCATGTTTAACAAGAGAGATTGTCATCTGCCTGTATGGACCTTTATGCTTTCTAGCTGTGCTAGAGCTGCAGTTACAATTAGGGCACAGTATCTCTTGCATAGTGGCTTGATTTTATTTGTTTTTCGTCCTGTGTGTTACGCTCAATTGAATAAAGCAGTGAAGTTAATAGCAGTGGATATGAAGATGATGTGGTAGGAGTGAGGAGCATTGTGGTAAGAAAGCACAATACAGGGCAAACTTCAAGGGTACTTACAGAGCTACAGTGTGAAAGTCATCCTTCTGTACTGAGAAATGGAATCTTTTGATGGCCGGAGCTAGGTGTTGATGTCCTGTGTGGGAGCCTGGGTCCTGAAGAGGCTGATAGTGATGTTCTGTTAAGAGAAAGGCAGTGTTACAAGACACTGGAGAAGGCTTGGGTGGGGGAAGCTGATTAGCATCTTGGCTCCAGAGATGGTGTCTGTTGCAGTTGGGCATAGGAGGAACCTGTCCTTGGTCAGGATTTCTGTGATGCCTAATGAGATTGAAGTGTCCATTGAAGATTATCCCACAGCTATAGCGTTCATAGATCTCTCCTGCATGGATTCTTTGACTTCTAATAAGAAGCAAGTTTGCACTGCAGCATATGCTTTGGCTGAAAGATCTCTACCCGAAGGTATCCATCCATTAAGTATCACACTTCTCATTTTCCTTCTCCCAGCTTCAGGCGGAGAAGCTGATGGCTCGTGAAGAGAAGCGCGTAGCCCACTGCGAGGAATTGATGAAAGAACAACAAAACAAACAGGCAGAGGTGGATGAAGAGCACAGAAAAGCTATGGAGCGCCTCAAAGAGCAGTATTCTGAAATGGAGAAGGAACTGGCCAAACACGTTTCTTTTTAAGACCTTTCTTTTTTAATAATGTTGGGTTTGTGCCAACACTCAGTTGCTTCTGACTTAAATAGAGGTTCTTTTGGAAAGCTGAAATGAAAAAGAAGAAAGGGGAATTTCCTCTACAGGTTTAGTATGGGAAGAAAAGGTTTGCATACTTTCAACTTAAGTGCCTATCTATGCTTGTTTTGTTCAGGGCGAGTGGAATGCCAGTATTTCTTCCTTTGTTGGAAGGTGGAACTGGAAATTACGTTGCGTGACTACATCAGCTCAGGGAATTGCAAACTGGAATTCTCTCCCATCTGCAGAGAGTATCGTATCATTTGGGAAAACAGACTGATGTAACATGAACTGTCCCAGTGTGCAGCCACAGCCCTTTCCCAAAAAGTAGATGTAATCGGTTCCAGCCATAGTTAGCTGAGAATTCACTGGGAAAACCATAACTCCCATTCATAGATTTCAGGAAAACCAACTTGTTTTATAGAATGCTTTACTCTGAAGCTTCAGCAATGAAAGATCTCAGCAGAGTTTTAAATCCAGTTGAAATTCCAACTTTTGGGTTCTATGTTCAGTATTACGAAGTAGAGTTGAGATTCAAATGGGTTTTGCTAACGGAAAAAAGGCTGAGTGGGCTTAGATGACAATTTCTTTTCTCTCCCTCTAAATGCCTCAGACCTCTCTTTTTAAGCTATACTCTTTGAAGCAGAGCCAAAACAAGCTCAAAAGTGATCATGAGAAGCATGTATCAGTCTTTGTATTAGCTTTGTAGCTAGTACAGTATTTACCTTAAATATTTAACATGCTTTTGGTTTACTTAGGATAAGCTTGTCGGGACCGTATAGAGCAATTGAGGAAAGATTTTTCTTTCTTTATCAGCTAAACAAATGAGCAGATTAGTGGTAAAACGCCTGTAGTTCTGATCTGCTTTTTTGCTCTTACTCTTACAGGGTATGCGAAGCTCCTGTATTGCTTTCTTTTATGTAAAACTTGCAGTTAACAGCAGTATAACTGAAGAAGTTAACTTAATCAGTTCATTAACCAAGCAAAATGAGACATAGTACCTTAATGAAATTTGCTGCAAGCTAACCGTTAGTCCAGGAAATATCTTTCCATAATTCAGCTGGTGTCCAATATAGAATGGAAACAGGTAAAAATAAACAGAATTTACCCTTTACCTGTATTGCAGCAGCAATATGCCAACAATGGTTGCTTGTGTGAGTCTGTGGCTTGGTGTCAAGGCTCCGTTCCTGGCAGCATGTTGATAGTGTGATTAAAGTTAGTGGAGGAGATGGAATAAGTATCTGAGATTTCTTTCAATAACACTGAATTCCTGCCAAGCTGCTCTGCCCGCTACTGTAGGCCCAGCAGCTTCATCAATCATCATCGTGTATCTGGACTGAAAAGAGGACTTGCCGACACTGGGGCACGCTGGAATGTTGTTAATTCTCTGTTGTGGATGGAAAAAACGTAGATGTCTCAAAAGTATCCCACACATGAAAAATAGGAAAGCCTCTTTTAGAACAACCCCTATTTGAATAGAAGGTGACCTCTGTAATATTTTTCAGCCTCTGTACCCGTGATGAATGCTGTAACTAAGCTCAGACTTTCATTTTAAAAAGAAAAAGTTAGTTCTTGCCTGTCTTTAGAATTGGGTGTGGAATAGTTTTGATTGTTTTGAGCACAGACTGAAAATGGCTTCTCTCTTACCAGATTATTTGATGTATATGTGCTCAAAGCCCAAATATCTTTATAGCAAAATGCATTTAACTGCATACTGAATTCATTTTTATTTTTGCACTGATAATTTTTATTAAGATTTAGATACCTAATTAACTGTGCACTGGAGCTGTAGATTTTAGTATTTCTTCAATTTGAGGGCTCTTCAGCAATGATACAAGTTGGATATTCACTGGAAAATAAAGTAGTATTTCTAAAATCTTCTGGGATGTGTGTTCCTGAGTCTTTGAAAAGCTTCTAAATACTGACACCAAAAACACGTTTCTCTTTTAGAATGGTATTTTTATGCTGAAGATCATTTGAAAACACTTTTCTTCATAGTCTACATCTGTCTGTTGACCCACTCTTATTCATTGTGAGGACTACCTGAAAACTATCCGTTGATGAATTATTTTATTTGGTAACTTTCACTTTTTTTATATATGGTTTTAACTGTCTTTGAAGCAGCTTGCCAACATTTACAGGAAAACCTATTTTTTTCTCTCCAAATGCTTAAAACACACACACACACACACACACACAACTACCACCCCCAACCTATGTGTCTAATATTCTCATTGGTGCATGAAGGAAGCGTCTCACCTTTTACTTGCTGTTGTTACATGACTGAATTTCGTAGTTTTAAAAATCTTGAGAATTTATTTAATCCCTGTTAAACTTGATAGAAGTTTGCACTGGATTCCAATAGGAGCTGGAAAGAGTCCTCAGTGCTTAATTTCTAGTATGACAGGTGAGTTTTGCCATCTGTCTTTGTACCAGATCATGCATGTAACTTTTTCTTTAACTATTAGCGCTGTTTATTATACTGAACTCTAGGTTTAACTGTTCTTCTTTGAAACTAGAAGTGGGATTGGATGTGATGTAATCGCTTGAATATTTTCTTAGTCTTTCTACTCTAATGAATACACAGCAAGAAACTGGTATCTTCATTGGAACTGCTCTATTTAGGAGTAATAACAAACTTAGGAACTGAAGAAATACTTAAGGGTTTGTTTTGTTTTTAACTGCCTTGTTTTAAAAATGAACCTATGCGCTGTTCTCCTTGCAGTGTCTTATATTTAAGGCCTATCACGTTTTTTTAGTCTTGGGAAGGAGTGAGAAAACTGATTTATTTGCTCTTACTCTGCTTCTTTCCATGCTAACGCTGGGTGACACTTTTTATAGAAAAATTCCTTAATTACATATGGAACGTTGCATCTCCTCTGATATTTTAATTTATGGCGTATTAGATCTTTCCTCAAAAACTGGGGAGTTTTTTGCAGTAGTCAAATCAAATAGTCAATACACAGAATAATCAGCCAATGAATCGACTCATGCATCGTTATTCCTGAGTTGAAATGCTTCCTATGTCTCTACGCTATGGATTTTGAGATTTACAAATATTCACCAGTAGGTGTCAGTGCAAGCCTGAAGAGGAAAGCTAGAAAGTCTGTTTTTATATGAGGTATAGAATATAAATACTTGTGTTCAGTTGTATAAGTACAACACGTATTCTGGATAAAACCACGTGCTTTTGAATAAAAAATTACTTACCAGCATCATTTTGCCCCATTAGTCCTCCAAAAAACTTACAACAGATCACTCTTAAAATTATTTATGTAAGGTGTGACAATATTGTCCAGAATACTTATGGGCTCTAACTAAGATCTCTTATGACTTGAAGTTAGACTCAGTATCAGAGATTAAAACCTTCTAGAGCTGCATTCTTATACAGCTGTCCAGGTTAGTGGTCCAGGTTTTCTGAAGGTTTGAGACAAAAGTTTATGCTTATTGATAGAGGGCACGCCGTAATTAAAAATAAAAAAAAGACTTCTGCAAAACATTTTGTGAGCGAAATTATCATACCACATACTTTTAAACAGGCCAACTATTTTAATTGTTTGTAATTAAATTATCTTCTCAAAATAGTAAAGACATAGTACACTCAGTGCTGTTGGTCTATCTTATGGTCTGTGTGTCAAGATAGAGCAGAATCTGCAGGAAGATGGGAGTGCAGCCGCTGTAGTTAGATTTTAATGAGTAACACAACTTTCCTAAGGAGTTCAGTCATAAGATTCTTCAGACATTCCAAATAACATAGACATTTAAAAGAGAAGGGAGAAGTAAGGAAGGATTAAGTCTATTCTAGTGCAATTAGCAAGGGGAATTTTAGAAAAGCTTTATTTCAATCATTAGAGTTTCAGTACTCTCTCTATATATACACCTTACAGTTCTGAAGAGTGTACAGTGTTATGTGCAATACTTTTGCAGCTTTATAGGTGGTAGTTTTATATATAGTAATGAGCAAAGTAGAACAAATTTATTCAAGATGGTGTGAACATTAGAAAGCAAAAGTCCCATTAGGGTTTAAAGCTGTAGCTTTGAAAATCAATCTAGGTTCAATCTAGGAATCCAGTAGAGATGGACAACCACTTAGTTTTCAGATTGTGTTCTTAAATGCTTTATCTGGGCCAAATCAGAACCCAGGCAGTTCAGATTTTCATATAACATCATTTTATACACGATGAAGAAAAAGCTGACCCTTTCAATATGAACTTCCCAGACAATTGTACTAAAGGATGGATAATGCAGTGTTTTAAACCAAAACTACAGTAATTCAAAATAAAACTTGGCATTTCCTCGGTCTTCTCCACTGATGACTGAGTGGATAGAGGAGACCTGCAACTGAGTATCATTGGTTTTTTAACAGGCGTTGCATTTAACTTGATGAGAATTGAAGCACTCTTTATGGCTTTTGCTTGTTACTTACTACTAATGTTTGGAGATGGACATAATCCATAAATTTATCCAGCGTTCATGGCGTATGATCCCTATAGTCTGTCATCTGGAGAAAAACTACCTTTTTCTCTTGTGTTCTTGCCACAGCAAACACTGCAGGACCTGGATAAGCATTTTTAGTTGTCTTTGAGTTAATTGTAAGATGAATTTGTAAGCTTGCTTTGCAGAGCTGGTGGGATGGTACCTAGCCAGTGCTCTCCCAGGCTAGGGCATGCAAAAAAATGCCTCTTGCGGGAACGTGTTCTAGAATATGCACAGCACTTTTCAGTAGCTGTAGCTTCAGGAAAGCTAGTTCCGGCTTGCTTGAGGTCATAGGAAGTCCTTTATGAGTGGACCCAAGTTTGTCCTTTCCAGATGTTTTTAGCACTCATTTAATAAAATCCGGTTCCTGAAAATCCCCTCTCCAGATGGCTCTAAATCTGTTCCAGTATTTACTATGTCGCCTAGAAAGCTTCTAAGCTGAATTACATAAATAGGAAATACTGTGCATCCCTCCAATGGACTGGTTTGAAAGAAAATTGAGCATGACTTAGAAAAGTTAATATTTACTAAACAATGTTGAAAATCGTAAAGTAGAATTATAGTAGTACACCTGGTTAGCAGGTTGGTTTCAACCAAATAACTAGGATTTGGGGTCCTAAGGAGGAAATGTCCTTTACAAAATTCTTCAGAGTAAGCAGCTAGCAATACATTGAAGCAATGGAAAAACTTTCTGGAATCAAGAAGTGCTCGGAGGCAGTAAGACTTTGATATTTGTCTCCTGAGCAAGTTTAGAAGCGCCCATTGTATCAGGCAAATGCATTGAATTCGTTGCCTGGAAGACCCAGAGTGCAGAATGCAAACTCTGCACAAACACCCAGTGTAGGACTGTACCTTCCTTTCATTTTGTATAAGGCTTTTTGCATATCCAGGAGAAGAGAACACAAACACAGGCTGCCATTTCTGGTTGTAAAAAAAAAAAAAAAAAAAAAAAAACAACCCAAATTATATATAGAAATGCGGAGTGACCAGGATGTTTTGTGTTTTGAAATTTTCTTGCACCTGTGACTTGCAGATGGTACAGGAGATGCAATTTCCTCTAAAACATCCACGAACAGATAGAATTTTATGTAATAAGGCTAATTATTGGCTTTTTGTTTCTTAGCCAGATGTTGAAGTAGGGAGGAAAGGGACCCACTGCATCAGGTTGCTGTCGGTTGGTGGTTGGTATTTGTCACTGAGGTAGCAGTCACCATCACCACAGGATCACAAAATGCAAAAATGTTTTTTCCTTTTGTTTGATTTGAGAGAATGCAAGTCCTAGAGAAGTGTTTTGTGGTCAAACCGGAGCATGGAAAGAAATGGCAGAATTTCTGATGCTGCTCTTCTGTCTTTTGCAGCTTCTCCTGAAGAAGAAACAGGAGTTCCCTCTTTACACTTTTTCCAGGTGCAATTTTACTTTTATCATAGATTAAATTGGAATTAAAAAACTGAGTTGAATTTTTGCCATTATCTTTAGCCAAAATAGAGTACGAGACTTAATCCAAGCCGCTCTTGTTATGAATTTCAGTGCTGATTATATTTTGCCTGTCGACACGGGACTGGACTAAGAGCACATACCTCTGCAAGGAGGTTATCCAGCAGCTCTTGCATTAGTGCTACTGTAGGTCATTGCCTCAGTATGCTCCCTTTGAAACAGCTGCCATAAAGAGAAACTTTAGCTGAAAACTATTTCCAAATAATTTTCACACGGTAAGAAATTATTCTTCATATATGATGTGATTTCCACGTGCACCTTCCCTGCGCTTTCAAGTTCCCAGGCTAGTTTGTCCCACAGAATCCAATAAAAAAGTGTAATTTCTCCCTAGGGTCTTTTCTGGTCATGTTTGATATCACTTAACATAATGAGCTTGTTACTCCCACATCATAAAGGGTTTTGTTTTAGGGTTGTGGTTTTTTTTTTTTTTCCTTCTTCAACAAAAAGTGTTGCTTACATCCCTTCTAAAGAATGCTCTTAGTTATGTGAAATGTGAACACGTTGTCTGGGCCAACCTCTTATCTCCACCAGATTCAAAAAGTCTGGTTCGGTATGGTGGCTTAGACTGCATGTTTTTGTTGTGTTATGTTTCTTTTAAAAATATATATGTATGTGTCTTGTTAAAAAACATTGCTGCCCCCGTCTAGGAACAATGCAACACTCACATCATTTCCTGAAAGAATAGAGTTGGAAGGCAATTATCTACTCACCAAACAGGCTAAAACAACAGTTCCTGATATTCTTCTCAAATATTTCAACTTCCCAGGAATCCGGAAAAAATAATTCCATGAGACGGTGTTATGAATGAAGGTATGACATTTCAGTTTCCTTCACTTGGAATCAAACATCCAGAGGTAATAAATTACCACGCTCTTGGCACTGCTGGGAGGGGGGGTCTGGCTGTGGCAGATTGTTTTTCTTCAGAACAGGAACAATGAAGTGCTTTTACATCCTCCGTGGTCCGGTGACAGGCATGGCTTCTTTCTTAATGGGCTTTCAGCAGCAATTGCATGAATTACACGTAGAAAAAAGCAGGAACCTGACAGTGAAGTACCTTGAAGCAAATATGTTTAGAGATAGGAAATCATAATAATAAAGATTAATTTTTTTTCCATTTTGCCTCTGTGAAATAAAGCTGGTAGCATGCTCTGAGAACTGCACTGTAACAGGAAAAGAAATGGGCAAAAAAAAGAAAAAGTAGTAAAAAAGTATCTTTACCACTTTCTCTTGCATCTCAAGGAAAGCGGTTATTACCAGCCTTATCCACGTCCCATTTCTGTCACTCAGAAATGTCTAGTTACATCTGCTGCTTGTATTCATTTTATGCATTTATTTTTTGTTTGTATTTACTCTTCTTTGCTATATACCACTGAAGAGGATTCAGATACTGCTTTTGCAGGTTCTCTGCCAAGTGTAATTTTCAGTTTACTCATTAATTCATGTTTCAAAACTTCTTAGGTGGGATTGTAAGTTTGGATCTTATTGGCATATAGAAAAGTGGAAATGCTACTCCTGGGAAAAGAGTCGATGCTCTTGATCTTTGAAGAGCTCACTTTCGATGTTTAATAAGCAGATGGAAAATACTTCTGAAGAAGTGTGTCTTTGGATCCGAAGCGAGGCGTTTTAGGAAGGTAGCACAGGGAATGTTGCACTATAAGTAAATTTGTAGCAAGAAAACAGCAAATCAATTAACATTAAAATGAAATACTATTAAACCAGAAGCTCCTAGTGACACTTGATTTCATTCCTGCTTCTGGTTGAATTTTGAAGAAAGTGGTCATAAATATAATTGATTTAAAAGAGTGACGGTTCTGATCTAAGGAGAAGAGCTGCATTTCGTATCGCTTTTCTGAGAGATGTTTTTCTTTTGTTACTTCCTTGAGAGAATTTGACTAAGTAGTCCTACCAGCTTCGGGGGGTTCCTGTATAAGCACTAGCCACACGCCAGCAGAGGTTGGTGTGTCCAGCTCTGTACATCTTGAAGCGGATTCAGCAGAGAGGTTTGCAGGTATCCACAGCACGTTCTCTTTGTGCCAGGGAAACAGAAGGACTAAATCCTGCTCCTGTAGGAGTCTTTAGCAAAATTCCCTTCAACTTCACTGCAGCTAGAATTTAGCTAGAGTTTTTGGAATCGGGCATGCGTCTTCAAGGATAAAAGCAAGCAGCCCTTTTTTTTTAATAGCGGCACTGAACTATGGTAAAGAAATGTGATTAATGTAATCACTATTCTCATACCACCTACCTTTCATTCCCATACTATTTAGATATTTCTTTTCAAATTGAATCTATTGTTTCAGGTTTGTAATTTATCTACTTATTTCTGTTCTATGAAATAATGAAAAGTGTGATGCTGTTTGCTGTGTCGAGCATTAATTTGTTCATCGCACCTCAATACTAGCTTTTTCTAAGCGTTTAAAATTGCTAAGCATCTCATCAATAATGATGTCAATCACCTTTAGCATATTACATGGTTCATAACGTGCCTTGTGAACACCAGACTGTGTTAGTACTACCTATAAAGTGTGGATAATAAGACAACTGGAATGTCACAATAGGCTTACTAGTTTTGTGGTAGTACAGCGACTTCCATATAAACCAAAAAATACTGAAGTTTAAATTTTGTTTACCATTAAAAAGATCTTTCTTTTCCTGCCTGCCAGCCCTGGATGCATAAACAGGGATATATATGAAGGCAAAATTCCTATTTTCGTTATGCTTTCTGTACTCTTGCCCATGGTAAAGAGGTGACCTGCTAGTAGTTTTCACTGTTGTTTTGGTGGAGCCCAACAGGCTTCATCCCCTATCCTTGACATATGTCCTCATAGTTGCAACTGATGGTAGGATTCAAACGTGCCGTAGGACTTGATGCTCTGCTTTTCACACGTACTGTTCCTTTGGCTTCATTTTGGCTCATTGCTGAGTTGGCAATGTAATCTTAAGGGAGTAAAAGTAGTAAATTATTTCTATTACTATAATGCCTTCAGTAGCCATTAAGCCGGCAACAGTTTTTTAACTGAAAGGTCAGATAATGTACAATGTGGAACATAATTTTGGTTACTGCCTTTCACAATTACAAGTATGTAGTTTACTTACATAATCCTCTGTGTGTTTGTGACCCCATGCAATTAGGTGTGCACAAAGGATTATTAGCTAAAACCTGATCTGAGAATCAGACCCTCGCTCCATTACAGAATCATAAAGAAGAAAGAGAAAAAATAGACTCAGAGTCTTAAGTAAGCAAGCTCAGAGTCCATTATTATGTCTTGATATTCTAAAATACTGATATTTTGCTAAGCCCTTTGATCAGAAGAAATTTAACTCAGTGGTAAACGGCAAAAGGTTACATTAGAAGACTTGAGTGTCAGTTTGCTTGAAAACAAAGGATATTGTAGGATATGTAGTCCAGAAACCTTAGGCATTTTTAATTTTTTTTTAAAAAGACAACATGGAATTTATTATCTGTTATTTTAACGTCTGTAGAAAACAGGTTTTTTACCTTTTCTGTCACTGCAAATAACTGAGTCATGAAAGCTCAAAATGTATTTTCTATGAAATTGAAAAGGAAAGAAAAGGTCTCAAATCATATTTCTTTCCAGCAGGTAACTGTACTGTGCATTCAAGGTTAATAGGCTTCTTGGGGTTTTTTGTTATTTTTCTGAATATCTTTCTGGAGTAGCTATGTCTTGTGATAGGTATAATATCTTGCTCCTGGGATCTGTGTAACTTCTGTGTAAGTAAGGAAAAGGATAAAACCAAAGCTGTAGGGATAGTGGTACTACATAGACAGATAAGACATTTGCAGTTAGATCCTTTTCATGTACTTTTTGCTATAATTCCTATAAACAGAGAGTGATGAAAGCTAATACATATTCAGAAAAAAAATGTCTTTTACCTACCAAATGCATATTTGTTTTATTTTTAGTTTATCATTTAAATCATTTAGATTTTTATTTAGCTTGAGCCAGGATTCAAAATAATAATTTAAAAAATCAAAATAAAAATTTACGTTCTGGGGGCTGTTGTGTTGTCAACCGGTGGCCGGATGCTAGGGCAGACTTTCCCCAATTAGCAGGTTGCGTGCCCCATCTGGTTGGCCAACTTCACTGTTTATGCGTCCTACACGTTACCGCAGTCAAGACTCAAAACAGTAAACACCTCGGAACACCAAAAGTGCCAGAAGCCACCTTATTTTTGTTGTTATTTTCTGTAATTATACCTGGGAGGATTGGAGAGTTCTAGCACTCTTTTTTTTCCCCTCACCTTTTTTTTTTTGCTTTTTTATGACTTGGTTTTTGCATTTCATAAGCTCTTGGCAATGGGTAGAGCAGCTGCCTTTACACTTGCAGGAGACGAGATCCTCTAGGACACATATGCTTCCAGCAATGCTCGGTTCCCTCTTTCTCCATGCAGTGTATCAGAGGTACAACCCAGAAAGTGGGACATCATGTGTACGGCCTCTTTGTGGGACTTGCCCTCAAGAGTTGTTTTCCAAGGGGCGCGTTCACTTCGGTGATTTCCCTCCTCTCATTTCTGTTCTGTGCTTGGCTTCCTAGTGAACAATGATGTCCTCTGAGCTCTAGCATTCCTCTTTTACCCACCTCATCCCTGACCGTGCTTTTCCTCAACAAGCCTAAATCAGAGGTTTCATAGTTCCGATGTTTTTTTCCTTCTTTTTTTTTCTTTCTTTAATATGAAAAGGTGAGTTTGGTTTACTTTATGGTAGAAGGTCTAAGACTTTACAATGGAAAACATGGATGCAAGTTGTTTTCATAGAGTTTAAGCAAGGTTAAGCAGAGTTTCCCCAATTTGTACTGGTGCTGGCACTGTCTAATATTTGTTTCGGAGGAAGGAACGAGCAATGGGGCGGTAAAATCAACATACGACCAAAAAAAACCTACTCATTCACATTCGGAAAGGATGAGAAGGAAATGTAGAAGGATCTAACAAAGAGCCGGCAACCTGATATGGTGACACGATGTAGAAATATGTATGTGGGGAGAAACCTTTATAAATCTAACTCGGGGAGTAAAGGAAAAAACTTTGATAGAGTGAACAGTGCAGAGAAAGTAAATCATGTCTATTCACATACCTTTATTATTCAAGAGTAGACAGAAAAATAGATTAGATCTATTTGACTTTTACAACTGATAAATTGTTTTTTTACATAAGACACAATAGATTTGCAGTCTGCACTACAGGTTGCCGTTGACCGACTGCTTTCTAGGTGAATTTTCTGGGAAAATTGCCCACCCTTCATTGAAGGACTCTACTTAGGAAACTTTCCACTGACTTTTTTAGGCAAATTTCATCATAACCTTTCCTAACTCTTGAGCACAATCCTTTGCAGAACACTTCCGAACACAGACAAGAGCATCTTATCAGGCACTTAGCTTTAGGTATGTGTTTTCCATGGATTTTACTTTTTGAAAAAGATATATTTCACACCATTTGTCAATGTAATAATTGCTGTCCTATTCATAATTAGTTAGGGAACTAATGCATTAAGAAAACACAACAAAACAAAAATTTATGAGAGGTATGCTGTTGTATTCTTTTTTTTTTCTTGTTGAATCCCCTGTCCTATTGCAGCTTGATGTTTTTCTGGGTAGATATAGATTCATTTGCATTTCACAAAATGCTTAATGAGGAAAATGCACATGGTTGGTCGTCTTCAATTTATTTCCAGAGTTAAGCTTGTCAGTGAATATTGGGCAGGAAGAACAACAGAGGCAGTGCTGTTTGTTAGAAATACCTTGTGGGAAGCGGGGTGGCTTTGGATCTTGCACCACTGGAAGGTGGTACAGGGGGTAACTACATAGTATGATGACTTGGGGGAGAGATGGAGGCACACTTCTATTGTGAAAACACAAAGAATCCCATTTTTTTTCCTGTAAAGCAAATAGATCTGTGCCATTAGAAATACTTTCCGAGGCCTTGAAATAAATTTACCTTGCAAAGACACTGAAAGAGAAGATGGCTGCTGTCTATGCCAAACCAATAATGATTTGTTGCTCTTGCTTAATAAGAGCTTCCTGTAAATAAGCTTTCTATCCAGCTTTGTTTTATGTGGAACTCAATAGTCCAGCAATGTATGTTTGCCTGCAGCTGGTTTTGCTTCTAACCTTTCCTCTAAAGCATAATCTATCTTGCTTTGTTTTAACATCACTTAGTTGTGTGCTTGTGTAGGGACTGACTGTTGAAGTGTCTCTTGGAGAGAAAGACTGGCTTCTGATCATGAGAGAGGCAGACATGGCTGTGGACATCTCACAGATGAGGAAACTGTGAGACTTGCCCACTGCTCCTGCAAGAAAAGTGGTAGTACTCTCCTTATGGGTATAAGGAGCATCAAGCGACCTGAGAAGAGCCAGGCTTTCTTTTTACCACCATAATGGTACTGCTGGACAAGCACTAAGGCCTAATCCAAATGAAATCTTCCCTGGCCGAAGGGGAGCTATAGACAAGGCTGCTATTGTAAGGAGAAAATACAAAAACCTTCTTCTTTTTTTTTTTTTTTTTAAAAAAAGGAACACATTGCAAACGCCACCAACCCCCCAACCAAAAAGCTGCAAACCACCCTCCTCCAAGTCTCAAGCCCAGCATTCCTGAAGCTGATCACATACTTCTGCTTCAACAATGAATAAAATTTCATGAGAATTTAATACTTCGGTCTTGAGCTTCCCGCAGAGCAGCTGGCTTGGGCTCCTTCACAGAGACACGGTAAGCAGTAGGTGACGGAAGGTTTTCCAGTTAGCATTGGCACATTCCACAAAGCAGAGAAGGTATAGAAACAGAGAAACAGATATAAATTAATAATTAAAAATAACCCACCTTCACCAGTAACAACAGAGAAAATACTTTCCATGCTATGTAAGTAATACATCAACATTTAAGCTGATTAAAATTTGATAAACTACTAACTTCCCTGTTTTCTGATAGGAAGGCTGGGGACCGAGATAAAGCAGTGTCATGCTGGGGAGGACAAACACCCTAGCATCCAATAAACTTTTTATGCACCTATTTTGTTAAGACTGATTCCCGTTTCCTTTGTAACTCTTTGTTTATTAATGAGTTGACTCATCCAGAATCCAGCAGCTTGTTTCCACACCAGAGAGATGGATTTGCACCCCCGCCAAGTGGAGTCAGAGGCAGAGATAACAGCCAGCAACAACAATAGTCTTCCCCGGTCCATTTGCCAAGAACAATTGGCAGAAAGGACTTAGGGAGTAACTTATCACCAGCCCAGGGAGAGGCTGGAGCTCTGGAAGCAGAAGGTTGCTGCTTGCCTGCCACAGATAAACAGCAGGATGCGACCAAGAGCCAAGCTGGAGTTGCAGGCTTTACCTGGCGGAGGAGGAGGCCAGCACCCATCAGTTAACATAACCCTCTGCGGCAACCAGCCAGTTATTTTAAGCTGCCTATGACACTGCAGACTAAAGCAGGAGGCTCTTTTCGAGCGCCAAATCCACGCTGACGAAAACCTGAAGATAGTTTGGTCCTGAGGTATGTTTTCTTCACGAATGCGCACACGTCCTTGAACTGGTTAAGCTGCTCTTCTCGGATGAAACGCCATATATTTAAACACGAGCGAGTTCTCAGATCCTGCATTATGGGTGATGTGAAATCTGCTCATAAGCGTTCGTGTTTGATATTTCACCCCGTTTCTCTCGCGTCTTGTTCTTCAAAGTGGTGAGCACCTCTTCATATCAACTCAGCTGCGTTTCATCTTGATGGCTCTTTTGCTTGAGAGAAGAAAATTAGAACACCTGAGGCAAATTTTTTTACAAAACTTATATCAAAGTTTGTACTTGTGATGGCATTGTGGTTCTCTCTGGGAGAAGGTCCCCCTGCTAGATAGTCAAATAAATTCATACTTCACAAACACAGTAACTCTCAGACAGTTACAGCTGTGCAGCTGTTACTTGCATGGCTTTTAGACAAAGCAGACCTCTTATTTTGAATCTAATTAAAACACCCACAAAGGCAGAATTCTGTGTGACACAAAACTCATTATGGTTAATGAAATATGACTCAATGTGTTTCATTTAACAAAAGAATACGGCAAATTTGGGGTTTATAGTGGGAAGCAGCATGAAATGGTATGTTGTGGATTGTCTGCTACAGCTGGCCTTCATACTGTTAAACCCCCTTCAGATTAAGGAGAAACTGGAGCCTGTTAATTTGTTCTGCATCTTTTTTATACACTTTACTCAAATTTTCTTCATGACCTGACTCAATGTCAGAAACCATCTTTCCAATCTGGCTTGGTAGAGATAATTTTTTTGTTATTCTTTCTTCTCTCCCATCTATACAGCTAGATGATATTGAGATCCTTCCACTTCTTTTTCTGTAGATCTGTCTTTTCCATTACTTCAGCCAAATCTTTTATTTGAGCTTTTATTGTACCATGTATTGCTCTTCAGCTCTTGCAATGTGCTCTTTGCAAGTGTCAGAGAGACATGCTTTCCCCTAAAAAACGGGTGTTAAATTCTAACTCTGCTTTATTTGTTTGATCATGCTACTTCTCACTTCAGATCTCAGAATTGGCTCCTGTGTAGCATCATAGCCAATTTAAGACTCTAGTTTCCTTGATGCAAGAACACAAAATTACTGTTGCTTTTTAAACTTTAAATTTCCTGGTATTTTGAATTCTAAAGTTAGGCTTTACTAAGCCATTAACATTATTTTTGTTTTGCAACAGAAAGAAGAGGGGTAAAAAAACCATGGAGACAGCTCGCAACGAAATTTTTCAGAACTGCTATACCAGGAGACGGGAAAGCTACTGATTTCCAAGGTACATCTGAGTTCAGGGTGGCAAAGTAATGATTTCCTGTGAATCAACAATATTATTATAAAATTTGAACATCCAAAATGTACTTACGCTGTAATCTTTGTCCATGAGCCCACCTCAACCTCCCGTCTTCTCACTCCCACTTTACCGCATCACATCTAAAGTTAGGTTAGCACTGGAGGAAGAGACCACACCTTTCCCATATCTTCTTCTTTTTTTTTTTTTTTTTTTTTTTTAAGAGCTTAGCCCATTTTTGCTTGCTCTATAAATAAATAATAGCCAGTGTGGTGCCAGGGAAGGAGAGGAAAAAACTACATTACATCACAAGGCAAAATAAGAAATCGACAAACTTAGAAATAAATATTTTTCTTATAAGATGCAACCCCTCTTGGGAGAAATCAATGCATTTGGTGTTCCATGAAATGAAACTCATCTCTTCACTATAGTAGCACCCTCCCTGTCCTAAGAGAGTGCCATGATGTGGAAGGACATTTGGGACACTTAAATGACCAGGCAGACCCGTGCTACAGGATGTTCTTCCCTGAGCATCACCTTGCAAGCTGCCGGCCAGCAGCGGCCACAGGGCCAAGGCTTGGGGTGCTCCGTGGGCTGCCAAAACCCCAGGCAGGGACCAGGAGCTTGGCAGTGGCCTCCACCTTCAGCTACTGATTGCAGCCATGGCCTTCCCTTGTGCTGGGTGTTTGCCAGCAGGACGAGTGCCCCCGGGGGCTCTGCCTGAGCGAGGGTAGGCACGGCTGTGTCAGCACAAGAAGAAAGGGAGGACCAGAGGTGAGAAGGAGCTGTGGGGCCAGGAGCTGCTCACATCAGCATGACTTTCTACTTACATTAGTGTGGTAAGCGGTGGTTGAGCTTCTGTTTGTCCTCAGTGTTAGCCCAGAGTCAACATGTCGCCAATGTGGCTTGAAAAACCCGATGGTATTCATTTCCCTTAAGGTATTCGGGTTTTCAGCCCATGATCTTCCTTCATGTTTCTAAGCATTCGAGCCATGTAAGTGTCACCAAAGACAGGCCTCTGCTTTAACATTAGCATTAGTTGTGCTGCAACTTGTTTGGCATTTGATGTAAAACAACTACTTTTATTATATTTATTATATTATATTATTATTTTAAGTACTTTGTG
>JAHREE010000131.1:5022060-5037032 GCA_033628505.1 Tringa tobata | reverse complement strand
GTGGGGCCAGGAGCTGCTCACATCAGCATGACTTTCTACTTACATTAGTGTGGTAAGCAGTGGTTGAGCTTCTGTTTGTCCTCAGTGTTAGCCCAGAGTCAACATGTCGCCAATGTGGCTTGAAAAACCCAATGGTATTCATTTCCCTTAAGGTATTCGGGTTTTCAGCCCATGATCTTCCTTCATGTTTCTAAGCATTCGAGCCATGTAAGTGTCACCAAAGACAGACCTCTGCTTTAACATTAGCATTAGTAGTGCTGCAACTTGTTTGGCATTTGATGTAAAACAACTCCTTTTATTATATTTATTATATTATATTATTATTTTAAATACTTTGTGTTATCAAATTGATTTGCCTGTTGAGTTTTCACTGTGTCTCTTTCCTTCCCGTCTAATATCTCCTTAAGCCTCCTTTTTGTGGTGTCGTATTAACCTTGCCTGAGATTCAGTTCTGCTTTTCATTCTGATTCTAGTTTTTTCACAAGGATTCGAGAAAGCTGAAACACAGTTCTCCATCTATCTGCTACAAAGGTAATATAAGGCTGAATGTTATCTAATTCTTTAAAGCGTTGTAGATTTCTTGTCTTATCAGTAACAAAATATAGATAAGGAACATGAACTACATTGGATTCCTAAGAGAAAAGTAGGGGGTGAGGAAGTTAAACACCTTTTATGAGCTCAGAAGGGAACGTTATCATAAATGTCTTTCTAAAAGGAGAACAAAATATACAGCCCCTTCAGGTGAAGCGTGACTCTGTCTGCGTAGGAGAGTGCTTGGAGCTCCAAAATGCTTTTGATAGCTTTCTGACCTGGAAAAGCCAAGAAACACTGGTCAGTCCCGAGTAATAGTAGGAAGGAGCCCAAAAGAGGAGTTACGTGTCAGGATGGAGAAGGTTTGTTAGTGCGGTGCCAAGACTGTCAGTTGTTTCCACTGCAGTTATGATTACCAGACATATTGGACTATTTATCATTTCTCTGTCTATGCCCTCGGGATACGTTTGGCAGCTGGTAGCACTTTTTTATCATCTCACAGATTACTGTGCTGTATTCACACACCCAGCAAGACGGAGTTCTCTCAAAGAGCTCGAGGGACTCTTCCTGCCGCTACTGGCCTTGGCAGCACCCTGGCATTTCAGCTTTTGTGTGGATGCACCACCAGAGTGAATCTTCCACTTGGACCCTCAGCTGCTCCTTTTAGGATTGCTTCTTCACGTACAGCAGTAACACTGGCTCAAAGAGCACTCTAAGCAGCCAGTTCATCTTTCCCCAAGCCTTTTCTCACCACAGATAGCTACCAGATACACATTTAATCTACGCCAGGTAGTAGCCTTTTTTTTTTTTATAGAGTAAATGACTCTAGAAGTTAGGTAACAATTCCAACTGCCTTCTCGCTTCCTTTTTACACAGACAGACGCAGCTGTTTGTGGTTTCTCTCCCCTCCCCAGTGTGTTAATCTGCTAACATTCAAGCAAATGCACCTGGTGGGCATTTCTGAGACTGAGGAGTGAGACTGCATGCCTTGCAGAAGAGCACCTGATGTTATATCAAAATAGCATTTGAAAGTGGCAAAGGCAAATAACCCTTCCTCCAGATACAGGTCGAGACCTCCTCTAATTTAATCCAGTTCTGTAGGTTTTAGTGTAATCTGTCCCCTAACAGATCCAAACAGATGGGAGACCTAGAGATCTACAAGATCTCTGAAGTTTTCAACAAATACTGCTAATCGGAGCTGTCTGTGGGCAATGCCTTCCTACTCGTAATTAAAAACACTTGTTGTGATTTCTTTCTCAAAGCAGAGGACACTGAAGGTTTCCCAGAGTTTCAGACATGGTGCATACGCAGCACCAGGACAGCCCCCAGCTAAAGAAAGCTGTGTGTGAGATCACAGCTTGATTTGGAGGGACGGTTCAGAAGGTGGTGGCTGGAAGCTGTTGAAACATCAGCTTGAATTTGGCTTCATCTCGCAGAGTTTCGCCTTTAGTTCAGGGAGGACTCCTGTTCATAAACTGTGAGTTGGATAAGAAGGAAGCTGGTTTAGAATGTTAAAAAGTTTTTAGTTATTGCCATTGACTGTGTAGGTCTCAGCACAAGAATAACCTGTCTACATTGCTGTAATGTTCAAACAAATGCGTAATCTGGTGCCCTGATGAGATGGTGGGGAGGCTGGTGTCGCGGTTGCATTTTGGATACTGGCTTTAACCAGTTGTGGTGGTTCCCTAGTAGGTGTGTGTGCAAGGAGGAGAGATACAAACCTCAAATGTCTCCCTCGCCTTGAAGAGATGAGACCCCCAATGTCAGGACTGCATTTACAGGCTACTCTTGAAAATGTTCATTGTGGGTAGGTCAGGGCTGCGTGTTCCTCCCAGGCTACCCCGTGGGGTGGAAGGGAATAAGGCTGTGAGGAGACGAGGGAGAAGATACTACTTTGATTTTTCTGCAGGTGTTTTTCTGGGACACCACCTCAGAGTTCAGTGCCTGATAGAGCTTTTACTAGGTCAGCCTGGGACTCAGCACACCAGCCTTATCTTTCACCTTGCTTTTCCGGGGTATAAAGGGAGAGAATGATTTTTCCATGTCTTGTAGTGGCCTCCATTAATCAACATTTGAAAACATATTAAAGATTAAAAATAATTGCAAGAAAGATTTTTAGTTAATATTTTGTTTTATCCTTTAAGGAAATAACTTTCTGTGGCCAGTGCTTTGCTCTCTTGATTATTAACACAATTGTGGCATATCTGTATTATATTTATATATCTGTATAGATAGATAAGTGTTAAGAGATATATATCAATATACCTGAAGAAGTATTCTGCTGAAGTCCATTTAATGAGATATTCCAGGTGCCTGACAACCATTAACTAAAAAACATGCACTTGCCTGAAAAATTTTAATTAACAGATAACTTTATCTGATTGTATTTCCATGTGATCTTCTCTTCTCTTCTCTTCTCTTCTCTTCTCTTCTCTTCTCTTCTCTTCTCTTCTCTTCTCTTCTCTTCTCACTTTTGTGTCATTTTCAAATTTTGCCACCTTTTGCCACCACTTATTTATTTCCAGGCCATTAATTTAAAAGTCCCATTTGGAGGCTTAACAATCTTAACTCATCCTAGGTATCCACGTTTTACCAGTAGTTTGTATTGGTTTTTGTCTTACACTACAGTTTGCAATAGTGTGTAAGGTTCTGGCCATGGAGCATGTCATGTCTGTGCCATGTACTGAACATACAGAGAAGCTCAAGAGGATGCTTCTGTCCATCGACTGCTCCTTTCTGCAGATTGTTGTGGCTTTGAGGTTTTCCCATCTCTTTGTTAGTTTCTGATTTAAGACAACAACGTTTTTCTTCTTCCTCCATCAGTGAGTAGTGTCTGCCACAGTCCACTGAGAGCAATTTTTGTCAAAGCTTTTTTCAAAATCCAAGTACATTTTATGAATGCATTCCTTTCTCCTTTTCCTCCCTGTTTCTTTGACAAAGTTAGAAAATTGTGCTCCATCTGACCTTTCTACCTACTATTTTAGTGATGGTCAGTGACTGCAAAAAGCAAAGTCTGAAGGTACCTGGGGTATCAGAGAGGTGCCTTACAAGAGTGGTTATAAATATGCAATATATCACAGTATTACCATGTAAAATTAATGGTTTACACCCTAAGACTGTGTCGATCAGCTTCACTGCTTCAGGTGTGTCAGTATGAGAAATGCAGCATATAAATCCCCACACCCATCTTCTCAGTGCCTCATTCGGGACAACTGCTGAAGATGTAAGCAGCTAAAAGCAGTGTGGTACCTCTAAAGATAGGACTGACACAAAGCCCTTGATTTCAGTGTGTCCTCCAACTTTGCAGAAGTTTGAATATGCATCTCGAATTTATGACCACGGTCCCAATCAGTACCACTACAATCATAGTAATTGTAGTTCAACAATAGTAATTGTTACATTAGAGTACCTGAAATGGTAAGTCTCCTTTCCCCACCAGATGTTGAGCATGCAAAGGCCTGCAAAAGCACTGTAATAAAGCCAACAATGTGTGTTGACTTAAGGAGTTGTGTGAAGGAACTGTACTTCCTTCTTCTGGTATCTGAACTTTATCAACAGAGGTCCCAGGCCAGATGCCATTGTGACAACAGATGTTAGTGGTAGTAACAGATATTAAAAAGGCTTATTTTCAGCATGATTTCTCATAATTATATTTTTTTAAATCCATGTTTTGCTCTTTCCATGCACAGTAGGGATATCCAAGTGGAGTAGTGTGACAGCTGTAACTTCACCATAGTTTGAGTGATAATATATATATATGTTAATATGTTATAAGGAACAAGAAGCAGCAAACTTAAAGGAAGAATAAAGCAAAAGTTAATCATACACTAAAAGTTTTTCCTGAGCATGCTAACTGGAGTGCTCAGAAGAACATATTTACTATCTATTATATATTTTTTTCAAAGTAATTTGCAAGTATTCAAAAATTAAACCTCACATCGTTCATGTGGGTTGAGCATAAATTTCTTTTCAGCGAAGCAAAAGAAAGACTTGTGAGTCATCGGAAAGGTTTTGTGTTTATTGTGTCTCTCCATACCTGGTAGCACCAGAGGCTTCAGTTCAGGTACTTCAGCCGATGACGACTGGGGCAGGCTCGCGCCAGCAGAGCCTGTCCACCCAGAGTGCTGGAGGCTCAAGTCAGCTGGCTGTCGGTCTCATGCTCAAAATAAAAGCTCCACTTGAAAAGCAGGATCTTCCATTAAAAAATAACTTCCATTTCTAAACAAGCTTTATGTACACAGCCTTATCTAGAGAAGCCTGTATTGCCTCCGCTTTGAGATAACAGAGAAAGAAAGGCTGGCCAGGTCCACATTGCAGCAGGTGAAGCAAGCGCCCTTGTCACAGCTGCTACCTGCTCAAGGAGGATCTGCCGGGCATCGAACAGGATCCAGAGCCCATAAACATGGAGGATGGATGGCTTGTGTGTTCCCTGAGGTACAGCTGAAATGTCTTTCCGTTCTTCTGGTACTTACACCAACCTGCTGACATTAGGGTCAAAAGAATTGTTTCAGGCAGCATTCGTTTGAATCCATCTCATTCACACATGGAGGAAAAAGGTGGTTTCATTGATTGTTTTATGTCCTTTCATTTCAATGTGGTTAATTCAAAGTCTGAGATTCCATTTTTTTGCTGAAAGCTTCTGCAGGTCCTAGAACCAGGTATATGTTTCCAAGCAAAGAAAGGCTGTCACAAAGGTCTTTAAGTAGAAATATTCTTTGGCACATAAGCCTGAATGGTGAATGTTTATCACTTCTTCCCGGTTGTTTTCCCTGCAGTACTTTAAACCAAGGGTATTCTGTAGGCAGGAGACCCAATTCTGTTTTTTGCTTGAGTTATTTGAAATTTACACTACAATTGGAACAAAATATATGCAGAATGGATTAATTATATCTAAAATGTCAAGTGAACAAGTGCTGCATCTTAACCCTGGGTTTCCACTCTCTCCTGTTCCCATCACCCAAAAAATTCTTAGCCCTTGCCCGTTGTTGTCCTAATGTTTGTAGAGGGCAATGTAAAATCCCAGGATACTGGTTCAAAGGATTTTGTATTTCTTGAAGATAACATTGTAATTTGGTTAAAAAGTGTGTCCACTTTGCAAGGTATCTTGCTGGTGTGAGAGAAAAGTTGCTTTCCTCTTTTTCTAGAGGGTGAGACGCATGCTTGATTTGTGCTGTGTCAAGTGCCCTGTGCTAGTGGGAACAACAGTTAAAAGCCTTCCTTGTATTATTGATTTAGTGATATGATCTGCTTGCCATCGCAAACTCCACGTAGTGCTTTGTACACATAAAAAGCAAGTAGTTACAGCTCAGTTTCTGCTGTTTGCAGGGCTTGAGAGTCCTTTAGCCTAAAAGAAAGTCAGACCCTTAGCCAATTGCCAGTTTTGAGTACAGGAAATCAGCGATCAGTATAAATAATACAAGTCCAGTAAGCAATATGTGTGGATAAATACATTTTTAATATCATAAAAACAGAGTAAGATTTTCCTCCTTTCCTCTTCTCAAGCAGGAAGATGAGTAGCAGAATACGAGGAATAAGAGACACTATTTACTTGGAAGTTTTGTATAGAATGACAGTTCAGAGAGGTGTTTGCTGGTGGGTGTCTTTAAGAGGAATCTTATGACTTGCAACAGAGTATGAGGAACTCACAGTAGCCCCTGGTGAAGGGTTTTCTGTTAAGGCTGGGCTTGATAGAAACAGGAATTTTGGTGGGTTATGCCACTGGCTGAATGTTCCCAGGCTACCCTTGGTGTCTCCCTGTTTCGTGATCAAATGACATGTTCTTCTGCATGAGATGGAGGAAGAAAACAGATTAAACTGTTCCAAGGCTGGTGGTATGATGTGCCTGCCCCTGCTCCAGCCTCTGTACAGGCTACTGCTGTTTTCCTACAGGATGCCACACTGGAGTCAATATAGCTCAGTGACAACTCCAGCATTAGTCCCAGATAACTGATTGGTTTTCCTTTGTTTTCAGAATATTTCTCATCTCTCTTGAGGAAGATTTCATTGCCATAGGTCTGTCTGGGAGAGGAAAATAAGACAAATATGCGATTCTAGAGTAGCTGCCTTTGTGTGGTTGGCTGCTTATGGATTCTATAAAATGTAAGTTGTTCAAAATGTATTGAACTGTAACTGCCTAATTATAAGATTTTTAATTGTTTTCTACATGTAGAGCTTTATCAAATTGTTTTCAATCTCATAATCAAAATATTTGATTTAACACTTTTTCGTAGTAGGCACACATGCAGTCTATATATCTTGGCGAGGGCAATCAAGGAAGGGTGGGTTGTTTTTTAACACAGGCTGAGCCTTCAGAAAAAAACTTGCTAAACTCTTTGAGGTACCTGCACATTTCATTGAGAGCATCAGCATGGAAAATTAATTTGTCCCTGGCTAAATGCCTAAAGCTACAGTCACTGATTTGGTTGTATTTACGCAAGGATTAGATCAGAAATATAGGTATCTAATACTTTTCTAGCACACTAAATGAGCTAGAAACACATTCACATTTCATTAGATAAAATTAAATTCTATCTACAAAAAGAGCAACTTTTCTCATGGAGAATGATGATTCCAAAATCTCTGAGGGCTAAAGCAGTTTGGAGCAAACTGAAATGGTAAGGACACAGTTATTGTTCCTAAAGCAGAATTCTCTGCTTCGGAATCGTTTAGACACATAAGGAGATGACAGAAAAGCTGATGAAACTGTACTGGCTACAGGCACCCAAAACAAACTCCAAAGATCCTACCACAGCCCCTCTTTCTCTCTCATGATGGGGTAATGGTAATAAGCTTGTTGAACACAGTGCTGAACATTCATGATGTTTTGACGTCTTTCTCCACCAAACAGGAGTTAAAGAGATTGCTCAGGGCAAGCTAGAAAAAGATAATTTAGCTAAATTGCTGTCTAAGCAAATTAACTATATTTAATCTCTGTTACCTGCAGTGATCACACTTTTCCTATGTCTTCAGAAATATAGTTATACCCATTTCTAAAAAGTTCCTAGACATCTCTCTCTGTTCAGAGGAATGATAGCATGCTTCTCTGCTGGCTTTGGCCTCCTTGATGACTCACTTCATCTTGTTTGAAGGTTTGTCTTTTCTTGGGTTTTGTGACAGTATTATTCTCCATTTCCTCTCTCTTTTCCTGTCTTCTTTGTCCATGAGTGCTTTCCCTTCCTTTTCCTTAGTTTCTAGGGAAATGTCCCACCATGTGTCTGTCTTTGGCTTTCTCACCATATAGCCAAATGCTTCCTGAGCACTCTGTGAAGCTCTTGCCTCTTGAACACCATCCTTTACTCTCTAGGTTATGGCATAATCCCTTGTTTTAAAGTGTGTGACTTTATATTTGATGTCAATAAAGTGTCCATATTACCAAGGAATTAGCATCTTCTAAAATATTTGCCACTCTGATGACCTTTGCCTTATCCGTGAGTATTACTATCAATAAAAAAGTCTAAGTATCTATGGTCCCTTCTGAGACCTCCTCTCACTGCACACCGGTTGCTCCCAGGTGAGTAGTGTTTTGCAGTGGGGAGCATGTTGTGCTCTGCAGCCCCTGATTCCCACAGCAGCCCCAGGTGGGGGTCTCTCAGCCAGGATAATTTACAGCTGCTCTCATGCTCTTTCATTCAGCGAGCGACCATGTGGCCTCCGGTTGGTTGACAGATTAAGAACAAGAGACCTTGGCAAACAGCATCTCTCCTGCAATACACCCTAGGTCCTGCAGCAGGCTCATGGAGATTGCTGGACTCAGGTACCTTTTTTAATTTTCTTTTCCCTTTGTCTGTATGGATAAACACCTTGGCTTCTCTAGACCACATGCCTCTCTTCATGCTTTTTTACCTCAGATGTTTCTTCTCTTCCCCTCACAAATTCTTGTGCTCTACTGCAGACCATATCTGGCTACTTTTCTTCTTGTCTTACCCTGCTGTTCCCACCTTATCTATTTTACAAATTATTTCCCTTAGTTGTCTTCAAACTTTCTTCCTACTAGTGCTGTGCTGTTCCTCTGATGGTGTGCAGTAAAATCCTGGCTGTAGATCTATTCCTTTTGTGAACCTAAGGGAACCATGACCAGTAGGTTATGCTTCTGTGTGTCTTGGATGGGTTTGTCATATACATGAAATAGAAAGGGGATTGAATGTTAGCCTGATGTAGAAAAACCACAATGAGTAGTCAACATGTTTTTTCAAATTTATTTCATTTATCACATGATATCTAGAGAGTTAACTTTAAAATCCACACAATAGATAGTGTAATACAGCAATTTCTCACTTAATATGCTTCTGTAGCAAAAGAGCAGAAATACTGAGAATATGGGTATAAAAATATAAGACAAAGCAGTAAGATGAAGAGCTAAAAATGAAGAAAGAAGCTGTTGGCTTGGTGAGAGCTAGAAAGAAAAAAGTCCTTGCACCAGATGTGCAAAATTGTAGGTTGTAGGGCAGAAGAGCCAAATTTGAAGGGAGTGAAGTCCGTAAGGAAGGCATGTGTGTTTAATCTTAATCAGCTAGATGTCGTTTAAAAGGGTGGCTATTTACTTTATTCTTGAATCTCTGGACTTGAATCTCTTTGCTTCTGTGAAACCATAAATACTGCATTTGACATCAGCTGTTACAGGAAAAAGAGGTTCATTACTGGTCCAAAACATTCAAATTAGATTATGTGACATACTGAAAGTATAAAACAAACATTAAGTAATGGCAGCACTGTCAGTTAGAATTACAGTCCTCCATGGTTTTGGGTCTTCTTTTCTAAACAGAGGTGGCGTCGCAGTTCAGAAGAGAAAAATGAAGGGGAAAAAAATGCTCTTATTGGTCCCCTAAATTGCAGCTGGCTTCAAAAGAGCAACATCAGAGTCCAACTCTTCTTTGGGTGGATATTGGAGTATACTGGTTATGAGCCACCAGAAGGGTATAGGGCAGATCAGGGAGAAAGTGCTGATTAAAAAATAATTAAAAACAGTTTTCTTGCTATACAGCATGTGGAGTTGGCCAGAAACTGTGAGTGAGTAACTCGCTCTACACAAGTATTTTTTGTGGGTTCTTTTTCCTAATCTGCATTCACCTTCTGGATATCTCAGGATGTTTGAAAGTTCTGCTCATGCCTGCAGCCCCCGTTTCTTTAGCTTCAGGTTGGTTTTACTTAGGGAATGCTGAGAAATCACAGGGGCTCTGTAATATGTCAAATATCACAATGGACCAGCATTCATACTGGCAGATAAAAGCAGCTGCAGGTTACTTAAGAGGGTGTGTGCAGTGTAATGGAAGAGAATTCAACCATGGAAAAAAATAGCCTCCAGTATTCCATCATTAAGAGGAACACATTAAAGCAGCTGCAGAATTAATAGACAGGAAATTCTTTCTTTATGATCCATGAAATCTTCAATCTATATTATCCTATTCTTCCTAACAACTTCTAATTGCATAACTGAATTTCCCTGTTTATTAATTTTGCAGCACAGTGACTTACAATTGAGAGTAAATTGCCTGAAAGCAAAATTCTGTCTCATTTGACCAAACCATAAGAATCAGAGGACCACAGAGTGTGTAGCGTTTCCAGCAATTATATATTCCTTTCCTGCAGCCAGCGGAGAGTGCAACTATTGAAACTGGGGTTTGTGGCCATGATGGTCAGAGTCCCACAGAGACAGTGGTCAGCTGGCACGATGAGCATTAGGTTTCCTCCAGAAAGAAGAGCGCTCACTTGCCATGAGATTGCTCTTTCCTTACTGCTGTGCCATTTTCTAGGCTGTCAAACTCGTAGCATTTTGTGGGTGGCAAAATGATGTCATTTTATTCAACAGCTTGTAGTAATTTCCACTCCCAACCCTTCATGAGAGGTACAAATTACCAAAGAAAAAGGGCTATAAGCTTACAGATGGCAGTATCGCTTTTCTTTTCCATTGAGATCACAATATCCTTCTTTCTAGCTGAACGACAATTGTGCTGTCACTAAAATTACATAATGCTATGTCCCCTGAGTGGTTGTAGTTTGGGATTCAAAGGACAGCTGTCAAAATACAACTTGCTCTGTTCCGAGCTTTGGAAGTCTCTTAGGTGGTTGTACATATGAGTTTGCCTTTTTTTTTTTTTTTTTTTTTTGGTGGATTATAGATAGACTTAACAGTGGAATGTAAATGAGAAAACTACACTTACATAGCAAGTTAAGTGACACACCTGAGATACAAATGGCACACTAAAATGACTAGCGTCGGCTGTGAATCATGGGGACCACATCCAGGGCTAACACAAACGGCAGCACTATTCTGACTCAGTGGAGTTTAGTAGCTTATAGTAAAACTGGCTGTTCCCTTTGTTTTGTATACTATCACACCATACAATTTGTAGTAAAAGCTACTCTGATTTTCCAGATTTTGTCCGATATCTCGAAGTCAGCTGTGCTGTAGTATCCTCCACCGCTGTGTGCTGGCTCTGAGTGCCTGCCAATTACCCTGAAGGAGTGTTAAATCAGAGAGTCTTAGTCTTTTAATGTAACTGGAAGGGGAAAACTCATGCGGTTTTAGAAGACTTCCCCAAACAAGAATGAAAAAGAGGAAAAAAGGTTGGGGAAAAGTGTCTTGGCTTGGACAGGTGTCTTGGCTTGGACAGGTGTCATGGTTTAGCCCTGATAGGCAGCTGGGCCCCACTCAGCCACTCGCCCATTCCCTCCCCAGTCAGAAGGGTAAAAGTGAGAAAACTTGTGGGTCAAGATAAAGGTAGTTTAATAGGTAAAGCAAAAGATATGTGCACAAGCAAATCAAAATAAGGAGTTCATTCACTACTTGCCATCAACAGGCAGGTGTTCAGCCATCTCCAGGAAAGCAGGGCTGCGTTACACATAACAGTGACTTTGGAAGACAAACGCCATAACTCCAAATGTCCCCTCTTCTCCTTCTTTCCCCTCTGATCGGTTGGGTTCTGCTGTCCCAGCTGTGTTCCCTCCCAGCAGGCTCGTTGGCAGGGCAGCAGAAGAAACACAAAAGGCCTTAACACTGTGTAGGCACTGCTCAGCAATATTTAAAACATCCCTGAGTTATCAAGACTGTTTCCAGCACAAATCCAAAACACAGCTCCGTAGGAGCTACTATGAAGAAAACCAACTCCATCCCAGCCAAAACCAGTACAGTAAGTCAAATATATGGCCACATTTCCATTTGAAGGAATGGAACTGAACAGAGCAATTTTTACGAGGGCCACAGTGGCTCCCAAAAGGTTAGTTTTATTCCATCCAAAGCCGAGCATCACAAGGAAATGCACACACACCACCTTCACAAGGTGAAAACAATTTAGTTAAAATATTTCTAAATGACAGAAAGCTCAACATGGCCAGTGCAGGTCTTAAAACAGTAGACCTGGAGGCTCAACTTTTCCTGCTCAGATGACTGCATTAGCTCGACTGGATGACGTGTCTGGTATTTCCTCCCTGAGGGTCTCAGGCAGCTTCTTGTTTTCCCTCAATATTAGCATCCTCTGCTGCCACAACTTCAGCTGCTGCTGTAAAATATGTATCAGAAACAGGAAGGTCTGAAGAAAACAAGCCTGGCTCTAGTGAATCCTTGAAATGGGGGGAAAATGCAAGCAAGTCATGGGAAGCTGAGAAAAACAGAGCAACAAAGCTGCTTCTGAGAGTCATTTTCCCCACCTGCAAATAACCCTGTATTACTTGCATAGTATAGAAGAGAAAAAAGTGTGGTAGAGAGATGTGTGTGAATCAAGCTTTGGTTTGCAGAGCACGTATTTCTAGGCTGTATCAAGCAGGGGCAGTTTACAGAGGGATGTAGATAGTTTTGGTTGCCAGTAAGAAAATCCCATTTAAAAAAAAAAAAAACTAACAAACTAAATGCATAGATAGTATCATCTTGTCATGTCAGGGCCGCAGAAGAGAAGTAGTTGTCTGTGACACGAATAGAAAGGGAAACATCTGCAAAATAGTCAAACTCTCAGATAAGATGCTAGCCCTGTTTTAGGGATGCATTTAACGTGGGGGATAAGGTGACTATGATGTACAGGCATTAAAACACATTTGCTACTCTGCTATGTGTGAATGGATGAGAGGATGGTTGATTATTTTTTTATTTGGCAGTCTGCTTTGTGCAGAAGCTTTGTGGGGCTGTACTCATGAATGAATGAGAGCTGGTGGCTTGTTTAGTCTAGCAGAACAAAAGCTGAGAAAGGATGTCACTGCTACCTCTAAATACTGTCAGTGAGAGGAAGGGAGCATTTCATCTCAAGGACAATGCTGGCACAGGAACACCCTGGTGTGAATGAGCTATAAATAAATGTAGGCCGACTATGAAAAAAGGTCATAATCCTGGACAAGGAACTAACTTCAGAGTGGTGTAGGCAAAAGAGCTCTCACTGGTTTTAAAATAGAGCTAAGGCAATTTACAAACAGGACTGTACAAAGTTATTATCTGGCAGAACAAGGACTATACTTCATGACCTCTGAGGTCCTCTCCAGTCCTAGGCTCCCTTGGTCCTATAACATGTTTACATCAGGCCTGTGCACAGCCTCCTTGACCACACACTACCCACCAAGGACTTTCCTTGGCCAAGCACAACATGTGGATAAACGAGTTGGTGGTACTGTTTCACCTCTGCAGGCCAAAGCATCCACCAGGAATGAGCTGGTGCCTCTTAGCCAGCGGGAGCTGATGGCCTGGAGAGTTCAGAGGCAGTGGGCTGGCTCTGGGATGTTGGGATTATTCCTCTGCAAAGATTTTGATATTAGTTGTGCTTCCAGAACTGAGGTACGAACCCTGAGGAGCTTGGGAGATGGTGTAGAGGGGCTGCAGGAGTTACTGCGAGTCATAATCAGCAGTGACTGTTAGCATCCAGGGATGAGCCCCTCTTGCTGATAAACAATGCAGATTTATCGCTGTGTACTGACAATTTTCCCTTGAGATGGTCAATTTAGATCAGTTATTGCAAGCATCAGCTACCTTATGGGCTTTGATGCTTCTTTTTCCCCAGATGTGTGTTGTCACCCTGAATGAGCTGTTGTGAACTGCCCATCAGCGAGGAGCAATTGCAGCAAGTGTATGCAGTCATGGCTGATCCATCCCTGAGCAGTAGCTGCTGCTGATGTTTCTTTGTCCTCGGAACTCTTTGCCCCAGGTCCTACCTGCTCAGCTGCTCTGTGGTGATGCTCAGGTGTCTACCCTGCAACAGGCCCTGGGAAGTTCAGCTCCTGGGAATAGGGACGTTGGTGACTGGCTGGAATCTTCTGCATATCAGCCCCTTATCTGATGTGCCTTCACCTTGTGTGATGGGACATGAGTACAGCTTGGGTAGCGTGACACCTTTGTGGGTGTTCTTCCAAGCAAACTTAGACAGCAGTTGCCACCAGGCTACCTGCAGAGCTTCTTTGGCTGTTCTTCTCCCCATCCTTCGTGTACTCCCGATGCAGTCAATAGGAACAGGAGAGCTAAAAAGAAAGGGTATCAGCTCCAAAGGCAGAGGGAGCAGGGAGCTGGAGTGAGGTGGTGAACAGGCTAATTGAATTTTAATCAAAATCCCAATCAGCAAGCAGGAAGCACTAATTTCCATCAGCAATATTAATCTTATTAGCATTTTCTGGAGAGGAAGGAGGTATTCGCAGAGAAAGATTTATTCTTATGGGCAGTTCTGACCCAGCAGTACTTCTTGCTAATCGCCAAGAGCTGAACTGTAATCTGTACCTGTTCATCTTGGGAACGTTGAACCATTATACTCGGGTTTCTGCCGAAAGTGATGCCGTATTTCTGTCATTTTTATGTGGTCTGTGTCTTAGGTGGAAACCACATTTGTTAAGAAGGATTTCAAAATAGCTTTTAATTAATCTATTTCTAATTAAGGTAAGAGGATCGTTTAAGATTCTAATTTAATTAAAAAGTCTATTTTTAAATGTGTTAGATGCACAGAGAAAAAGCAGACCAAAAATACACTTACAAGTGTGAGTGTATTATTAGAAACCAGCTTACTTAACGAGAGGAGGTGCTTTCTGTGGTTAGACAACTCACCTGGTTGTATCGGGACACTGTTCTTCAAGGTCTGAGAATTAGTCATTCTCACCCACACTGATACTGCCTTTTTTTTTTTAAGGGGGCCTGTTGGTATTTTTTTGTATGCTGAAGGGGGGAATAATCTGTGCTTGCCTTTTTTAAAAACCTTTTTTAGTCAATCACTTAATTTGAAGAGCACAGAAATAAACCTTGTTAAAAGAAAAGATTACTGCTGTCAAAGGACTTAAAATCCAATGATTAGCTACTTTTCTAGACAAACTAGGTTTGTCCCTTTTTTCAGCTTGGCAATAAGTGTAGTTTGAATATTTTGTAATTGTTTGACGTATACGTAGTATATTGGAAGCCTGGTTTTGAGGCAGGTAGTAGCTTTCAAAAGTAATTTAAATTTTTTAAAGAAAATATACCTCTAATTTTCATTTTTACCTTTTTTTTTTTT
>JAHREE010000131.1:4899927-5017494 GCA_033628505.1 Tringa tobata | reverse complement strand
TTTTTTTTTTTGTTATTAACATGGACTTGTTTATGCCATATGAAAACGTTAAGCAAAAGCTTGACAGACCAGACGCCTGCCTTTGTTCTCTGAAGATCAGAAAAGTGGAGGACGCCTGCCCTGCTGGTGGAGGGCCTTTGCCTGAGAGTGCCGCAAGGCCTAAACAACGCCCATGCAGAGCAGAAGTCCTTGTGCTCTGTTCCATTGTCAGGTGATAACGTCTGTCTGTCCAAGCTTTGACCGACTGTTTCTCAGGCATCCCTGAAACCAGATGAGCTTTTCTCTTGGTGTAGTCTTCATAGGAGACCCTGTGCCAAATGGGCTGTTGCAGGGTCTGGCGAATGCTGCGCATCCTTGGCCTTGCAAGCTTGGACCACGCTCTGCCCTTGGGGTGGCTGAGGGTCTCTGCCCCACTCGAGCTCAAGGGAGCTGTGTCATTTCCAAGACTCATTGCAGCTTCTCTGCAGGAGGCTTGCCAAGGGTGGGAAGAATGTACAGATCATGGCTTCAGGGACTTTGGTCTGGACTCCTGGGTCCTGACAGGCAGCAACAGGGCCAGGTTTTGGGTCCAAGGAAAAGAGAAGGATAAAGGCAACATCCAAGTGCTTGAGAGAGAGGTGCTTATACACACCAGTAGTTTTCTCATCAGTGGGATGAGGCAGTAACCTGACAGCCCTGGAGTCCATGTTAGAGCTTCTTGCCCTGTTCCTAGGTGATGTTAATGTGCTCATCTAATGCTTCTCACAGAGGCACGTGTTTTGGTGCTGCTCCCTGTAGTCAAGGGAGAAGGCCAGCAAACAACCCAGTGTTCAGCTACCATTGTCTTTCAGATTGCTATGGATGGTGCTAATGTTGCGTCAACGTTACCGATAAGAGTTGGGTTAGACAGAGCTGATGTAACTCTTCTCTTCCTAATTCTCCAAAGAAATGTTGCTGAGGCCTTCATTCCCAGACATCAGTGGTACACATGAGGCCATACATTTGTTTCAAGTATTGTAGGCTACTCCAAAAAGAGATCATTCCAAGCCATTTACCATCAGATGTCTAAGGTTTTTGATCATCTAGCTTTCCCCCTTAGTAGCTATGCTTGACAAGGGACAGGATCGTGAGCAGGTTACTCTCTGAGTAGCACTAGATATTGTTAGGATATTGGCTATGCCAGTTGTGTGTCTGCAGAGGAAAGAGGTTCCTTTGTCTTCTGAGTTGGAAGAAATCTCAAATGTTAGTTTCATTGCGTTATTTTTACTATTGCAGATCTTCTTAACATATGTGGTCTCTTGGTGAACCTCTGGAAGTCCACTGATCTAAAGCAGACTTCATCATCTGAGTTTGTTGCTGTTGAATTGAACTCTCTTGACTGGATTTTGTCTTAGCTGGATTCTTTTGTCCAGAGTGAGAGTGGTCTTGTGCTCCTTGTACCGTTATATCTGTCTATCCCAGGGTCTATCAACATTTTTAATTGCATAATGATTTGTGCTATATCTTGCTGTGGAGCTGCCCTTGCTAGCTGCAGAGCTCAGGCTCCACTGGTGGCCTCCAGAAACATCTGTGTTCTTCACTGGCTGCAGAAGTAAATTATCAGTAACTGCAGTTTTGACATGTGTGGTCCTTATGTACCTTTATATCTCTTCTTGTCATTGCCCGCAAAGTCCACCATCCAGTTTTGCACGTGAGAAGTGCTGATGCTGTGGGAGGAGCACTGACCTGTCAGTGTGAGGCAGAGCAGCCTGGTACTCTATAGGTACTGCCAGGGCAAAATAATCTCCAGGCATGAGCACTTCTGGCGCATGGTTGCTCGGAGTTAAAATGGGCAACCTATTTGTAAACTCTTAAAAAACCCATCCTTTTACCCGTACCTCCTGATGTTAGTGGTGTGCAAGAAGTGGGGGTTTGGTTTGTGTTTTATTTTCAGAAAGATGGATCTTTCCTATGGCCTTGTTAATCTCCTTTGAATCTTTGTTTATGTTCGTAAACAGATGATGAATGCTTGCACCTTCCTAGTCCCTGTAGGGAAGGAAGAGCGGGGCTTCTCATTGATGCCCAGGTCTCCACCATCCCCAGTGATAGAACTGTCTGCTTCTCCACCCCCTGGTGTAACGTGGAGTGTTAGTGACAAAACACCGTGTGGGTACATGGGGCTAAGGGAGGCGTGCGATACTGCGTGCTCTCGCCCTCTTTAACTTCATTGGTTTTATGTATTCTGCAGCTACACCTTATGAATTTCAGAAGAAGTATTTTGGGGACTGTCTTGTCTTGCACTTCCTTCTATGTGGCACAGAATTTTTATGAAAACCAGGACTAACTAGATTACTGATTCAGATATGAGCATTTTTCCTTCTTTATTTCCAGCCTTAGCTCGTGGAATCTGAAGAAGGAAGGGAAAGGGGAACTTTGCGTATAGCAGAGATTACAGTGTTAAATATGGACAAGGCAGCTCTGTTCTGTGCTTAAAAAACAGCGGGTTAATTACGTGAGATTGCGTTACCTAGTTTTCCATGCTCTGTTCTTTAGCACCAGTCAGTGTTCATTCAGTGTTTAAAATACAACTGCTAGAGGAAGGGACCAGGGAATCCAAAATCCTTCTCTTAATTCAAGCTCCTTGAAAGAGTTGACTACAGAGGGACTTCAGTCTGAACTTAAATATTTATGGAATATTTAATTTTAATAATAACACATTGTATCCCTTTGCCATGACAGTTCAGAATAAGATCATTGGGAGGTCATATTCCCGCACATAGCAGGAGTATGTGTTAACCCACTGTGACTGACTCTATCAGGACCTCCTTAAAGTCAGAAGATGTTCTTTAACATAAAGTAAATCTCAAGTTAATTTTTTTTTTTTTCCTTAATCATATCAGGATACCTGGAAAGATGTGAATCCTTGCAGCCTTTCTACAACTGGACTTCAAACAGTTATATAAATGAAACTGTTTTAAATTGCAGCAGCTTTCTCCAAAGTCCTAATGGTGTTTTAATTGTTACTTACAACGTACACTGCCTAAGTCATGCCAAGGGCAACAGCAGCTTTCATACTGTCAGGCTGAGAATGTTTTCTGTTAATCCAATTATGTATTTTTAGATGCCTTGCAGGGTTGGCAAAGGCAGCTATTAAAGAGAAATAAAAATCCATCCCTTAAAATTTTTCATCATTATTACAGGAATAAGGTATTGCTGTAATGACTGGAACGACTTAAAAAAACAATGAAAAGAGTAACAACTATTTTCTGCTTCTGGTGAGGTGATGTTATAGCAACTGTATGAGGCCAGTTTTCTGTGTATATGGAGATAGAATTAGTTGATAATGTGCTGCTGGGGCAAATCATGGTAAGGGAGGATTTTGAGAAACCCTGTTCAGAAATCAGTCCTGATGTGTTTCATGACTCACAAGTTACAACTCCTGTGATGCACATGAGCACAAATGACCTTATGAAGAGGCTAGAAACCACTATCTTCTTACCTTCTGCTAAAATATACGGTATTTTGAAACGTTAGAGCAGGAAGAAAGCTAGACAGCCTTACAGGATTTTTCTAGAAAGCTGGGGGACTGGGTACTTTTCCTCATAGCCTCACTTAGTTCAGAGGGTATTCAGTAGGCTTTGTCACGTAAAAAGATAGTAGCAAGAAGTTCTCACCTCTTGACAATTTGTGCATGAGGTGTGTTTGCAACATCCTACAATCCTTAATGGTATTCACTGTTGCTTAGTGTATCAGTGTTGGAGTTTGGAAGCTTTCTGACTTAACTATTTGTAAATTTCTCAAAATCTCTGACCATCCTGCGTATGTCTTTTCCGTAGATTCATTCCCCTCTAAACATGAGCAGCTATTAAGCAGATATCTGATATCTTGTTCATTCTGTCACAGGTGTGGACATTGTCAGCGTCTCCAGCCAACTTGGAATGATTTGGGAGATAAATACAACAACATGGAAAACCCACAGGTGTATGTTGTTAAAGTGGATTGTACTACAGACACTCCCATGTGCTCTGAATTTGGCGTACGAGGATACCCCACGTAAGTATAAAAGGATGTCTGCTCCCATTCGTTTCTTTTTTAGTTTTCCACAGTCCTCTGCCAGTTGGTTGAAGCTAACTTCTAAGCTATATTTTTTGGTGGGTTTCTTTGTAGTCCTTTGGACCTCATCTGTTCATTTTAGGCCTTTTTACCATGTTGCCAAGTATCATGTGACACATACTACTCTTACTCTTCTATTAATTTTTTCTTTTAAAAGAAACTATTTCATGTCTTGGAGATAGCTATGTTTGAGTGAAGCCCAAAATTGTCCGTTTCTTTTCTCTGAGAGTACCTCTTTCTCAAGCAACAGTACATTATACAGCTGTGATATGCATGATAGAACTGCTCTCTGGTAACAGTACTTTTAAAAATAACGTGTCACAGTGGTGTATTGCACCACTCATAATTAATGCATAGGTGATCTCTGAAATTTTTGAGTGATCTTGTTGCTCATAAAAAGATAAATTAATAGTATCACTTAGCATAGCAGTGGTGATCTTGTACAGACTTTTTCCAGGTAATTTTGCTTATATTGATCTAGGAGAAATTCATTTTGATTTTAAGGTTATTTAACTTATGTTGTTACAAAGGATGTATGCCTTGCTACTTCAGCTTTGGTAGGCAGAACATGATCTAGAGTATCAATTGAGAGGTCAGACTGGAGAATGCTTTTGGGTTAGATAAGTGTGCTCACTTTTTAGATGCCAAAAGGGAGCAGAGGGATTTTTTTTCACCTCTGTCTTCTTTAAAGCTTATTGCAAAAACATAAGGGATTTTTTCAACTGCTTTACTAGTTACTCATCTTAGTGGGGATAAGTGGAGAATGTAATAATCTGTAGCCCTTCCACAGCCTGTATTTTTCAGTTACCTTCCCTTTGCTCGCTTTGTCTGGTGTTACTGCTGACCCCAGCAACAGCCTGAACTTGACATATGCTCCTGGCTGCACCCACTTGGACACAGATGAGTGTGACTGAGTAGAAGTTGAGGGTTATAAATAGCAAAGTCCTTGTTGAAATAAGAATTGTCCTTAAGGGCAGTTTGTGGCTAAGTTCCACTAGAAAAACCAAGAAACAATTACTATTGCAACTCTATTTTAATATCCCCAAAAGTGAGCATTTGTCATCTTTGTGTATTTGAATAGATTATATTGTGCTGGTGTTCCTTGTAAAATAGAGAGAGTGACAGGGAATTTGAATAAGGGAAAAAAAAAAAAAAGAATGAATGTGTAATTGCTTCCCACTCTCCCCTTTAAGGTCATTGTATATCTAGGAATATTTAGTACTTGCTTTCCTCTACTTGAGAAATATAAATGATAAGGCATTCTGCTAGTTATAGAAATATAGAGATGAAGGGGAATTAGTTATATCAGTTCTCTTCCTGCCTGAGTCAGGTTTTAACTGGCCTGTTTTTAAAAACCTTGAGCAAGGGAAATTTCACAGCTTCCTCAGGCACAGAGGGATTGTCGCAAGTCCAGGATGTGCTGGTGCCTACACTGCTTTTCTGCACGTCCATCAAAGGAAGGGCTGCATCCCCTTTCCATCCCTCTGAGAGTAAAACTGGCTGAGCAGGTCCCCGCGCTCTTTAGTACAGTTGTCACAGGATTATTTGGTGCTGCAAAATACTCTCTCAGTTGAACTAGAGAAAACTTACCTTCATTTGAAGAAAATAAAGCAGCAGCTGGGTGTTTTAGCGGATACCTTCTTTTTTTTCTTGCTGCTTTTCAGAATTATTGCCATGAGGTTTTATTTCATTTTTATTGTTTCCTTCTTATTATGAGTTGCTTCCCCCTCCCCCTGCCAAAATTTTGACTTTCTGTCATCACAAGGAACATTCAAGAATACCTTAAATAGAAAAGACAATGGGAGCTCCTATCTCTTTTGAATGTATTTGCATTATGTGGTTTTTCAACACTTTCATGTGTTCTTTTTTTCCAACTGCGGAACAAGAAGAGAGAGAAAAACATTTCAAGAGAGATAAAAAGCAGTACTAAATGACAGCTTGGCAAGGGGAACTGAGGGCCAGGTGACAGTAGTAACTGAAACTATGATTTGCTTTAAAAAATAAGACTAGGTCAGAAGTCAATGTTGCCCCTTTACCAAATATATTTCCAGTTTTAACTTAAATGTGTACCACTAGAAACTTTAGGTAGTTTATGGAAAGTTTTGATAGCAGTTATGAAATGTTATAATCATGAACTCTTGAATCCTTACAAGCAGTTGCTTATCTCCTTGTCCTATTGACTTGTTTCAGCATGTTTTTTATCAGTTTAATACCACATGAAAAGTCCTACATTCCAAGAGCAGTCAGGGAACAAAATGTGAGAAAGAAATTCCTGGGAAAATAAGCACTGAATATTTTTCCTTTGGTGATGGAGAGAGGTGAACAAAACAAAATCGATACTTTTTGGCAAACTGAAATAGGATTAATAGGCATAATGAGTGATTAACCTTAGAACTGAATGCTGCAATGTTTTATTTGCTCGTGCTTATTGATCAAAGTGATATTAGGCCATGTTGATTTTTAATGTGGTATTTCTTTTTGCTATTTAAAAAATCTTCTTTAAAAGCTTACATGGGGATGGAAAAGGCTCCTAAGTTCTAGCCGTGACTCTTTAAGTTGAGAGAGATGCCTCGTGCTGATGTTACTAAGGAAGAGAGCTGTTACTGCAGCCTGAGTTGCATTGCTGTGGATTAGCAAAGCGTGTTGGCTTTCCAAGAATGTTGCCTATGTCAAAATTTTTGCCTCACTCTTTTCTACATTTTGATCCTTTAGCCTAAAGCTGCTTAAACCGGGACAAGAACCTCTGAAATACCAAGGCCCTAGGGACTTCCAGGCTCTGGAAAACTGGATGTTGGAGAAACTGAACGAGGAACCATCTGTAAGTGAAAAGGAAATGAGGAAATATTCCCTTCTGCAAACTTGCTTATCTATCATTTCTATAAGTAAGGTTTCATTTTCCAGGAGGAAGTAGACTCCTGAGAGGAAAAGACAGGTGACAATAACAATATGGAACAACTTCCACATAAGTCAGAATAATAACTAAAACTGTCATCTGGTGACCTGCCCTTTGTTTCCTGTGTTTAAAACTACAGTCCATAATGCAGTTTTTAATGTTTAGCGTTTTGACATTTCTAGATACAATTACAGAATCACAGAATGATGGGGTTTAGAATTCTTAGTGTCAATTCAGTTGACACCTGTAGGCCATATGTTGCTAGAATAAGAAAAGCAATTTAGCTATAATACATTATAAATTGCATTTGTGTTGGGCTTATTATCTCTTAAAACATGGATGCCATCTTTAGCTCAGTTATAATCTGATAATGTTGTAGCCTAAAGAAAGAGTTTAAAATAATTAGTTAGTTAAGGCAGTACCATCACAAGGAAAACCCTTGAGTTTAGGTGTAGCACTTACATACAGTAGCCAAGCCTTGCCTAAAATTAAATTTGTGATTGCTGCTTCTAATCAAGATAAAGCTTTAGTGGTTGCTGAATTGCAGTTAGAACGTGGTTATATTTAAATAAATGTGGTCTTTTTAATAATTAAACATTAAATATTGAACTATTTTAAGAAATTTACTTTGAGGTTCTTAAAATAAAAAAAAAAAATCTTTCCAGCTCTGAGCCTAGTTTCTAGAAAGTAGTGACTTGCTTTTGGTGAACTGGCAATGGGTTTGCTGCAAGTTATACCTATAAAGTGTTTGCTCTTTTCCCATTATTGCTGCCTTCACGGAGCCATTAGGTTCCTCTTTCCGGCATTGGGGGAGCAGAAAATAGCTTTGTCACTAGCTATTTTTAAGTAACCCAAAGATCACTGAAACTGGTGTGATGGCAGATGTGGCTGATGTGTGATGCTATAGAGGAACTGCTGTATAATCTGAGTCTATTAGTATATGGTGATGTGATGAATGCCATAGCATTACTGCGCTCTGTGACTATACTACCATACAGTGAAAGACTCTGTTATTCCAAAGACTGTGATAGCTCTTTTCTGTGTGGTAGTCTTTTTCACGTTTTGCTTTCAAGCAGTTGTTTGTTAGAAAACATTAGGTACCTAAATCAAGCTAAATAAGAACACTGCTTTAGGAATTTAAAATGGCAGAGTACAGGTTTTACAACACAATGGTGTGATGCAATCCAATTTTATGTAACTACTGTACAAGACAAATAAAAGTTAATTTTTCTCATGAACAGGATTCAGAATCTGATGTGGAACCACCAAAAGCCCCTGAACCTAAGCAAGGAATGTATGAACTCTCAGCAAACAACTTCAAGATGCACATAGCAGAAGGTAACTGTTTTTCCATAAGCAGGACATGCTTTCTTATGAAGACATCAGTAATAGGAAGTCTGCAGTAGAAATGTTAGTTTTCAAGGTACCTCCTTCCCACCTCTATTTTCCAGTAATACGTAGTAAAAAAGGATGAAACTACAGACTGTGTAAAAATGCAGTAGTTCTGGGTAAACATAATCCACCTGCTTCCTCCCTACTGTCCCCATCCCACTCCAGTCTGGCCCCTTATTTGATATTGTTTAGCTTCCTTCCTCCAGAATTTAATGTGGGCAAAACACTTCACCTGTTTAGCTATTTAAAAAAAATATTTTGTCTGGAAGCTTTAGAATTAATGGCAGGAGTGGTACCTAACATGGGACATTTCACCCCCCACATGGTGGGTTTTTTAGAGAATGAACAATATCTTACAATACAAACTTTGGGCTGCCTTAACAACAGATGATCCTACCATTGTAGGATCTTTTCCTAAAAAGAAAGACCTAAATTAACTACCTGTGCCCATGTGATACCAACAGTGAGGCAGGTACTAGAGCTTCTTAAATTAACCATTAACTGATTAGAAATATTTTCAAGTGTGAAAGATTTTTTTTGTCCTGCTAACTTAAAATTTCTCAGTTTGTGTGGCTTAATACAGAAATACGTCAAAATTCTTCATGGATTCTCATCAGGGAGAGAATCATGGATTCTTCATCAGGGAGATGCTAAACATGAAACAACTTTACAGTTTGAGAATATATTAAAGTTTAGTGTATATGTAAATGTTTTAATATTTTTATTTTGTATCCATTGGCATTCATAGGGGACATTCTCATGATCTTACCTGATGGTTGAGCTGTTGTCCTCTCTTGACTTCAGTTACAAGAAGTTCAGTGCTTAAATTTAGCAGGAGGTTTAGCAGTCCCAACTGGAAGGCTGAGATTTGTTCTTAAAGAGTTTCCCTTTACCTTTTTGGTGCTCTAAGGCAATAAGAATTTATTTATTTTTTTCTGGCAGGGAGGAGAGTATATCAGAGCATGTGGTATAGAATAGCTGATTTTGACTAGATGTTCTTATTCACTCATGAGAAATTTCAGTTTGCAGTTTACCTGACCAAAGCAAAGCACGTCCATTAGTTTGAAAGTCTTCCATGTGCAGACCAGGGAAGTTAGAGTACACAGTACTGCTGCAGTTTGCAGTTTCTAGTTATTTTGTGACATCTTTCCTCTGACCTCGGCTTGTGAACAAGCCTTCAAACTAGAAATGAATTCTAGTAATATCAGCCCCAAAGCAGTCTTCAAAGGATTATGAATAATTCTGTTTAAAAGAGCTTTTCTCCAGTTGCTAGCATTTCCTTTAAATTAATTTGATTTTTTCCCTTGTTTTAATTAAGTTCATTTTTATTTCATATTAACAGAGCATTGCCTTGATATGTGCAAAAGTGTGTGGCGTCTTGCATTAATAGTAATCTTAATTGAAGGAAATTACATATTCTGGTACTCTGCAATTAAGATTATACTTTTAAACTAAATATTAGTAGGAGATAGTACAAAGACTGTCTAAAACACTGCAAAAATCTACAAAATGCAGTGATTTCTGAATAGTTGATATGAAAATACAAAGAGTGGGGCAAAAAAAGTGTGGAAAGCTGAACAAAAGTATTTAGGTAGTTCATGGACTTAATGCAGTGATGCTCCCTGAGAAATGTTTGAGTTGAAGTCTAATACTTACTTTCATTTATGCTGTTAGAAATACATGTTCCTTGGTGGTTCTTTCTACTCTGTAATATGGCAATTGACATGCTAGAATTAGAAATTGTAACAAATGGTTAGGTTAAAAATATCAGGTTTAATATCGCATTTGTTGCCTTGAGGTTGTGAAGCTGTTTGGATTTTCAGGGATATTGGCAACACTGTGGGACTGCATACAGTATTAAAAACCTAATTGCTAAAGTATTCTGTCCTGGCCTTTTATTCACAGTGTTTCCTATCTTTAACTCAGGAAATACCATGGTAAATTTGCAGTCTGAGATTAGTACCTAGTCTTTAATTGCAGCCAAATTCATTCCAAATGAATTAAATAGGTTTGTTTTTTTTTTCTTTTCTTTTTCTTTGACTTAAAAGGTAATCACTTTATCAAATTCTTTGCCCCTTGGTGTGGTCATTGCAAGGCTTTGGCTCCAACCTGGGAACAGCTGGCTCAAGCCTTTGAGCATTCGGAAACTGTCAAGATTGGCAAGGTAGGTGAAGTGCTCTTAGCCTGAAAAATGTGTTTTGTGTGAATGAATGTTTCAGCCAAGTGTCATGCTTTTTGTGCTGTGATCTGCAAATAACAATTGTTTTGTTTGTCAGCTCTTAAATCCCTTTATAGTAATAGTTTCTATTTTAATTTTCGGATGGTTATTTTTTCTCCCACAACCAAAGTTGTCAGGAATCCCTCATTTTTAAGCAAGGACTTGTTAGAAATGCAGTTAGCTCCCTGTGTTTCAAGAGAGAGCTGGAAATGAGTCTAATACTTCAGATGCAGGGAATAATATTTTGAGATTTGTTTTTTATTATGCTTCCCCTTTGTCAGAACTTGATAGACCTCAGAATTTATTTTGAGTGGGAAAGTAACTTCTGATTTGCTCTTTACAGCAAGGGATTTCTTAGCAAGCTTTAGACATATAGGGCTCCTCATGATTAATTATTTCTTAGTTGGTTGTGGTTTTTTTTTTGCTTCCTCTTTACCCCCGTAGAACTTTATAAAGGTTTCAGGGGGTCTTCTACCTTAAAAACTGATATCTTGTCCTGCTTTACTATTTCCCTTAGGGTTGATAACCAGGTTCTGTGGTGTATTTACCATGGGAGCTTGTTACTTGTACGTGGAGTGACTTCCTTGCAGAGGTATGGAGGTGGTCTGGCAATTGCACTTACTGGCTTTATTTGCTGACCCATACCTGAGTCCAGGTGGCTCACGATGTGAATCCCTCTGTATTTGCCAAAGGTTAAAAACTGACTGGACTCGACTTCCATGTGCTTTAGCTTTCAGAGTGGTTCTGCTGATCTGAAAGACTGCGTGTTGTTAGCCGTGTTGTCCGTCCCGCAGAGGGACAAAACCCCAGCTGCTCTCCCCTGCCTCTGTCCTCACTGCACTCCCAGCTTTTACTAGGGCTGATGAGTTGTTGGGTTTTTTTTTTTTTTTTAGTTATTTTTAATGCTTTTGAATGAAAATCTGCTAATTCAGGTACGCTGTGGATGTACAGAACAAGTCAGCATAGTTGAACTTTAGAGAAGACATATATCCACCATGTCTCAAAATTATATATATACATACATAAAATTAGATTCCCTCTGAGAATAAAATATTAGAGGCTATTGCTCCTTTGCTGTCTGTACCAAATGTTGCGTCTGTTGATTTACTTTTTGAGAACCTCACTTGCTGTCTGATAAAATCTTTGTTTAGCTTAAGTATCTTATTGAAGCTACCATTCTCTGATGCCTAGAGAAAAATAAATTGAAAAACAAAAATTTCTGAAATTTGTTTTATTCGGTTGTCTGTTGTGTTTGTAGTTACTATTGTTGATAGTTGCTATTTGTCTTGATGCCTAGTCAATTTTGTGTAACTGTATACCTTCTGAAACTATTTGAAACGTGTCTTGGCTAAGATTGTAAGTCTGTAAGTAAACAGGAAACAACTGTTTCTAAGAAGGTTGAACTGTGACTTTCATGTAATCTGGGGGAATAGTGTCTTAACAGCAATGATACCTACTGGCAGGATGCTGTTTAATCTTTAGACTTTTGATCTTCAGTGGTCTGGTGCAAAGTGTTTCTAATGTAAAATTCAAAATCCAAGTGCTGTGTCAAGCAAAGGCTGCAAAGCTTAAGTTAGGTGTGGTTTGGTTTTTTCTATTTCAATAAAAAGATTATAAACTAATACATTTACAGATTGGTTTACAACATATTAGAATTGAATGTTGCCATGCACTTAGAACTTCTCTTGGAGTAAAGTGAACTTGCTAGCTCTTGACATGTCTTCTGAAGTCTTTAAAGAGTGATGCAGTGATTCAAAAAATTAAAGAGCCAATATATCTTCACTTTAAAGCTGTCTCACATTAGCATTTTGTGTCTTACTGTCCATACAGTGATTTTATTCACTGAGAATACCAAGTACTTTTTAATTGAAATATTTAATTATGTCTTCATTGTTGTTTGTAACTGCTGCTACTACTTTCTGTCCTTCTTCCCTGATCCCTCCTAAAAAAAAATGAAAAAAGTCAAACACACAGCCTCCCAGTTATACAATCAAACCACTGTTTGGAAAGCAGACATCATTCTTAAGACAGCATGTATTGCTTGTTCCTATGTTTTTCTGAGATTTTAAACTTATGGGAGGCTATGATGCTTGTTGTGTGTTTATTTTATGCACTGAATGGTTTATATTTTTTTTTTTCAAAATGTAGGTTGACTGTACCCAACATTATGAAGTCTGCTCTGAAAACCAAGTTCGTGGCTATCCTACACTCCTCTGGTTTAGGAATGGTGAAAAGGTGAGTCTGCAAGCTCAGTAAAAGATAACACCATTTTTTTTTTTCTGGATAACACTTGAACTATGTTCGTATCCCAGGGGAAAAAGATTCACCACAGATAAAATTTTTTGCTCTTTGTGCTCTGTAAATACCTGCTGTGATGTTCATAAATCCATAAGCAGTATCTCCAATTATGCTACTGTGTGAGAAAATTCTAGGTTTACTTTATCTTAATACCTTACCTTCTATGCAACACAAAAGCATGAACGAAATAAAAATAATAAAAAATTATGTAATTTCACAATGTGTATCGGAAGGTTCTCATCTGTAGGTGGTGCCTATCTGCTGAGCGATGTCTGAGTGATGAAAGTTTTCCTTCTTATAAACCTGAACACTTCATATGACACTGTGAGCGAGAGTCCTGTGGGCCCATATTTCCTTGTAGCAATTCAAAGAATTATAGTTTTCTGAAGTTATGGAGAAGTAAAATATTTATAAATACCGTGTAAATGAACAGTAGCAAATAAAAATTATAAATAGTAGTGTTACTTATCATATGTTTCACACTTTCAAGATAAATTAAATGTATTAAATGGATATTAAAAATAGGTCTGCAAGTAGAGAACCCAGGATTCCTTTCAGCTTTTATCCACTCAGTTTTGGGGCAGGGGAGGGAGAGAGGTTGCCCCATCCATCTTGCATTCCTTTTAGAACATCTACATTATCAGAGATATAAGTTTTGCTACTCAGTTCCATTTAGTAGCTGTCACTTTGGGCAGTTTTCTGGCACTTCAAATAAAAAGTGAGCATAAGTACCTACCAGTGCATGTGAGGCTTGATATCAGACACTCCAGAGAATTTAAATTAAGCAGCACCTGGATTTTTGAATCCCAACCCAGTTCACACAAGAAATACATGGCCTTGTTACTGCTCGAGCAGCGGTGTCTGGCACGTCAGAAGCAGAACTGGAAGCTGAGGGAGTGCTCAAGTCAAACATGGTGGCATGTCCAAGGTTAGAGGTGTTTTCCGTTAATTAAACTTTTGTCTCTGTATGGTGTGAGTCAAAAGAACGGGAAGTGTTCTGCTCTTTCTGCAGAATAGCTTCCACCTGCTTTAGTTTTATTTTTCAGATAGCTACAGACAGCGAGATACCTTGCCAGAACCATACTGTCTTGATCTAGAAAAGTTAGCTGTGTTTTTTCTCAACAAGCCAGATCAATTTTTATTTTTTTTGACCCTTTGTAATTATTGAAATTTGAATTGCTTGGAGTTATTTGACTCAAGAGTGTGGTGAAAGAAAAAGTCAGATCACTACAGTTGTATTTGGTAAAGCTGAATCCCAGCCGTTAGTCTGAACAATATATTTCTGTTGACATCAAACTGGCCTTTCTCCATTGGCAGTGTGGTATTCCCTGGTGGCATACTGCCACCAGAATCGCATGTTCCTTTGTGGGCTGATACAATATATTTAAAAAAAACACAGAACAATCCCAACAACTTTCCAATAATCTGATCCAGAAATTCCTGGAAACCTCTCTGGCTTGCTATTATACTGTTCAATAAGCAGGGGAAAGAGAAGGAGAACGAGAACTGCTTCTTCCATCCAGCCTTGTTGTCCGTAATACCATCGTCCTCTTTGTCATAACTGAAATCTGGCATCATGCCATCCCTCTTGGTTCGATGCAGCATAAATTCTGCGAGGAGCAAATAGGCACTGACCCTGTCCTGCTGAAACGGTTACAAACAAGCAGGTCAGGCTCCTTCCATCATCTTGGATTAATTGCTTTGCGATGTAGATCCAGTATGGGGAAAGTGGCTGCAGTTACAATTAACATTATCAATGACAAAAGAAGGAAAATGTGTAGAAAGAGTTACAAAGATACAGGGAATAGTTGAAGAGGTGTCTGTTCTTCCTTCCAATGTATGGAAGATTGTATGCTGTTTCTTGAAGAATATTCCTCATCTGTGACAGGAGATCCTTCTTGTAGCCTGCACCTCATGGAACCGAAATGCAAGAATTCTATCCAAAATGGCTATGTAGTATCTTGAAGTGATGATCTCTCTTCTGAACAGAGTTCATAGGGAGTGCTGAGGGCAGTCATGCAAGAGCCAGCTTGGATATGGCCAACAGTAGATTTGAGACTAGAAACTGGTCAGAGATACTCTGATTTCTTGTACTCTTGAGTTGTGAAAGTACCTGAGATATGGGGAAGCATCTAAGGCAAAGTGTGTCTTTTTGAAGATCTAGCTGGTTAAGGGCTTTATACACAGGTTCAAAAATGTGACTTCATTTTCGTGAGAGTGGTGCTGTTGCTAGAAGTGCCTGCCCTACAGCAGGCAACTGTTGTCATGGAGTCATAGAATGGTTTGGGTTGGAAGGGACCTTAAAGATCATCTATTTCCAACCCCTCTGCCATGGGCAGGGACACCTCCCACTAGACCAGATTGCTCAAAGCCCCATTCAGCCTGGCCTTGAACGCTTCCAGGGATGGGGCATCCACAACTTCTCCGGGCGACATGTTCACATATCTCATCACCCTCACAGTAAAGAATTTCTTCCTAATGTCTAATCTAAATCTTCCCTCTTTCAGTTTAAAACCGCTACCCTTGTCCTGTCGCTCCACTCCCTGATAAAAAGTCCCTCCCCATCTCTCCTGTAGACCCCTTTTAGGTATTGGAAGGCTCTTTTCTGGAGCCTTCTCTTCTCCAGGCTTAACAACCCCAACTCTCTCAGCCTGTCCTCACAAGAGAGGTGCTTCAGCCCTCTGATCATCTTCATGGCCCTCTGCTGGACTTGTTCCAACAGGTCCATGTCCTTCCTGTGCTGAGGACTCCAGAGCTAGACACAGTACTCCAGGTGGGGTCTCACAAGAGCAGAGTAGAGGGGCAGAATCACCTCCCTGGACCTGCTGGCCACAATTCTTTTGATGCAGCCCAACAGCCCCTACTCCTTCTTCTCAGGGCTGCTCTCAATCCAGTCTCCGCCCAACCTATATTTGTGCCTGGGATTGCTGAGACCCAGGGGCAGGACCTTGCACTTGGCTTGGTTGAACTTCATGAGGTTCACACGGGCCAACTTCTCAAGCCTGTCCGGGTCGCTCTGGATGGCATCCCTTCCCTCCAGTGTGTTGACCTCACCACACAGCTTGGTGTCATCGGCAAATTTGCTGAGGGTGCACTCAATCCCACTGTCCATATCTCCGACAAAGATGTTGAACAGCACTGGTCCCAGTACTGACCCCTGAGGAATGCCACTTGTCACTGGTTTCCACTTGGACATTGAGCTGTTGACTGCAACCCTTTGAGTGCAGCCATCTACCCAGTTGCTGATCCACTGAGTGGTCCATCCGTCAAATTCATGTCTCTCCAGTTTAGAGACCAGGATGTCATGTGGGACAGTGTCTCTTGCTCCCAGGTGAACATAGGCACCCAGAGAGCATTGCCTTGCTGCTCGGGTTTTCTGAGGATGTGTGACAAGTGTGTGGGCCAGAGGAGTGACTGTGTGGCCAGGTGACATGCAGGTCAAGCCTTTCAGCCCTGTCAAAGCACTGGCCAGAGTTCTCGTGGTAACAGGGACCACCACCAAACAGCGACGAGTATTTTATTGTTCCTTGAAGTAGCTTTAGGTTCAAAAAACTAGAACCTTGAAAATGCTGACTAGAGTGAGAGATGAAGGTCAAAGTGGAAAAGCTTCTAAAATTTGCTTCTACGCTTCTAAAATAACCTTTCATTTCAAGGAACTTATTATTCCCGTTTGGTACAGAAGAATCTATGGCAAATCCTGTAGACACGGAGTGAATGGAATGCCATGGAGAGGTTTAAAGACTAGATAATCATATTAATTATGAATATGCTTACACTTGGCAATCTTATGTTTTTCTGGTGATTATTTATTTGCTAATTATTTATTTGCTAGAATAACTGCATATACACACTCATACAAACTATTTGATAATTGTAGGGTGACCAGTACAAAGGAAAGAGGGACTTTGATTCCTTAAAGGAATATGTGGATTCCCAACTCCAGAGCTCTGGGAAAGAGCCACCAGCAGATAAACCTGCCGAAGCTCCACAGCCACCTGCAGAACCCACCCGTGTTGAGGTAAGTGCCCCTGCACTCTGCAGCCCTGTTAAAAGTGTTTCAACTGTTTCACCAGCCGGTCTGAGTCCTCCCTGTGTTTCTCTCTCTCTCTGATGGCTTGGCAATTTCTAGATGTAAACTGTCCCAAATACTTTCCTGGTTATTTTTTTCAGGAATTAATGAAGGGAATCAGGCCATAAATCCTAGTGATGCTTTTACTAACCTGATGAATTGGAGAAGGAAAAATAAAAATCTGGCTCCTTTTTTATGGTTGTAATAAGTTGTTTAGATAGAGTGGCATAAATGTGGGGTTTTGTGGTCTGTGGAATTGCTGGCACCTCAGTCTGTGTGACAGCCTGTTTCATTGCTGCGGAGATGAACGATTCTTGTAAGATTGTCATTTGAACCCAGGAGGGTGGCACGTGCTGCTAAGCCCCTACAAAAAGGCAGGGTCCCATTCTTACAGACCCTCTGCAGAAACAGCAAACAAGCAAAGATGACAAAGACTGATCTAAACGTGGCAAGGTAACGTGTCCCGTGACAAAAGAAATCCTTGGGTTTGGAGGCTTACTCTGATCCCCTGTAGGAGCTACAGGGGTTATGAATGTTGCCAAGGAATTGGCAGGAATAGCATTTTCACCTTTGCATGGTTGTACTTCACGTAATCTAGTTTTCTGTCTTTTTTAATCACTTTGGTATTAGGGATTGTTTTCAAGCATGCTTTTTCATGAAATGTGGAAAACATATTTCTGCCTAGGAAATGAGGAGCAGTGATCTACACTCCCTTGTGATGTAGAATGAACTTATGTAATTAAAAAGCATCGATATTATTAATATAAGTACAGTTTATATGGAGCTTCTCACAGGAGAGTATTACCTTTCCCAGTTGACTTTTCCAGCAGCATTACTCATCTCGCATCAAGTGACTTGCCAAACATTATAGACAACAAAGTTTTGCAATTTTCATACCCTTTAGATTTTATCTTTTTTAAAACTGACCTCATTTGGAAGATCCTAACAAGCTGGTGTTAGTACAGTGCAGAAATTAATTAGTTGTCTTTCTATTTTTATAGAAATAACACAAACCACATGTGATGCAGATTCCCACGTATGCCGTGCATGCACCAGCACACATACAAACAGGCAAGGATCATGGGGGAGTTTTTTTGCCGAATAATAGGGGAGACAGTGTAGGACTCAACTTGTCTTTGTAACTTTACGTCACAGCTTCGTATGTCACCATTTCTTGGTCGCTCATCTTTGGACACCTTTGTTCTGGTTCTGTTTTCATGAATTTTGAAACAAGGGGCTGACTAGCCCATGTGGCCAGCAAACACTGACTGCATTTTCCATCAGCAGCCCCCAGCTGGTACAACAGGCAGTAAAAGCAATAAGTTCCCACTCCAAATCTGTGCCCCGGTGTTGAGCCCCTACGTGAATTCCCCCGTGTCTCATGTGGGCCAAGTACTTGCCAGCCCTTTCACAAAAGCTGTACTTTTACGTCTGTGAGACTTCTCTCCTGCCAGACGTTGGATCATTTTTGAGTAACTTTAGCAGATGGATTAAGGTAGAGTAACCACCAGATGCTCAGATTATATGATTGCGTAAGATGTCTTTTCTTAAGAAACAAGCTAAAGTTGAGCTATCGATACTAAATTTATTTTTGTGGTTCTATAGTTTGCATTGCCATTCTGATAGTAATCTATAGATCTTTAAAATTAGCTTTACTGTGTGATCATGGGGAAGAAGTTATTTCTAGGGTTTTCAGATTTGGTATCTTAGATGTTCCCAATGATGTTTGGAACATCTGTTTTAGATAGCCATTTAGGAAATTCAGAATAGAAGAATATGTGTTTACTGCTCATTTTTTCTGCATTTAATTATTTACAGTTATTTAATAATTAGAAAGTATAATTTATAATTTTTAAATAATTCTTCAGAAGTAATAACACTTCAACTTAATGAAATAATTTCATGAAGTAACAGTTATTTACAGAAATGTTTAAAGGTACTGGATAATTTTCAATTTCACGTTTCTGCTTGGCTTCTCTTCATAAGACACTGCACTTAAAGTAGAATTGGTAATACTGTCAATTGCACTCCTGTTGTTCTTTTGCTTTCATTTGAATTTGAAGCTTTTATAGGCATGAGATTTTATTTATTTTTTTTTTTAAGGTTGTCACACAAAGAATGAAGTTTGTTACGCTTCTGTGCTCTCATACGAGACTGTCTGTAAGCAATGTGCTATCCTCCCGTCACTCCCAGGCCATTCCTTCTGATGTTATCATCAGGAGTAAAAATTCTTCCTGGTGTCCATCCGTGTGTAGTGTGGTGATGTCTTCTTGACAGGCAAATACATGTTTCTGGTCACAGATTTTTCTACGTATGTAATGCGTGGATATAGCAGAGGGAGAACAGCTGTCAAGACATGACTAGTGTGCCTGGAATACCTCATTAAACTCTCAGATGGCGATTACGTGCTTTAAGCCAGCTCCTCTCAGGGCTGTTCCTTGAAACGTTTGCATGACAGTGTATTACAATGAAGGTGATCTTTTTTTTTTTTTTCCTGACAACTAAAAATTTGGATACAGCAAATCCCCTGAAAATAGGGATGTTTTGTGTCTCCAATAATGGATGAGATTAAGCGTGAAATACGCATTTCTCTACATCTCTCTAGGTGAGGAAAGCAGCTGAGGGGAAAAAGTGAGGTGTGCTGCTGCTACTTTTGTTTATATTCTCAATAACATTATCTTTTCCAGTTTGAGTTTCCCTTTCAGGTAGCTAAAAGCTCATTTGCCTGATGTTATATATGTTATATATATACAAAAAGCTTTGACTTTTTTTTTTTTTTTTTGAACAGGCTGCAGTGCTCTCTCTCTCTGAAAAAGACTTTGATGCAACCATTGCTAGGGGGATCACCTTTATTAAATTCTATGCTCCATGGTAAGAAGGTCACACCTGTGGCCATTCAGGATTATTGCTGGGCTAAGCTGTCGGTGCATTAGTTGCTGTTGGTCTTTCAGTTGTGTGTAGTACTGTGTTTGTTGTCTGGATCTAAAACGTGAATTAACTGAATGAAGAATGTGTGTGTTGGCAAGAGTTACAGCAAAAAAGCTCGATCTGTGTTAGCTTTCTTGGGATGCCTCTCTGTGGACAGAGAAACTTAGCTGTGTCAGCCTGCAGGTAGCACTAGGGAACAAGGAGTGAAGCTTTCTTTGGAGGTTTGGCATGCTCCTGCCCCTTAATTAGGGTATGGTGAGGGGCGTGTATCACGTGTTCAGAGAAGAAAACATGCTGGCCTTGGGTCCTCTCTTGCTGCAACCAACCTCTCTTGGAAGCCTCGTTTGAGCACCTGGGAGTTGGAACAGACTGTAGAGCTATGGATAATTGGCTGTTACTCTTCAAATAACTGACAAAAAACTAATTTGCACAAGTGACAGTGTTGACGTGTTCTTAACAGTATATTCCATATAATATGTTCTTATCGTGACCCAAGGTAGAAATGTCCAATGTGGATGGTGTAGGTGTAGACACCCAATGGAAAGCACAGGAAAAAAAAAAGTAATGTCCTATCTGGCATCTGCCGTTACTGGCTTATCCAGCAGAGCCTGGGACCTCAGCTGGGCTAAGACCTCAGTATTTCAAACTCACAGAACAAATATTTTCCCTAACTTCCTACTATTCCCTTTCTGAGACAAAAAGAAAGTTTGACGTTCCTCTCTCTGGTTTATAGATTTCATCTTAGTTGTGCCTGGATTGAATTTAATGAAACTTGCATGCCATCTTTCTTCATTGCCCAGTCTCTTAGCCAAAAGAAGGAAGCCTAGTGTAGGGGTAGAGATGAAAATAAGCTGTACTTCACTGTGTGAAAGATAGCACATCTCTGATTTCATCCCTAGCCATCCCATTAATGCAGTATATAAAATATAAAAATATCTTTTGTTTGTGGTGGTAAAAGGTCACCACTACAAAGCAACAAAAGCAAATGTAACCCATGTTTAAATGTGCTCAGGAGTATCAAATTATTGCAGCTTAACTTTGTTAGTAAGCATGAATGTGTTTCTTATTGTAGGCAAGAAGTACCAGAGAAAGTTTCGTTTTACATAATGTCAATGATGCAGTCTTTTCCAGTGTTGTCACCCTTTTTTACCACAGTGTAGTTTACTGCTTGAGAGCCACTTCTATGCTCTCTTACATTTGAAAGATCTGCTTTTGGGCAGTACCTGCCATCACTGTGTTAAGAAATACCCTGCCCATATACACACAAATACCCCTTCACGTTTTCTGCTCTCGCTTCACTCCCTTTGTCCTCTCTGAGCACTGGGAGGGACTGAGATTGCATCTCTGCCTCTGCTGCTACTACAGCACCAGCAGAACTGGCTGCTAAATTCAGTTTACACCTTGCAGCTCCTAGTCTGATTTACGGACCTAGGGCTGGGCAGTAGTTCATTATCTGAGAAACTTTTTCTGGGAAAGTTTGAGATCAAGATATGCTCCCTTTTTAATTAACTTTTCTTAATAATACTGCGCTTCAACCATCTCCTCATCTCATGAGATCCTAACGGGGTGCTGCTGGATCTCACAGATAGGATCAGTGTTGGATGGCAGGCTGAGAAATGGTGGTTCAGGATGCAGAGGCCAAGTTCTTAAACAAGTGTGCGCTCCCTGGCTGCAATGCTGAGAACGCCACCGTTTAGGAAAATACTTCCTATATTTATGTAGCTGGTATCCTAGTTTTAGCTCTGAAAGTCAGGCTTATGTATACAGTTGTAGTGCTCTGCCTATAAACGGCCTTTTTCTTTTCCAAGTGGATTAGCTTATGTAGGGCTCAGCAAATGCTATTATATTGCTTGCTACTTCTGTCTTTCAGTTAGTTTTGGATAAATATTAATGTTAACTTGCATAGTAAGCATAAAATCATCCTGTTCTAGTAGTTTTTGTGCACGGTCAGAAATGCTTTTATACTGTTACTGTATATTAACAAGGTGGTTTAACTATACACTGGCTTGTATTAAGAAAACTTTTGCAGAGACATCTCTCAATATTTTTGTAAATGTCCTGATCCAGCCTTGAGGCAATTATGGGACTGTTTTAAAAACCCAATTAAGGTTCAGCTGGGTTAGAATAGAACGAGCAATGCAGTTTTAAAGTCTAAAGTGCTTTGGGAATTCTTCTTGAAGGCAGTAAGAAGTTCAAGTTATGAGCTTGGCGAAGCCAAGTTCAAAATATAAACAAAATTAATACTTTACTACAGTTCCTGCCATTTTACAGTATCGTTTTCTCTCTTGACACTAGTGTTTCATTGTGTGTACTCTGTGTACTGCATTCTCAAGTTACTGTAGAGACAGATGGGAATACAATAGAAACAGACAGACTTTTTGGTGTTATTGATGATATAACTGGAATGATTATTTAATGCAGATCAGAATAGGGCCTGATTATTTCTTTTTCCATCTGTTAAGTGAAGCTTATTGACTACCAAACAATTCCATTGCGGATCTATCTGAAAGTGGTAGTGGTTAAACTTCAAAGTTCCTTTGGTGAAAAACTGCATTAAACTACTGGGGTGTCTCATAAAAACAGAATCTGTGTTGACAAATGCCTCTATTAAAATGGAGTTTCCAGCATTGGGTGATGCTGTACTGGGCAAGGAGACTGTTACGAACTGGTAGAAATTTAATAGTGAAATTAAAAATCTCATTTAAATAATTAAACTTGGGCTATGTAGCTTTAGCATAACTTGCGTGTGCTACCTGAAAACCTAATTTGTATATAGACATTCTGTGCCTCACTTAAAACATTTTTGTTTCTAAGCAATCTTTTTTTTTCATTTAAACATTCTTTGCGCTCATCTTTATTTGGCTTCATATTCCTCTGTAGGGTAAAACGTTAATGCACTGACATCCAGAATATCATTCCAGATGAGACTAACGTAGGCCAGAAACCACTTCCGTGCTTAACTTACATAAAAATCACTCGTTTTCTTAGCTCATTTGGAGGGCCAAATCATTAGGGGATAGGAAAGGCAGCTAGTTAAACTTAGAGCTATTGCAGCAGGACAGTAGAGATAAACTGGAAGGTATATCTGCTAAACAAATCTCTCTCTTTTGTTTCTAGGTGTGGTCACTGTAAGAACTTGGCTCCAACTTGGGAGAACCTTGCCAAAGAGCAATTTCCAGGTTTGACTGATGTCAAAATAGCAGAAGTAGACTGCACTGTGGAACGTAGCGTCTGCAACAGATTTTCTGTAAGTGTGAAAGATCTGAAATGAACAGGACAGTATTGTGTACCAAACGTTAGAGGCTCCAGCGTGCAGCTGAGCTGGCTGCTGCGTTGCGGGAGCCTGGTGACAGCGCAGCTGTGTTCTCCATTAGCCAAAAAAAAAAAAAAGAGATAGTTCAAAGCAGCACCTGGTGACGCTGTTTCTTTCCTGGACTGTTTGTTCAGACTTGGCCATTCTCATTATTGGGTAAGATTGAAGAAGTCCCTAATTTAAGAAACCTCCCTCTGTGAAAGCACCAAAGCAGTCTTATGGTAGCTGGTGCAAAGTTATGTTCCTAGAGGAAAAAAAGATATCTTTTGGTGCTGGCAGGCAGACAACCAAAGGCAGTGCTGGAGTTGCCATTCTCAGCTGCTGATGGAAGAACCTAGAGGAACATGTATCATCCCATTCACTTACAAATATTCAGAAATTGCAGGTTGGCATTGGAAGTTCTGGTGCAGTGTTTAGGTCTGTTGTTTTTTTTTTTTAAATTAAAATGGTTTGCTGTTTTAGAGGGCTTTGGTGGCTTTTTCAGAGTCAGGTAAATACAAGGGAAGGATACCCATGAGTTTTGACATTAGTAACAAGTTTTTCTTTTGTGTGTGTGTCTTTTGAAGGTACGGGGTTATCCTACACTTCTGCTTTTCCGAGGTGGAAAGAAAGTCAGTGAACACAATGGAACAAGAGACCTTGAATCACTGCACAGCTTTGTCTTGCGTCAGGCAAGGGATGAATTGTAATAAAAGTCTGGATGCTCCGTCCCTGGCTGTCTTTGTACAGTAGCTGAGGGATTTCAGTCATTGCTAATTTTCAAATAGTGTATTTGGGGGGTGTGGGTGGGGATTGGGGCATTTTTTTGTTTGTTTGTTTTTAGGAAATTGAATGTACTAAACATTGGTATCTTCCCTCGGTGTGTGTGTTAAAAGCTTGCTACCCTGTGTGCGAAGGAAAACTAATAAGCAGTTACTGTGCAAACTGAGAGTATTTTCAGCATTGGTAGTATTACTGCATTTCTGTGTTTCCACAATGAAGTGTAAATGGTTTCCTTTGAGACTAAAATACATTAAGAAAACCAACTTAAGGGCACCGGTAGAATATTTTTGTCTTCAGGTTAGATTTGCTTAAAGTGCAATCCTTGCAAACTGCCTACCATTACTAGAAAGGTAAAAGCTTACAGCTGTGTTGAGTCACTTTTGCCTCTACAACTGTACTTGAAACCCTATTTGGCTTAATATAGCTGTTGGTTAAGAAATGGAAAGTCACAGGAGGTTGAAAACACACACACCTTTGGAAGATACCAAGCCACCATGAGCTGGTTGGTTCCTGTTAATCCTCTCAGCATGGGAGGTCTAGCCATAATGAAAGTGATGGTACTGTAACATGTGCCTGAACATTATTGATGCCATAGCGTACATGTGTCAGGTGGATTTTCATAGGCTGCTTCCGTCCAGCTCCAGAGGAGTAACTATGCTCTACTTATATAGAGCCAAAGTGAACAGGCGCGATTATAACTGCTCCGTTAATATTAAATAATCAGTTAGACTTAAGAGCTGATGACACGTGTTTCCTACCCTCACCTGAATCCAGACTTTGTGCTGACCTGCTCCTTACTCAGAGTACTTAGAGAATAACAAGTAGTACAATGCTTAATTATTTTTTTTTTCCATTCAGCTGTTCTACGGTAGTGTAAAATAGTTCCCCATTCATCTTGAGCCTTAACCTTTTTCCAAGCTGTAAGTGTTGCTAAGTTTGAATGCAAGGACCATGTGCTCTGTGGTGCCTTGGATTATAATACCGATCTATTCTTTGGTGCATAAGATGTTCCACGTTAGACATAACTGAAAGCCAAAGAATTTACACTGCAGAGACTGTCATGATACAAAGACAACAGCAAACCAAGGACTGAACTCTGCCATCTCGTGTGCACGGAAACTCATGGAATGAGAATGGCTACAGGCTAATTTGAGTAATCTGTCAAGATGCTGATTTTTGTCCATCATATGGAGTAAGTTGTTGTTTGTGTGGTTTGTTTTGGTTTTGTTTTTTGGTGTTTTTTTTTAAAAAGAGGCAAAACAGCAACGAACTTTTAAATCAGTGAATTTCTCCTGGTACTTCACTTCACTGTCTGCCAAGAACTTTTGAGTCTGTTCGATCTAAAAATATGTAAGGGTGAAAAAGCCACAGTGAAAGCTAAGTGTTGTACTGGCAGATGTATTAGATCAATGTATATACTTCTGCCTTAAAGGAAGCCTTTATTACCATGTTTTTAACAACTTTCTAGTGAAGCACAATCTCATGAGTTTCTTGTATAAAATCAAAGTGGTACAATTGTTTACACTGAGATTTTTCTAAATAAAAACTTTTTAAAAAAGCAGTCTTTCTATAAATGATACAGCACAATGAATATACAGTGACAAGTGCAATAAATTATAGCTTGTATTTACAAGAAGCCTTTTAAATGCAAGAATTAGAGGTAAGTGCATTTAATACAAGTTTAATATTGACCAAAACAATTTGCTATTAGCTTCTGCTAGACAAACTGTGGCTACACTGTGAATGTATCCTTTATACCAGTTTGTTAGTTGCGTGAGTTGAAGGGGAAGGGTTGGCCAAAGACTTGCATATGTTGTTGACATTCTGTCTTCCTGTAAATAAATGGTCCAGCTAGAGAATGAATGGCCCCTAAACTTTTACGTCTTGGATTACAGCTGTAGAAGCATCCCAGATTCCTTCCTGGGTAGATGAGGCAGCTCCGTGGGGGGAGTGGAAGGAAGTTGCATAAGAACAAGTGTATAAAGTTATATTGCTCTGTCAAATAGTGAATGGGCAAAACCAGCCAGGGTCTGAGTTCACACTCGTGTTTCTAACAGAGGGTGCAGCCAAGCCATCTTACGCTTGCAGGACCAGACTTAAACTGTGCTTGCAGAATAAGAGAACTGAAAGACTTGCTTTGGCACAATTTAAGATGCTTACTGTCATGACAGATTTCAGGCAGAGACTAACAGTTTAGGGGTAGTAACTGGTCCTTCTAGACAAAAGGCAATTCCAAACTTTAGGAATTTTTTATTTCTTTGTACAAGATGTATGCTTGAAGTCTAAAATACTAACACCCCTTTCTTTAGTTTCCCTGTGTCTCCCTTCATCTTCCCCGCACCCCTAACAAAGAAAACCTCACTTGTTTTGGGTGTTGGGTGCCCAGTTGGTAAACCTGTAGCACACATCCAGGCAACTGCTAGGCCAAGCTGCTATGGGAGATTAAGACCATCCCAGGTAAATAAAGTGTGTGTGGGCATAGTGTTGCTTTGCACGCCCTGCCTCTGCAGAGCTGAGCAGCCGCTGGGGCATAGGGTCAGTCTGTGACAAGTCCAGGGGTTTTCTTGGGCCCCAGCCTGTGCTCCCCACAGCCCTTCCTCCCACAAGGCACATACGTGGTGTTCTGGAAGGTGGTTCATCAATACTCTTTTTTTCTCCAAGTTCAGGTAGTTCATGACAGCGTGGAAGGTAGTATGGAAGTTCATGGTAGCATCACAGAGTCTGTGTGAAGACTATTTGTCAGTGACAGCCACAAGCTCTTACTACCATATTCCTGTATTTCTTCAAGATTACGTTAGAATTATCATCGAAATAAAGAACAGATATGGCATTTAGTTTGGTAGGTGCACAGCATGGTTTGGGAACGTAATCAGGATTCATAAGATGAACCTGTTGCCAAAAAAGAAAACAGAACTGAGACCATGGTAACTCGTTTCCAAACTCACCTATTTCTTTGGCATCCAGCTTTGTGGAGACTTACCAGAGTTTGTACAATGGCGTGGTTGGTTGCGTTCATATGGGCATTGAGTGGGAATGAGCACTCCCCATCACAGTAGTTGGCTGCGTAGCCCTTTGGAGCGATTATCCAGTCCTTTTTAGGAAACAAACAGAACGTGATTCAAATTAAAAAGTTGCCAACTTGTACAGACAACTGCATGCAATTAAGAACAGCTGAAAATTTTCCACTAACTTTTTTTCTTGAGGGTGAAAATGTGTTTTCACTGAAGCTATTGGGATTTGGGGTGGTTTGGGTTTTTTTTGTGAGCCATGACTTTTCCATGGGCACACTGATTTTAATGTCCAAAGAATGGGTCACATCTACGCACAGTTTAACTCTCACGAACTAAAAAAGTTTTATTCCTAAAACTCTTGCTGGGGGACTGTGCTTTGGATGCCTTTATGTTCCTTTTCCAAGGTTAGGCCCTCCAGCTGAACAGCCTCAGCTGGTGTCCCCTCCTGGAGAAAATCGTGTACATGCCTGCATGTGCGTGCACACACGTACAATTCAACCAGGGAGCTCCAGAACAGGAATATAAAACACTGATGTGGTGCCTCACAGACACTCAACCTTATACAGGGCCATCAGTGTGGGAAGTTGTAGCTGCGTAACAGCTTCACCTCTGCCAGACTCCTAAAGTAGTAGTGGTGGGACAGCCAGCCTGAGCTGCCTGTGCAAGCAGGTGGCCCCGTGGCAATCTTGAGTGCCATGCTATGGAAGAAAGCAACTCTTCACCAAAGCACTAACAAAAAAAAATTAAATAATTACAGCTTCTCTGCTGCTGACACAAAAGCGCCAAAGGTAAATTAAAAGCATCACCAATTAGCAGGAGGCACTTTGCCTCCCTTGGTGTCGGGCTCTGCAGGTCACCCTGCAGGGGGACATACTGGAATGCTTCACATGCACATCTTGCTGAGATGATTTTGCCTTTACCTGAGAACACTCACCTGGGTTAGCCTGACGTTTGGTACAGCAGGCCTGAGCAGCCAGAGACTGTTCCTGCAGCTTTATGAGCTAAGGTTCCTGTTTAATTGCTAACGTGACAATACCTGGGCGTAGCAAAAACACCTCTTCATTTTACTGTACTAGCTCACCTGTAATTTGTTCCTGGTAAACCAGGCTGGTTTTTTCATAAGCCAGTCGCTCTCCTGCTACAGAAGTACAGTACAGGGCATGCAATTAAATTTGTGGCTTAATGTGTAAAAATAAGGGAAGCACTCTGCTAAAAAAACCTGATGATGTTCTGAAGGAGCCAGCAGTGCCCAAGAAGTGCAGGGGCTGCTGCCCTGCCTCCATCCTCTCTCTACAACAAGTAGGATCTGGATTTGAGCTCCTGCAAAGGGCCCTGCTGGTCTGTGGCCTTCCTTTGGCAGCATCTTACCTTTCTGCTCAAGTCTGCAACTAGAAAGGTGAAGGCAGCACCATGAACTTCACAACTGGAATAGGTTTCCAGCCTGGAAGCAGGGCAAACAAGCTAAGGATGAGGTGGAAAGACTGTGCCCAAATAAAAAGAAAAGCCACTAACAAGTCATGGAGAACGGAGACAGCACGCAGCCACAGCTGTGGCGGGGAGCTGGAGTTGACATAAGCTGCAAAAAAGGCTGCTGGAAAAGGACTTTCACATGTGGGTTATTACAGAAGCAGCGGGGACAGCCCTGGCCTCCCATGTTATAATCTAGTAAAAACATTAGCTGATAGAAATGGGACCTCCCTCACAAAAGTGCTAAATGAAAGAATTAAAAAAATAAATAGATAAAATTTTAAAAAAGAGAAGATGAAGGCATTCTTTGAAATGTGATGTTTGATGACACTGCGGTCTGGTCCTAAATAACTTACTCTAAACAACTCTCTGGCCTCACAGTGTTGCAACGAAACCCAGTCTTCAGCCCACCTACCGCAGGCAGTGCTAATCGCGGGGCAGGGGGTGGAGATTTCAACACAATGGCCAACGTTAACCTTAGGCTGATCACTAGAAAGAACTTGATTGGGTTAAAATCACTGCTTAATATCAGATTTTTTCCCTGTCATTAGACATACAGAGATATGAGCCCTTGCCCGTACGGTGACTCCCCTGAGTGACAGAGAATGACTCTATACTTGAATCTCATAAAGTATCAAGCTTCCTCTGGATCTTATCAAATGTCACAACTATCAATATTTATTTGCCCTTCCCTGTGACTGGTTTTAGTGAGGAGGCACAAGGGACATTTTAAAGCATAATGGCAGCCTCGAGTGGAATTACTGTGACACTGTTTAGATAACATTTCATAACAAAATGTCTAGTTTACCCAGAGAGAAACATCACACACCTGCCATCCCAAGTCCTGGAAGCTAACGTAAAGCTCATGCTTTCTGCACGCCGTCTTTAAGTCACTGCTGTTGTAATCTGTTAAAAGAAAAAGAACAAAACAGGAATTTAGAAAGTAAAACAGGCAGAGCATCACTGGAGGGCACAGCTGGCCAGATGTGTGTGCATTACAGGCTCAGCAGCAAGAAACGGCAAGCTCCCTCAGCAGCCAAAAGAGAAGGGTGTTGAGGGATATCCAAAGCAGGCCTGAAGCTTTTAAGATGCCTATGGGAATGGAGGCACCCAAGTAACAGTGACTTGGTTATAATTCCTTCAGCTGCCTTTAATAACTTGACAAGCAGTGCTTGTAAAACACCTCCCGTAAAATGACTTCTTAAAAATCAATCCGCTCCTTCGGCCCAGCACAGGCTACGTCCCTGCTGGGTGCCCAAACTCACCCCGCTTCCTTGGCTGTGGTTTTCAACGTGTGCTCAAAACATGACCACTTACCGAGAGAATTGCAACCCCGGGAAGGTTAATCATCACCTTCATCATCGCAATCACGCTCCTGGTGCCGGTTAGCAGAAGTCCCTAAGCAAGTAAGATGTCCCATGGACAGTGAAGCCATGCCTCCGTCTCTCTCTGTGCCTTACCCCAAGCCTGCCCTGGACATCACACCATCCACCACTTCCACTCCTGGACCTTTATAAGCCATGCTCTGAAAAACAAGTTTCTCCTTCCCATAACCCGCTTATCTGCAGAAGACAAAGGGGTTGATGCACTCTCAATGTTAACTTGCTCCTTAGTGCTAATACTGCATGGGAGGGTGGGGACGCAGGGTGCAAATTCCTGACCAGAGACCTTCCCCCTTGCCACGGCGCAAGGTAGGAGGATGTTTCAACCACGGAGGAGCTGCTCCCGATGGCCCTGCAGAATGCAGCTTTTGACAGCGAGTGGAATTTCCCATTTATATTTGGAAAGAGAGGCAGCTCCGCATGCGAACACCTGGAACCGCAGGGAGCGGAGGAGCTGAGCCGTGACAGAGGGGCCTTTCACCCCCGGGTGGCTGCACAAATCCAGCCTGGGCGGGCGGTGGCTGATTTCGTCACTCCTGGGACGGCTGCTGGACATCAGCGCGGCAGCCGCAGAAACCACCATGGGCAGTGGGGTGGCTCAAACCCGTGCTTCATGCCTGATGGGAAGCAGGAGAGGAGGAGGTAGTGGGAAATTCAGGCGAGCAGCGCGGGAGCCCAGGTCCCGGTCCGCGCAGTGACACTCATTCCCGAGCTGGACACAGACTGGCTGTGTGTTCCTCCAGTGCCTTACCCACAGGGGCCTCCTCTCTTCTCCTCCTCTCTCTTTCCCCTTCTCTTCCTCTCTACCCCTTCTCCCCTCGAATGCCTCCTTGTCAAGCAAAGGCGCTTCCAGCAGCGGGCAGATGCCACACACTGATGTGCCTGCCCCCCGCTGCCCTGGCCTTTCAGCTAACCAGCCCCCCCAGCGCCCCTAACGCGGCTCCAAAGGGCACCCTCCCAGCCCAGCTTTCCCCAAAGGCGGCAGCTGGAATAGAAAAATATTTTTAGTGACTTTTTCCTTGGCTCTGAATAAGCCTTTCTTTTTCTTCCCACCACCACCACTACCACCACCACCCCCCCCCTTCCAAGTTTGGGAACTACAAATGCAAATATTTATTCAAAAGAAAAACTATAATACTAAAAGCACATCCAACTGACATTAAGGGCAGCACAGCATTACAGCTGGGTACAGTTAACACTGAGGTCTGAAAAAAACCCTTACACCTCAAACCTAGCCTCCAAACCACCAAAGATTAGAAAGTTGTTTTTAGAAGCAGCTTGGGTTTTAAACTCTAAGGATTGCATTTCAGACTTTCAATAGCTTCGCTTCAATCATGGATTTAATCAGGTGAGCAGAGCTGGTTAACAGCCTGCTGCAGCATAAACATTCACTCTTTCGGTAGCAAGGACGGACGCGAGTTTCTCTATTCAAGCTTTCCATTTTCAAACCAGACACAGCCCCGTAGAAACCAGGGTGTGGTGGGTTTTTTCAGATGAAACTTTTCAGTCCCTGAGCAAAGCTCAGCCCAGGAGCAAATTTCTAGCATCCGATGTTTCTAAATGACCTGGTCATAACACAGGGAAAAAATGAGCCGAGGATACTTTTAGTGGTCAAAGGCTTTCATCTAAGTACCTGAGGACAAGACTTCATTTGCTCTTCAATGGGAAATATGTTGTCTGCTTAGGGGAAAATCATCTGTATTTGACAGGGAATCACAGAGGAGTTATCTATTCACAATCCAGTGGGCAGAACGACGCTACATTTCAAATCCAGCTACAATTTACCCAAATCAGCTATGGGAAAGGGGAGAAGGCAAGGGAGGCAGAGGAAACAGGAGTGAGAAGAAAGGCTGTGAGCAGTCACACAAGTTTAAGAAAACAAAGGAAAAAAAGAGCCGCTCAACAAGCTACACGAAGCAGAACATGTTATGAACGTGTCCTCTCTCACACTGCCTGAAATTGGCTCCCGAAATGTGCCCCGGTTCACTGGCTGAGCATCGTGTCACCCGATTCACACTCTGCACTGAGCACCGGTGACTCTCCATCCAAGGTAGGTGCAGGCAGCTCTGCCCCCTCACTCACCAAACTCAGCCTTTGTTTTCTTAGATGTCAACTTACTAAACACCCCCTCTCCTAGGATTTGCACTCTCCCCTGTTGAACCCTCACCACAAGCTCCCCTGCCCTCTCTTCTTGTTACATGCTTGCCTACCATCTCTGCCTTAGGGAATGTACTTTAGCCCAATTCTAGGGATGTTACAAACCTTCGATCAGCCCTCAGCAGTGGCTTTCTGAATGGGGAAAAAAATGCAGCAATACAGATGCACATAATAAGGATCCATTCGCCACAGTTCGGGGCTCAGCATATGCGTTAGAGCCACATACATCCAGTTAAGGGCCTTAAAAAAGAGGAATCCACACCGTAAAGGGTTTTAGGTGGTGAGCTAAAGCTCCCTGAGCTACTAAAGTTGGCCTCTACCACAGTTTCTCCAAAGCCTGGGAAGCAGTATCAGCTACCCCAGCTGAGTGTGCTCAACTACCCTGGCCCAAATTGCTGTTTGAGGTGGTTGGCAGTGCGAGGCCCAACATCCGAGAGGCAAGAGGGTACGTGTCTCTCCCCGGCAGCCCTGCACAGGGGGGACCCTGTAAACAACTGCCGTGGGGCTGGCTTGTGCTGCCGTGACGTGATTTGCAAGGATTGCTTGCCAGAGACCTTCAGAATCTCTGTGAGTTTAGGGAGCTGCTTTGGGAGCTCCTATAGGCTCACTGTGGGTTTAGCAAAATCATCTCTTTTTTTCTCCTTGAATGTACCAATTCAGAAACAGTAGCTTGGCATTTACAAGGCACTGCATTTAATCACACTGCAAACTATTTTGTCTAAAACAGAGATTTTTAAAAAACTCAAACCCCTAGTTCTGCATTTAAAAATAACTTCCAGGGCAGCACAGTTAAGACAGTTGTCTCTGTGGCTTGTTTGTCCTGAACATTGTCTGCCTTCACTGGAATCCAAGTCTGACTTTTTGTGAGCACAGATGTTTCTCTTAAGGTTGGACACTGGCATTTGTGTTGCTGAAAGGGGAGAGAGAATAGCCTGACCCTAATGGTCTTCCTCCTACAGATACTTATGCACCCACCTTAGATTTCCTATAACCTCTCCCACATTAAGTGCTGGCAAAGAATATATAAATATTTACTGAGGTCGATCCGTCTGAGAACACCCTTGCTGCTCCCAAGGTGCCAGCTTACCAAATTCCACATGGTAATTAATTGCTTCTGTGGTCCAAAATAGCTTTGACAGAGGTCTCCAAGGCCAGCCCCTTCTTCTTGGTGTTTGACTTTGGTGATTTGTCCGGACAAAGCTGGTGTAAACTGATCACGCAGTTAATAACAGCCCACTTCACATGAAAGCGATCTGCTTGGGTGGGAAGAAGGGGAGACATTGGGCTGATGTGGACCTGCATGTGAAGGCACATACAGAAACGCTCCTATCTGCATCTAAGCGCTCTACTAAAGGGAAGATTGGATGCGAGATAATTATGTTTATTAACAAGACCCTTGCCACTGCGAAAGCACTTGGCCTTATTTGCCTCCAGTGTTTGTGCGTGCTGCCCTTTGCAGTACTTAGTTCCCGTAATCGTGGAGACATCTGCCTGGTGCCGTGCATGTCTGCTGAAAGGAAAGGCCACTTGGAAGGCCTCTCCATTTCTCATGGAGCACCTCACACCAATCCCAGAGGCCTTAGGGTGGCTAAAGAGAAGGATCCCAAAAGGAGTGTTGCATGAGTTGCTCTCAGAGCAGCAGGTATCGCCCAAAGTCAGACATTTAATGCAACCCTCTCCATAAGGAGGGGTTGACAGAAAGGGATGTGCCTGAAGGCTGACTCGCAGAAGAGGAGGGTTATTGCCACTGGGCAAGGAGACAGTCCCATAGAGAAACCATAACTCACAGAGGAGCTGGCCGAGTGGCAGCAAAGTCCTTAGGCTCGAGGGTCACCATCCGTTACGTTGAAGAGAGTCCCCATCTCTTTGGGTTCACTAGAGGATCAGCCCGGAGTGTGAGAGCATGAGCTAAACCCACCACAAGACATGGCTAAGTGAGGGTCTCCAGAACAGCAGAGAACATACTCCTCCCACCCACCTCGCTCCTCCATGTCCTGGGCTGGAGCTGGCATATGATTTTCTGCCTCAACAGATGAAAATACTTCCTTTTCTTTCTGGTCACCCTTCTTCTGCAGAAGAAGAAAGCTTGGCTTCAGGAATGCATTGACGCAGGACTCTATGTCAAAGCAGTTTATAACCACGGGGGTTACTCAGTTCTGCTTTATATAAGCCAGTCATAATTACGTGTTTATAATACAGGGAAATAAGTGTTCTTGGTGAAAAAATACAGACCATTGAGATTCTTATGCCACAGCCATAACCTTAGCATCTGAGAGCTTGGTACTGACTGCAGGACAACAACTGCACATCAGAGGGTGCACAGCGGGGTCCCAACCCTGCACACAGCAGTATGCCTTCACATAATCGCCCGGCTCACCAGATCTGGTACCAGCCAAGCAGCACACTTCAAGCGCTTCAAGCAGGACTTGAAATGGTTTCCATATTTAGATAGTGAATAGGGCTTTTTAAAACATACCATCCCAGCCCAACTCACAGCATTTTTTGGGAAAGGGGTTCATTTTTGGACTGAAGAAAGAAAACTCTACGCATTCACTAACACAAAGGAAGGAAGGTTCAATCTACAAAAAAATATCAACACCAGCCAGCTGCCTTGCTGCCTTCTCCAGGAGGGAAACTGTCCTGAAGTCCCGACAGACTTTGGTAATTGTGGCTCATGGAAGAGCACAGACCAAAAATCTGACAAGACACGAGATACAGTGAGAGAGGAAGACATGCAAGCAGGGAGATGCACAGGAGGGGACAGCAGCATCGCAGTTCTGCACCCACTTTTGGTCCAGATGCATCAAGGCACCCTTATAAGTGCAAGGCAGCCTTCAAGGTGACCCCCGGGCTCACCTCCTGCTTCATCCTGGGGAAAACACTTCCCCAGTCCCCCCATGCACCAGCAAAGCATGGATGTAGGAACCCACACGACTAAAAAAAGAAAAAATCCCTGCCATCTCTTTAATGCTAAAAACACATATCGGTCCTCAGTGCCTCTTGGCCTATTAAATCAACCACTTCTTAAGGAGAACAGAATCCAAGAGTGTCACACTTAGAAAGGAAAATAAGCTGATGTAGTCTCTCTTTTCTAAACACAGAAACCAACCAAACATACATCTTAACTTTACATTACCCTTCTCTCCCCCGCCTTAAATCCACAGAGGCTCAACTATACCTTGTTGACTACTGAATTGCCAAATTCCAGGTTTTAAATTAAAGCTGGCTTTGAGCTAGAAGAGCTCAAAAAAGCCCTGGAGACCACAGAACGACCAGCTATTTTTTCCCTTTTTGTCATTTTATAATTTTATGACCTGATGTGCGGTGTACTCAAGAAAGCAGCAATACAAAAATGGCCCTTTTTGCCCAATATATCTGCTCCCTCTGGAGTTTTGAGTCACATTGCCTGATTTAACAGTAGTCAAAACTGGTTTTTAGCACTGCAACGCTTGTGAAGCTGGGGGGATAAAGATGAAGCTCTGGCAATGCCACGGTGGCACTGGCTGGCCCCCCTCGGGGAGGTCTGGCTGCAGGACTGAGTTGCTCCTCCTGCCCTCAAAATCCATGATCTATTTCACACCCAAGTCTGGCATTTCCACAGCATGGGAAGTGCCGTGCTGAAACCTGCACCATGATGTCACGCAATGGCCACTAGTGGCCAACTACTTCTGGCACACACTAGCCCAAAGGGCAAGTCCGTTACCATGATGGGCTAGAGCAACAGGGCTGCATTGGCACATGGCCATGCCCAAAGCCTGGCTACCAGCCCTGGAGGGGGTCCCAGCCTGGCTCTGGCTCCCTACAGACTCCCAGGGCCACAGCTAGCATGGGGACACCTCAGGTGCAGCGTGGCTCACCCACAACCCAAACGTGCAAGGGGACAGATTACGGATTCACACCGGCTAAGTTTCAGCAACACTGGCTCATCTCCCCCTGCTGTGTCTGGTCACACACTAAAAAATACAGTCGCCTCTCTTCCTTGGGGTATAGTCATTTCTAGACATGAGAAAAGCAGGGATCCTATTGGAAATGAAGGGGGCAGCATAAGCAAATTAATCAAGTAACTTGGAACAGGCTGAAACGTTTCAGAGGAGAGAAGGTACTCAATGAATGAGGGACTTGTAGCACTACAATGCAGGGCAGAGTGGCTGGAAAACAGGTAAGACTTAGAAGACAGGAGAGCCTCAATTTTTGTCAAAATTTCAGAGTTATCCTACTGTCCTACCAGCCCACAACAGCACTTACCAGGCCACTGTACAACACCCGCAACATGCAACCGCTCCATAGCAAACAGGCAACTCTCTTTGTCTGCCTGGAAATGTGCTTCACCTTGTATACACTGCTGTTCTCACAAGAAAAAAACAGAAAGGATCTCGTGCTGTTCTACCAGCATTTTTCCAAAGAAAACCAAAAAAGCACTCTGCTGGAAATACATATGTGCAATACCATAAACCCCAGTGTAAGCAGAGACAGAATATTTTAAATATTGCATTTCCTGTGATGTAATTCTAGGGAAACACTGCGTAGCAAGCAACCTACAAGCACAAAATTCAGAGTGAAAGGGCCTCATCCCCTTGAATGGAATGGCTGCAACTTCACAGGAAAGCCTGGACTCCACCCTGGGTTCAAGAGGACACCTGTAAGTCTCACTATGGGACACTCCCTCTCCCATCCTCTTGCATGTGTAACCTGTTCCCCCAAGGAAGAGCATCCCACATGACGTCCCCCTTCTTGCTTTTGTACTCCAAAGCAAATAGAAACGTTACAAGAAGTTGCCTCAGCTTCCAGACAAAATGGGTGTTGTGTGATTACCTGTGACACTAGACACCCTGGAAACATCTTGGGCCTGGGTGGAGCGGTTGCGGCTCTGCTGCCTGCGCCTGCTTGTCGCTGACCTCGTGGTCCGAACGTGGACTTCGCTCACTTTGAAGAAGGCCACCATGAAAGGCTGTTTGTCGTAAGGGCCATCTCGGCCTATAAGGCCTGCTTCTCTAGGATTTACGCTGAAACCTTGAAATCAAACAGAAAAAGGAGTGTTAGAGGAATGGTGCTGCTGGATTGTTCCTTCCAGGATCATGGCATGCCATGAGTAGTGCTTCCTTTTCTCCTTGCTCACACTCTTCTTATTTTATCACAAAAAGCTCCCCTCCTGCCACCATGACCTATGGACATTTCCACGGCAGCACCTGGGTCTTTGGTACCCGTGTCATCTCTACTCTGGCTTAGGCACTGAAGAGGTATACAGATAGCTATATAAAACACAAAGCCCAGATGCATCGTGAAATTAGCTCTGCTGCCCGTGAAACACAGGAAGCAGAGATGGGATCAGGAGACCTCTAGGGAAAGCAGAGGGCAAAGAGATGGCACACTTTTGTCAGGAGCACAGGGACGGACTCTTAGCCTATTTTGGGAGGGGGAGGCTGGCACTAATGTTTCCTCAGGGAGAACAGTGGACAGCCCGTCTGGTCTCACTTGACCCCACAGGTGTACCAAACCTCAGCATGAAGTGACAGGAAGAAAACATAAGGTTTGAGACTGGATCCTATTGAGGAAAGATGTCACTGACATCTCTTCGGTCAATTTCTGCTCATCTAGATCCTCTCCTTCCCCACTGCTTATCTTCCAACACTCAATTTCATGCTCTTTTGCAGTCTCTTCTCTTTCACCTTTCAAAGTTTCTGTGGGCTGTGAAATGCTATCATTGCAGCTGTCCTCAGAGGGACCAGCCCCACACAGGGACTTCATCACTTCTCCAGTGCAGGGCTCCCACCTCAGGTTTGATGAGAACCGAGCAGCCAGGCTGCCATAAGCCCACATGGGGAGGAGCATACCCATATACCTGCCTTCTTCTCTTCCTCTTATTCCTAAACCTCACCCCACCTGGGACCCCAGCTCCATGCTCCCTTCTACCTCCAACTCAGGAACCGAGACCCTACCTCAGCCTGCCTCCACCACCTCATCCTGGTACATGTGATGGGACAGCCAAGAAGACACTCTGCTCAAGGGCTTGGCTCCAGCTGCTTATGAAGGCATGGTGCTTACTCTCCAAATCACAACCAGACTCTGTTAGCACCACTTCTAGACAGCATCCGAGAAGCTCGTGAGGTTACTCACATTGACTGGACCATAACCTACCATCCCGAGTCACCACGCTCAGCTGCAGTCCCATGTTGTGCTGAGGGTTCATCACCCACATGTTACTGGTGGCAGTGACGTCAAACTCCAGCCAGCCTTCCTCGGAGGCCCACACCGCCCGTGTGTCCAGCAGGAACAGGTCGGAGGCCCTGCAGAGAAGTGCAGTGACAAGATTGTGAGGTCTGGGATTTTCTCCCCTGGCTTTCACTGAAATAAGTTAAAGTGATGTTAATAGCTAGGAAAAAAAAATAATATATATCTCCCATATCTGCCTGTTTCTATCCAGAGTTTTGCAATGAGATGTACATACTTCTGCACGTAAAGTTCAGGATTACAAAGCTTTTTCACCACTTTCAAGGATGTGGGAAAGCAAGCCCAGTCCTTAGTTCCATGTGTTTCTTCACTGGCAAGGGATTAGTAAACCACTCTTCTTCCTGAAGAGTGTAACGCTTTCTCTGGCAGGACAGTGGCCAAACTAACAGCATTTCCAGGCATTCAATGGCTTTAGTCAAAGGGGTTTCATGGTTTCAGTCCACCTTCCACAACACAGATCTACCACAATTGATGAAAAATAAAATAAAATTAAAAAGTCACCTAACAGGACAAGCATCAATCAGTGAAGGAAAATGAACCTCTGAAGATCTCTAAAGACGTTTTTCTGGGGATTATCAACAGGGAGCGTGTTATTCCAAGGCTGTTGGTACTCTGTCTCCGTCAGGGGCTTCAGCTTCAAATGCTATCAAGTCTATACCTTTTTTGCAGCATCAAATGCCCACTAAAACTCAGTTCAACAAAATCAGCTGGAGGAACAAGGAAATTCCACGTACATTTTCTCACTGTATTACAGGCATTACTTTCCTGTGCAAGAGATTCATAATAAAATAATCAGCCTTAACCAGTGGCTATCATCACAAAATGGATACCAGGTGTCAATCTCATTGTCACTTGTCTTTTCCCCCTGGATTTTTTTTCTAACAATAGCTTAATGGAAATGAGAAAACAAAGTACCTGTCCCTTCCACCTATCAAAGGTTAACTTTAGGAAAAAAAATAAAAAATTGATTGAGTTACATTTTATTTTTGGCCAACTGCTATGTCATACTGCCCAGCAGCTTGGCTTGCGTGAGATCACACATGGAAAAATAAGCACTTGAGTATAGTAGGGCTCCTAGTGAGGCTATTTTTATGGTGTGGAGGCTTTCCTCTGCCTCACTGGTAGCCACACGCTCTGTGGTCGACTCAGCAGCCTTTCCCACAGGAGTCTTTGCCACTATTTCTCCAATGAGAAGAGGGTTCAGAAACAACTCTGACCTTCACCTCCAGCAGCAGTGAGTTGCTGGGGCTGGCCAGCTGCTACATATTTTGGAAACCTTAAGGTTGAAAGATTTGGGCTTTCCCAGGCATGGGAAACTGAAGTGTTGCTTAAGGAGACCACAAACAGCAGCTGCAGCTGAGACCACTCTTCCCCTCTTCAGGTTTAAGAGAGGAATGAACTGCTAGATCATTCCCACTTTTGAATATGACTTGCACATTGGTCCTCTCCAATGCTTGAAAAGGACTTCATCTGAAAAGGGGTTTTCCTAGCACCTGCTCTGACCATGCCCCTCACATCAATTCATTTTTGATCTCCCGTCCAACCTATCCTCCCCTAAGTGCCACAGTTTTCCTGGCACTCACCCACTCCAGAAGATGTCCCACTGGAGCCTCCAGACTAGAGAAACTTTGGCATTACATCCTCCCAAACCAAACATGTCTGGCTGCAGAGCCACTGGGAACTCTGTAAGAGCAAACCCTCATGAACACTCAACTACAAGGGATCAGTCAGATGTACAAAAACATGAAGAGGAGGCTCAGAGCTCATATTCCCATTGCCTTGCACTTTGGGAAGACACTTAGACATCAGAGCATTCTAAAGCCTGAAAGGACCACGTGGCACCATCTAGCCCATTCCCCTGAACTCTAGGCAGGATCAACTACATCCACGTCACTCCTAAGAGATGTTTGCCTGACCTGATCTTACAGATTTCCAGCCTCAGGAACTCCATCATCTTTCTAGGAAATTGAATGGGTTTCACTTGAAGCATTTTTTGGGTTTTTTTTTTCACCATAATAGCTAACTTAAATGCCACAACAAACTCTCCATCTTATTAAAACAACAAAACGAACATCTTCAGTCTTTCCTTGGAAGCCATGTTTTACAGACTGACTATTCTCATGGCTCTTTTTTGACCCAACTCAGATCAAGATCTCACTGATGCTGAGTACAACGGAAGGATACTTTTGATGCTTCTCACAGACTATGCCTCTACTCATACATCTCAGAATATGATTTTGGCTTCTTTACAAAACCCACGCTGTTAACTCACGTTCACCTTGTGATCTACTATAATCCTTAGATTCATGCCGCTGAACCACAAAGGACACAGTCACTTCCTGGGGTGCATTTACATCACTGATTTTTCATGTTCAAATGCATTTCTTCTTTCTACCAAATCACATTTCCCCCCCTCAGATTGAACCTCCATCATTATTGGATTACTTAAAATATGGTCATGCCTTCCAGTGGGTCTCTCCCATCTTAGTGTCCTCCACAAATGCAATAAGCAAACTGCCTGACCAAGGTACAATTCTACCAAATGAGAATGCTCCACTTTATCCCAGTATGTCACACTCACTTTCAAAAGATTTAAATTCCTTTGCAAAATGCAGAAAAATGGACAACTGGGCCTTCCACTCCAGCTAACTTTTTTCAAAAAATTTCATACAGGACCGGTTTTCAATCAGCTCTGCTATTCAACTGACTCTTGCATTGTTCAACTGGATGAAGCTGACACTGAAAGTTCACCCCGCAGGTATTGCAGGTCACAGTAGTAATGCTAGCAGGTAACACATCCCAATACTTTCTGCTTAAGCCTGTTTTCAGTTAATGTTTGTCACCCAAACCTCACCAGGCTGCAAAAAATTGCATATAATTTCTTACTAGTTTTGGTTTTGGAATGAAGGTTTAAAAAAAAATAATCAGTCATCTATTGCCAAAGACAAAATTAGGGGGGAAAAAAAAAAAAGAATTTACTCACATAAAAAAGAATCCCAGTATTTAATTCAGAGTCTTTAACCATTCCTTTATTTTTTGGAATGGAAATGTTTTATGTTTCTCCTTTAAGAAAATCACCTCAAGTCTGACCAAGTAGTAAGTACTTGAAAATTGCTGCCCACAAAGCCTCAACAGAAATTCAGAGCTCAGCAACAAAATCCTCTGAACTTTTTGTATGCAAGAAACATACTGTCCCCTCCTTTCCTACTTGGTAAACCAAAAACCACGTATCACCTGAGGGGAATCTGCTCTCCCCTACAGCCACAGAGCTGAGAAAAAATGCCCTTGCTACTCTTGCAAAAAAGCTGTACGATGTATGATCTTGCAACAGGGACTGGGAGATCTCCCAGGCTGGCTGTAGGTGGAAGGGAAAGAATATCCAATTAGACAGGGGAGGTTGAAGGATTTGCTGCAGTCATGGAGGATACATGAACACGCAAGGACTAGATGGAGAGACCCTGGATAAAAAGTCTGCAGAGAAGAGGGAGAAGGAAGTATCCATCGCCACCACACCTCTGTGAATCAGGCCCGTTACTCCCAACTCAGCATCCCTCTGCTTCTAGAAGTAGTTGGGAAACCACTGGCACCCTCCTGCATCTATGGCTCACAGAGGGCTACAACCTGCTACTGCTGCCATTTGCGGCAACACAGCTGCCAACAAACATGGTGACAGATGTCAGCGATGTGAATCTCACACTTCCAGTCTTGCCCCAGGAAAACACAGCCACACAACTGGATTATTTTTCTTTCCCCCAGTTCTGCTTTCTGAAGATCATGGAAAACACATTTGTTCCATTCCCCTCCCACTAGGGCTGCAAAAGAAAGATGGGAAGCACGAGAGCTAAAGCTGATGCTGGGCTGTTGGCTGATTTTGGCAGGGACCACTTTTTGCCACTGGTCTTTGTTTAGCAGGTCCACACTCTGTGGCCCTACCTGTTGCAAAAGTTGGAGTGCACACAGCAGAGAAGAAGGGGATTCCTGCAAGCCAAAGGGCGGTGCTGGAGAAGGGTAAACAAACATCTGAAAGTAGCAATTAAACCTAGTGGAGGCAGTTGACCCTCATCAGTATATGCATCAGATTCTCATCTGCATGACGAGAACAACGCCATTAGCTTCACCCCATAGCCATGTCAAAACAAGAAACAGTTTAGGAAGCAGTCAGATGTCATGCTGAAGAGCGCTACACACAAGTAGATGCAAGTCCATAGTCAAAGCAAAGTCTAAAGAGCGGACAAGAAGTTGTGAAACAGATCATATACGAGCAAGTCACATGAAACAAAGTATTGAATTTCCAGTCATTAAGTGATGACATTGATCCTGTGCAGTGAGGCAGGCAGTGGCCTTCCAAGAGAAAGCATGCAACCGTGCACTGGGTCACGTCAATGGAAGGATATCAGAAAACTTCAGCATTTGAGAATAACAGAGGCAGGATAAGACCTGAGGGAAACCAGAAGGGAGCATGAAGAACACAAAAAACTAGAACAGTTAGAAGAAATGCATGAGCCAGCATCATTGAGCAGAGAGGGAGTATTTGCTCTCAGCACAGGCTAAAGTAAGCAGAGTCAGTCCAGAGGGTTCATGCCCAAGCAAACCTGTGTGTCAAGGACATCACAGGAACTCTGGCACCTGCACAGCAGGACTTTAAAATTCAGTGTACAGAAGAGAAATTTCAGCACCAAAACAGGCTTTTTCTTAACATCCTCTCTGCCTAAACCTGCCCTTGCTTTCTCCTGCTGCTCCCGGGATTTCTGCCTCCCGTCCTTCTTGCACTCCTTGTGCTATGTGGTCTGTTGCATGACGCGGAGAAATGGGAAAACTGATTTGTTTAGTTTTGTTCTTTCTTTGCTTTCATATAGCTACTGTCACCTCATTGTCACTATGGTGCCTGACACACTCATCTATATTTTCAGTGTGCTTAGCCACCTGAATGGGTTCACTTAATGAGCTCTATAAGGCCGCCGCAGGCATAATATGTATTAACCTTAGATTATTAAAGGGAAGCAAGCAAATGGGAGAAACTGAGGCAATGAGCTGAAACAACTTTCCTGAGACATAAAAGGACACTAAATGGGAAGATGCAAGTTACAGATTTCCCAACTCAAAAGAGGAGCTCTTTGTTCTGGATCAGGGCCCGAAAGTATGGTCTCAAGCCCAAGAAACAAACAGGAGTGTTTCCATGGCCTTTAGAAGACTCTGGAGGAGGATGGAGAAGCAAAGGTCAATCACAAGTGGCTGCAATAAACAGAAAGAAGTACACAGTTTACCAGAGAAATACGGCCTGTGTAATTCTGAAGGCAGGATTTAGCTCCAGTGTCCTCAGAGAGTGAGCTGATTTGTCAGATATAAATATCAAATATAGCTACTATTCTTAACACTGGCATCCCAACCATGTACTCAGGGCATTTATAGGAGAAACAGCTTGCATTTAATTTCAGTGCTTTTCCCCCCTGTAAGATAAATATTTTGTTAACTGAAACCTCTGTGTAAACCTTTCAACAAAATGTCTCTGGGTGTTAATTCTCTTTAATTGAACACTAATTAGATTAGAATTTAGTCAAATTAGTAACCAGGTCAAGTGGTTAATCTTAGTTACTACTTAGTGAAATGTTCACATTAAAATAATTTCTCTGTTCTGGGTACACATTACAGCATGGAACTTTGCTACAGGAAAAACACCAAAGCTATAAAAAGCTAAATTTAAAGAAGCATCTGTTGAACTAGGTTTTTTTTCACTTTCCCACCCTCCCTGGCCTTCTTTCCCCAACCAGGCAGAAGTTTTACCAGAGAGACAGTGAGAACAAACAGAAATCTCACCTTCAAAATGACCAAGTTAAAGGTCTCTAATTTTAATTACAGATCTCGGAACAACATTTTTGGCCCAACTTCAAAGCTCGCAATTACCCAGGTGTTTAAAGGATTGTTACGCATCAACAGCCATTTACCAAAGCATTAATTACTATAAGTCCCTAAAACTTTCCTGAGCTGAACCTTTTTGTTTACTTTTCTTCAAAGACAAGTTGACATAATAGTCTAGACTGCCTAGCAGCAGTTTCTCAAAAGGGAATTTTGCACAGAAGTGTGTGGGATTTACATTTTAATTAACGCACTTTCTAAATGCTCTTCTCTTCTGCGTACCTCGGGATCTGAGTCTTTAGTTTGCACTGACATCAACCCTCTGTAAAAATTATTCTGCATATAGCAAAGTAGCAAGGTAATTTGTTCTTATCCACTAATGACGAACTAATAACTGCCTTCACAACTGACTCAGTCTTACAGAGCTGAACAGAGCTCCTCGTAGATAAAACTTTGAAATCAGGCTTTGCAAACCTGTAGATCCATAACTTTGCAGTAGATATAAGCGCTACTTTGAATTTAAAAGGGTTTATTACTTGTAGAACAGACTGTATGCAGAGCTCACACAGCAGGAGGCACTGCCAACAGATGCAGTACAAAACCGTAACAATTTAGTATGTCTAAATGACCATTACTCCAAAGATTTAAAAGCACTGTACAAAATTTAATCAATCAGTGCTTGCTTGTACAGAGAGCCCCAGGCAGGGGAATGCCAGCACCTGGAATGAGCTGCCATAGAAAGCAAAGGCAGTCTCTACCATTTCATAAGAAGTAAAGCTCAGTTTAACTGTCCTGAAGAAGCTATACCATCTGTGGGCCAGGGGACAGGCAGAGATGTGCACGACCTGTAAGAATGCCTTAGAAATAAGGAAGGAAATACTAAGAGTTGTCAGCTTGCAAATGAAGTTACTTCCAAGGTGAAATAGAAGATAGGCAACCGGGCACTAATTTGCAGGGATTTACAGCCGTGGAAGAAAAAGCACTAAACAGAGATGCCAGGACACTATGGATGTAGTCTGCAATTTGGCACAGGCAGAAGAGAGCCATGCTGGATGCATCTAGGTATTGGAAGGCACCAGAAGGGACAGGCAGGTAACCTCAGCTTCTCGCTGCTCACTTACCAGCCCTGCACTACCACTGCTCTGTCTAATATAAGCTCCCCTGTGCTGAAGAAGCTGTCCTGTATCACTGCAGGCATCTCACCTGGAGACAAAGTCTGCAGGAGTGAGGGGTTCAGTCATGTAGACTCACTGGAAGAGCACCAAAGTGAAACACTGGTTTCAAGGCTGTAGTGTAGAAGATCAGAGCCTAGAGCTAGAGGATGTGGCCTCCCTGTGCCAAGACTGCAGGAAGCTCAGTCCCCAGTAATCCCCAGCAAAGCCAACACCGATATTTGAGTGCAAAGGTGTCCCCCAACATCCAGCTCAAGGTCTTGAGCTTCACAGCTCTGAGGAATGAACATTTTACCAACAGAAAAAGTGAAAAAAGAAAAAAATCATCCCGAGTCACAGGGACAGAAGGCGTATTTCTCGTTTCCTTGACTATGATTTAATAAGGCTATGGGGTATTGCAGCTGTAGTGATGGCGACAGTACTACACCTCAGAGGTTAAATGCAGTTTGAGGCATAAAGATGGGGGAGAGGGAAAAGGGGTAGTATTTATCTTTGTCCTTTAAGAAAAGAAATAAGGCACTGATTTGGAATTCTTTAGTTTTGGTAGAAAAAGCCAGCTGGTTGCAGAAGTTTCATCCAGTATAACTTTGACTTTTAAACTACAAAACCTAACCACTCTAAAACACAACAAATCGCATACCCACAGCGGGAGTTGAACTGAAATGCGGACAGACGCTCCTCTATAGCATCATGGAAACAGCTCTATCATATACAAATATATGCACACTATATACAAATCTGACCCCAACTTGAAACAGATTGATGCTAGCTTTGTCATTTGTATTACACAACCCATTCCAAAACCCAGTTGAGGACGGTTATTTATTTTCTAAGCTATAAACACTGCCGGCAAATCAATTTGCCCTTTAGATTAGAAGCTCGGATCGCATTTGTATAAATATCCTGTTGCAAAGAGGAAGACTTTATTACCACTGTAACTGGCAGCTAAAAACCAACCAGTGTCTTAACCCTTAAGGAATTGTGTTCAGTAGAAGAATATACTCCCCAGGCGGTCACTCTGCAGGGCACACCTACGTCCACACGTGTCTTATCATACAGGAGGAATCTTTCTGCACATCAAGTCCTCATATTTCATTCTGGGTGAAAAAGAAACTGTTTAATAAACTTTGACCATTAAGGTACCGTATCTTCCTTTGATCACTAACACAGGCCACTGTGTTTTTCATAGATCAGTTGTTTGGACAGAGTGGGAGTGTTTTGAGGTCTGCATTAGCAGGCTATTTACACTTGAAAACATACTGATGATCCAAACCAAGGACTAACATCTTTGATCAACCATAAACTAGTCCTGACCTGACACCTCTCTGGGTGAGAGCAAGGAATTTTTGAGAAAGGAAAAGAAATTAATGAGCTGTTTCCAGGGGCAAACTCATTTCTTCCCTTCCCTTGCAAAGGTCTCGCTTACATGGCAATCCACGGCCAAGAGGTACCAGAAGTCACACAGGACTTTGCTGATCCTTCCACAAAGTCAGTGCTACACCTTAGAAACCAGCCCGTGTGCAAGGCATTTGTTGTGCATTGGTGGAAGGGAGGAGAGTCGAAGCTGTGCAGCTCCTGCCTGCTGAAACTAAGCACTCCCTCAGATACGGCCGAGGTGGGAAAAGCACCTGGAAGCTGATGCCACTTGTTTTCCTAAAGTGGCTCTTTCTCCCCACTTTCTGTGCATACTGAAGGGAAAAAGAAAAAAGATTTAAAAAATCCCGCCCTATTCTTCAAACAGCACAGTCTCTTAACCTCTGGGGGGTCGGAAGCTGAAGGGCAGCACCATCCGGTGGATGTATCACCAGTTCCCCCTCCTGACCTCAGTCCCCACAGCCCATTTCCAAACCCAGAGTCAACCCCCTCGGAGCAAACCAGACATCACCTCAGCCATGTTTGGTGAAGCCTCTTCTCCACACAATCCAACATGCATACCGCTGACGGCTGGCCACAAGCTTGACCTATCCTGAGAATTTCATTAATCTCTTCGCAGCATCCCACTGACAACTCCAGCAGTTTGTGTTATGACAAAACGTGGCCGTTAACTGCGGTTTGGTTATAAAACAAAAGCCTAGTTTCTAGGCACTGTTTTTTTTACCTTACGAAAGAGTGGAAGGAATGGGGAGATGAAAATATTACTGAGACAAGTGAGTCAGTATTAAAATGTTTTCTTTTTTAAGAGAGAATGTACTTAGACCACACTGTCCTCAATGTGCGTTTCACTGCCTGGAGCCTCCAAAAGTATCATTTTCATGTTTCTGATGGCTTCGAATGAGAAGAGGGTCAAATTTCTCCCTGAAGGTTACGCTATTTCAATCAGCATTGATCGCTGATCATTTGTGCTCTCTCCGCATACACCCCTACCCAGGAAACCAATATAATCTTTGCTTTTAGCCTCGTCTACAGCGTCAAAAATCAGTTTGATTATTCAGTAACTGGTATAAATTTTAGCCTCAGGCTTCGTTTTGTTTTTAGCCATCAGGGAACGTCCAGCAGTGCCTTGCGATTCCGTGCAGCAGCACGCACATCTGGGCTAGAGTCACACGCTTATGCTCTTACTGTCCAGATGAGCTTTTTTTTTCTTTGCTCAAGTAATAGTGAATTAAGCCACTTCATTACACTTAATCGGAGCCAAGGGATACTTCCAGGCTGTGAGCTTTGGTGAAGATTTGTATTTACTGAATCTTTCTCTTATCTCCTGCCCTCCCCAAACTCATTTCTTGGAGAGGAGCAAGCAGGTTTCTTTTTCTTTATATTTTTCCCTCAGAGATGCACGCTGCTTTTCTCTTATGGACTGCTGGTTTAAATCCATACGTGCCAGCTGCCCTGTTAAGAATTATTTGTGCCCTAAAGTATTTTTTTAGCTACCAATAAATGCCTCAGACAACTGTTAACCTCATAAAAGCCAAGATTAACATGATGACTTTGAACTTTCTCTTGAGACTGCCAATGTTGACTGAATAGGCACTTTCTGTGGCCTTCAGAGACAAATTTTCCTGACCAGAAGGAGTATTTGTCAGCAGAACAAGATGAAAAAAGGAGTTACTTCAATTCAACTCCTTCTGTTTCACCTGCTAGTTCACCAGCTAGACTTCAAGATCTGTACAGACTCTTCCTTATGCAATAAAATATCATCAGATGTCAGGAAATATCAGACTGTTATTCAAACCATTAGTCCAAAGGAAGTGTGACACAACTTTTTTTAGTTGTTTGTTTTTTTTTTTTAAGTCAAAGGCAGCTGTTATTTTCTGGCTCATAAGATGTCTGCTAAAATGCAACAGAAGCCTTACAAATATTTAGCAAGTTCCTTCAAAAAACAGTGCTGTTTTTGGGGGTTTTTTTTGGAATTTAACCTTCTAATGTTCTCTACAGGAAAAAGAAAACATTATATTCCAAATTAATCCACTGAAATGAAAGGGGGAAAAGAAAGCACTTTGGATTTTTTTCCACACAGTAAAAGCAAGTAAATGAATTGATAATCAAAAACCAAAGCCATAGAGAGCATACAGGTCCTTAAGGCATACCAGAAGAATCTGAGGCATTTTCCCCCTCCATGCAGAGATATTAGCGAACAGCTAAATACAACTTTTAGTATTTGTTTTCATGAATATTTACAGGCCAAAGTCCATCCAAGTCATCAGTGTGGCTGCATGTTTAAATGCAGCAGCCTATGGAATCAGAACCTCAACTGAAGGTGACACAGAAGAGTGGGTAGCAGCTTCTAATATCTTATTTTAACTGTCTTTAAATATCTGCGTATTTTTAATATATAGGGGACAATTAATATAGATGACAATCAAACTGGTCTAGTGGGAGATGCCCCTGCCCATGGCAAGGGGGTTGGAACTCAATAATCTTTGAGGTTCCTTCCAACTCTAACCATTCTATGATTCTATCTACACATACGTACAGAGAATACACACATATGCACGTATTTATACACAAGCCCACATTTTCATATGTGCTTTTATATTTTACACGTACACGAAAGAGCCCTTTAAGCTGAAAGGAAAAAGGGAGGAAAAGGGCATGTCCTTTTTACAACTGTAAGAACCTGTGAGCCATCCCTGCGCAGATGGTGTGACAGGTCCCGCAGACTCACCCGAAGTGCAAGTTTCTTTAGCCAAATGTCTCCCTCCTTCCCACCAGTAAAAATAAATAAATAAAGAAGAAAAAGAAACAAAAAGGGAGCCTTGAGGGACCGGATGAGTCAGAGGTTAGTAATGAACTACAGACACTCATCCCTGGGTCAGCGGTTCACGCCTAGCCCATGTCAGGAGGGACGGCGGATTGCTGGCAGGCTGGACCTAGAGGAAGCGCTTCACGATTCCCAGTCCCAATGGCGGGATCCTCTCGGCACGGCTGCCAGCAGCGGCAGGAGGAACACGACAGAAGGGAAAGGAAAGACCCGAAATACTTGTCAGCTCTGGAGAGAGACCACCCTGGTGACCCCCTTTCGAGCTGCTGACTCTGCTCCATCCGTAGGGAGGTCTCTAGCACCCAGAGATGCCCAACGTGCAGACCCCAAAGTGCCCAGTGCCAAAGGACTTGTGTCATAGTGCAATCTGATTTTGGCATGTTTCTGGCATGGTATTTGAAACAAAGATATGAGGTGCCAGTGTCATTGCAGTACACAGAACTAACAGCCAGTTTTGGAACAAACAGTTTGCAAATTTGTTAGGAACAGGGTAAATTAGGGGCTGTATCCTGTATTTTTATTCTCTTTCCCACAATGCATTGCTTGTTTCCTCCGTTTACCCTGAAAGAAGGTTTACATACATATACTGAACTTCTGACAGAACTGACAGTTCTCCTTAGAAGAGGAACCTTAGACCTGACATAGTCCGTGCCCTGCTTTGGTGACCAAGACACAGCAGTGTATCGATTGCTTCCACAGGCACTTGGCAGAGCTTTTCCTCCAGCTCCAGAGGTGGGATCTCCACTTGTGAAATCTAAGCCAGACCAAAACTCACTATTTTTTATTCAATGTGGCTACAAATGAACAATACAGCTAACATCTATGAAATCTGCATAACCGTCCAGACTTCCATCAGCTCTTCAAGTGGGTATTGACGTAACATCCTGACCAGCAAGCCCGTTACCCCAGGAGGCATTCCAGCAACCCGCAACTCGAAGCACAAGGGGAACACTGACCTTTTAAAACTAACACCTCCTTCCCCATCAGTTATATATCCAAGTATTTATCTCCATTTCCCCAGAGGCCACACTCCCCACAGAAAAAAACTAACTATTTGATGTTGTCATCACAACAGCAAGTCATCGAAGGCAGACCCCCCCAAATGGTATCAATGGAAAGTCTGGAGAAAGAAGGAACAGAAAGGAAATCACCCAGGAAGCCTTCACGAAGGAAAGAAATAGAGATTTTTTTAAAAACACAGATGTTTCCAGCTTCTTTTTTTCTGCCTGCAACAGAGGAACAGTTCCAGTCCTGACACATTTCAGTAGAAGTAATTAAACACTTGTATCACAGCATTACTCTGTCATTTAATTGCAGTTATATTTCTATCGTTTTGCTTTGCACCATTCCCCAGTCAAACATTATGCTTTTTAAATGAATCCTTCCACTTACACTTGTTTAGATTTACGTGTCAGTTTCTGTTTGGCCTCTCTTTTGCCACTGAAACCCCAGGAGTGATTTTGTACCTGTGGCCAGCATGCTGAATTTTCTTCTGCTTTATTTCATGTAAGTCCTGAGAGCAGGTCGAGTCTGCACTAAATACCAGCATTTGTCAAACAGGCTATGCTTTTTATGCTGGTAGTATTGAGTTGAAAGGAGATATGTGTATTTCAGTACACAAGAGCGATGCCAGCGTAATAACTTAAGTTTAAAAATCTACTGGCTCACATTAGATTCCTGCTCGATTTAAAAACATGAAGGTTGCAGTTAAGTGACACCTTAGGCTACAATACCATGGACTTTCTCAGCCTGAGGTCGTTTTGCACTCCCCCATGCCCATTTCCCACAAGGAAAGGACCATGCAATAACGCAACCCCATTAACGTGACCAAAAGCAGCATTTATTTAGCAATCCTCTCAATGTGAACACAAAAGCTCAGCCCAGCACAGTGGCTGGTGGCACAGAGCGAGCCCCCTCTTGCGTACCTGTTCTGGTGTTCCTGCAGGACTTGGTAGATGCTGATAAGGAAAGTCTGGTTTTTAAAACTCCCCACAACGCAGTCCTTGTAGATCCGAAACTCAGCGGCTGTGACGGCCTCGCCCTCAGGAATCTGAGACAAATTAAATTTGAACTCCTTGTGGTGCCGCTGGTGAGGCGTGAACTCCTTGTCATACTCAACTGCAGATGGGAAAAGGAAAAAAGGGAACCGTGACTAAAATTTAACAACAAAAGGTTTCCACATGCTGCCACCTGTTCCTTCAAAAAAAACAGGATTCCTGTTTTTTTCTCCAAAGATAGTCTTGGCGAGTGCCAGGAAAGCTTAAGCAGCTAAAGCCTTTCAAATACAGTACTCGGAAAAGATGAATGTTCACCTTCTCTAGCCAATGCCTGTGAGATTTCTTATTTTTTAAAGAAAGGCCATCTTTGACAGCTAAAATATGACTGTGCATTTTGCTCCTGAAACTCTGAAGCTGTAACTGCCCCCAACATTTTCCACCTGTGGATCTCCACGTTCTTTACAGCATTTCCTTAAGCCTCGCACCCCTTTCCCAACAGAGGAGACAATTAGCTCCATTTTGCTTTAGCACATAAAGGCACAGAGCTAAGTGCTAGCACCAGGTCAAGCAATTCCCTAACTGTCCTAAAACCTGCTGTTTTCTGGCTCCCAGGTTTGTGCATTAGCCATTGGACTTCCTTGTGTGCAGAATAAGATTAACCCTTGAGATAAACGTCATCTTAAAGTTAACCAGAGCTCCCCTTCCTTCTGCAGAAGCTTATTGAAGAATGAGAGAGCTGAGGAGTGATCCATTTTGCTTTCTGGCCTTAGCCCTCCTCAGGTACGCTATTGGATATAGAGTTTAAGACAGATGCAAACCAGAACCCCTCCTTCAGGCCTCAGGATTTGTATTTTCTCTGTTCAAGGCTCCCTTTGCAAACTCTGCTTCTAGTCCCACTCTTGTATTACCTGATTACATCTTGGTTTAGTCTGACTTTGATTTATTGTTCATTATTTCTTCTAATTGTCTATTAGAAATTGCTTAAAATATTAACATATTATATAAACATACGAAATTACGTCTTTAAAGCCCTGAGGGGAAAAAATAAAACAAAAAGACTATTCCCATCAGTGCAACTGAAGAAGTATGTGTCAATGATAAATAAATCACCATTATATTATCATTAGGGACATAATTACATTCAGAGAAGGCAGTGAGGGAAGTACAGATCCTTTTTCACGTTCATCTTTCTGTTCACTTTTTTTTGCTACCCCTGCTTAATACATCAAACTGCAAAGGCGTCCATGAGCCTCCCCTCACAACATCCCATGAGGTAACCAGCAATCCCCATTTTACAGCTGGGATACTGAGTCACCATGAGTGTGACTTGTCCAAGGACAGGCAGTGGAGGCTTGTGGTGGAGCCAGGAATGATGGCCAACGTGCTTGAGGTTCATTCCTTACCCACAGGTTACCTCCCCAGACAGCAGATACGTCTCCTGGCCACTGGAAACAGCCCACGGAGATTTTCCCCTCTACCTTTCCCAAATGCCTCTTCCTCCTCATCCCCCAGTCCCAGTTTCGTTTGTATCCTCTCCCTTTCATTTGGCAGCCCTTTCATGTGAGCTGCCTCATCTGGCTGGGTCCACGTCCTGGCTCCCTGCGAGACAGTTAGTCACATCCTTCTCTTTGAAGCTCGCCTGGAAATCTTTTCACCTCCGCATGGCTGCTGCCGAGCGTTTTGTGGGACACCACGCTCGGAGATGCTGCGTTAAAGAGCTGCCATGGGGCGAACAGGCAAACTCACAAACCGCTGCCAGAGCCAGATGTCGTTGCCGATTTTGGCAGCCTCTCATTGCATCTGTCTGAGCACTTTAGACGTCGAACGACTGACACATACGTGGGAACGGACCCTATGACTTCCGGACAGAAGTGAGGTGGCGACACCTCCGTCAGAGTTTGCACCAAAGCAAACGATGGTACTGCTCATTTCCAGTGCCACCTGGCCGACTGAGCTTCTCTTTGAAGCATCCAGCCCTGCTTTTAACTGGGAACAACTCTGGCAATGCTGGACTGGTTGGCATCACTCATGCGTACGCCCTCCGAGAAGGGGCCCGAAGCTGCCTGGTTACTCCCCAGCCCGAGGCGAGTGCCGCAGGACGCGCTTCCCAAACCAGAGCGGCCACGTACTTTCAGAAACTCGCAAGCATCCAACCAACAAGCAACATTCAGCTGCTTGCAGCAGGACAACGTGCCCAACTTGGCCTTTTTACTTGCTGCTACAAGATGAGAGGATGTAATTAATGGTGAGGGAATGTCTAAATCCGCGGGTTTGGAGAGACGTGCGTATGAAGCAACAATTCTCAATTTAGAACTTGCTAAGTCTTTGCTCACGGAGGCAACGAGCAGCAACCCACGTCCCCTCCTGTGCCGTGGTGGGGACAAGCTGACCTACAGGCAAGATGCAACAAGGCAGCTTTTCCCCAAGCCGAGGACAATAAAGGAGGATCAGGAAAAGCAAGGAGAAGGACACAACTAGGACGAGCACCAGAACCCCACCAGGGTGCCGGAAAACTAAAATTACACCAGAGAGAAACAGCAGAGGGAATATTCAATGGTTCCTGCCGCATCAAAAATGCGATGTCACCTCAAAGCGCACGAGGTAGAGTGGTCCCACCCGGCACGGGGCTCAAAACAAACCCAAACGTCACATTTTGTCATTACTTTCTGACCTCAAGTCAGCTATGGCAGGCTGACCTCCAGTCACCTCCCCTGCAAGATAGGCAGTTTAAAAGCAATATAGCCAGACTCAAGTCCTTTAAATCAGTATTTTCCCATACCCCTCTTCTAAAAAGTCAAAGACCAGCCACAAGAGGAAGAAAAACCCACCCAAAACACCTACCACAGAGCATCAAAAGTAGCAGCAGGTATGATGCTTGACTCCGAGTACCCTTTCCCTGTTTATACCTTGCCCGATATATTTACAATAGTATTTTCCTGTTTTTTAAAACTTTCTTCCTTTATCCCCTTGCTTGTCTGAATACCCCACACAATCACAGAAGCTGACTAAACTGATTACAGGGGAAACATTCAGACTGATTTCATTATCAGGCTTGGCTGAATAAACAACCCGAAATGCACAAACAAGGAAAACTTTTTTTTAATCCTTCACATTAAGCAATTTAGCTTTGTCTGTTACAAGAAAGGCACATTCAGAAAGAAATACTGTTAAGTCGATGGCGTCCTCCTCAGCTGCATTCAAAAGCATCCCTACAACATCACAGGATGGAAAAAAGCCTACATTAAGCTTGTATGAAGCAAGTATAAAAGTTTAACGAGTTGGAAAGTTTTTCTGGCTATGTATCTTCCCATGATACAATGGAGGGTGGGTTTTTTCTTTGTGGGAGTGGTGAGATATTTAAGTTCTATATACTCATTGTCACCCCATCAAGTTAATAATCAACTGTTTTCATTCAGCAAGACAGCTTAAAAATATAAAATGCCAACAGTTCTTCTCTGGGGGCTTTTTACCCCCTGGAAAGTGTTCATTTTTAACAAAGAAGTCAAGTTTTAGAACAGTAAAATGTGGACAGGGAGGATCTGAGCTGCCGGTTCCCAGGATTGCCCAGTCTGTATTGCTATCGCGTTACAACGCACCAGATGACCTCGTATTCCAAATGCAGACAGCATACGCCAAAATCCAAGGCAACCAAAAAAAAAAAAGGACAAATCCTTTCCCAAGCTGCTTTCCAACTTTTTTTTTTTCCACGTGAATTCGTTCAGGTCGGTCGGATGGGTGATATGTGAAATCCAAAGCTAATTTCCATCTGAAGATGGACACGTGCATGTCCCAACTGTGCAAAGCCCTTGCAGGGAAAATCAGGCATCTCTCAGGAGGGGCAGGCTGAAAGCGAGCAGCCCAGAGTGATGCTGGTCTCCCATAACCTCTCCCCACCAGTGGCCGGATCATCAGGGCCAAGACAGGTAAAACTAGGGATTGTAGGGTCATGACATGAACTACAACCGTATAAAATTTATCCTCGTGGTCAGACTATATTATCCTGAACATTATGACTCAGTTGCCAGAGTAGCTCCTTGTGGAGACTACAGATCCAGGCATGCACGTACCAGGACGAGCCGGGAAAGGAGATGGCAACCAGAGGCTTTAGCCCATCACGGGTGCGTGTCCTCTGAGCCAAAGCGACTGTTCGCTTCACCATGCATATCTCTGCCCCCATCCTGGCTCCGGCTTCAGCTGCTCCTTCACTTGGAACAAGAAGGAGAGTGAGCTGTGGACACCGGGAGCACTCGCCCCTCAGTTTTCATTACAGCTCATTCCTGAGCAGAGCGGCTGAGCACACACAAACAGTTAACAGAGAAGCCTGCCAGTAGCTCTTTACATTCCCCTTAACAAATATTTTTAAATACTATACAAACACAACACTATTGTTAAGCAGTTAAAAAGGCAAGAATGGCAAAATTAGGGTTACTGTGGTTTTGAATTTTGTGTATTCTAATTCTAACCCAGTGTTGCAATAGCCAATTTCAGCACAAAATGTCCTTGGTTTAAAAATAACATACTGTTTACAATACTTGTTACTTTAAAAACACTGTACTGAAAAAGATTAATTAAGAAATTAACACAATGCATCTATTTTGGTAACTATACCATCCTACTTCCATTTGAGTGTGTTGCATACACCTTGGACCAAAAGAAATGTAACCCTAATGATGGTCATGGAAATAAACTCTCCTCGTATAGGAATTTTCAGCATTTCCTTTTTGATCTGAAGTAACTGGTAGGCAGAAATAACAAGACAACAGTCTTTCCCGAGTAAACACAATTTTCACTCAGAACAGTAGTGCCAAGTGTCATGCTATTTAGTGTTTTTCTCCAGTTCTCAGCTGTTGAGAAAAGTGTTAGGTCAGGTCCTCAGGTGAGAATCTCAAGGTTGGCTTAACAAAGTCTTTAGCTCATAGTCTAGGAGTTAAAGCCAGAAATACGAACAAGTATACTCAAAACCTAGAGCTCCAAAAGCAAACTTTCTAAAACATATTGTCTATATAAATTATTATAATTTCTACAGCAACCTGGCTCATTGGAGGGGGCTGAGAAGGAGTGGAGTCGCAAATGAATGATACATGACTATTTGGGATGGGACATTCTTCATCTATCCTGTCCTCATCAAGGCTGAAACTTCAGAATTATCATTGGCATCTTACGATCTTCAGTGATGACTTGATTTTACAGGACCACTGCTACCACACTCCAGCAAAGTGACCAGTATTCATCACCTCATGCACAAGACAAATATTCATTAATTCAGTTTGAGTTCAAATATAAGCCATTCCTAGTCATTTCTTCTCAGCCTTCATGCATGACGCCCTTCCTAATAAAATGAGAAAGTCCCTGCAAACTGGAGTCGCTAACAGATTTGCCACTGTAGCTACATAACAAGCTCAGAGGCAATTTCTTCATTTTACATCACCAATTTCTGCATTAAGTCAACAGCATTTATCACATCTGGAGCAATGAAGCAGCAGCTTAGACCCCAAATACTTTAAGCATTACCACAGCTTCAACAGTCCCCTCTAATAAAAGGACCATGTGCAACATGTATTACTGATCTGCTGCTGCAACCTTACTGCTGCATCACCAGAATTTCTTGAATAATAGCTGTCAGTAGTTTACACAGGACAAAGCTTAGGTAAGCTTAAAAAAAACCCACCCTGAAACCTTGGTCACGGTTGTTGTAGACAGAAGCAAAAGGCAGTAAGAATCAAAATACAGGACAGGGTTAATACAGAAGTTAGTAGTACTTTTATAAGATTAACTAACACATGGAGGGGAGGACAGAAAAGGAGCTTTCAGACAAGCAAGTCTTTCATGCATCCAAGCTGAGGGATGTCCAACTTCAGTGTAAGACTTAGTCTTCATCTGGGTCTTACAGTTTGCCTCCTATTTAAAAAAAAAAAAGTGCTTATCTAGACAATCAGACACAGGGATATTAATGTATGAGACCTGCAGCATATGTTTTTTACTCTGAAGAGATGCCCAGGATATGCCTGAAGGCTTGTCTGTATTTCCCACATCTATCAGGTCAATCTAAAACCAGCCACCAAGTCTCCCAAATAGTCCTGCCTCACTGGCAGATGATCACAACTGTAGAAGCAGCGTTACTACTAAAGAATAAAGCTGACCTTTATTATTAGCAGTATTTCCTAAATACTCTGTAAAAAAGAGCAAAGAGTACAACCCAAAAAGTACAAACTAACAGCTTAATGTCTTAAAATGGGAAGACCAGGAGACTAAAAGTCTTCATACCTACTTTCTGCTGGTTAACAAGGAAACAGAAGTTATGTTGTACTGAGTGGACCTGCAGGCACAACAGTAGGCTAGCAGCAAAAACAGATGGCTCCTGGGAGCAGTGAGGATGCATCATGGAAAGAAAGGCCCACTGCTGTCTGGTTGTCACACTTCCATATTGTACATGCCACTGTCAGTTGGATACCAAGCTAAAGAGACATGCAGTGACGTCCTATATCCGCTACTGCTTAGAAATAGGACTGACCACTTTCTCTTTATGGCAAGGACCCAAAAGAATGCAAAACCTTCTAATTCTCCCAACTGAGATTTATTAGCATGCCATTTCACAAATAGTGAGCAAGAAAATTCTTTAAAATACAAAAAACTCAGGTGAGACATTAAAATTAAAGGTCTGAAAGCAAATCCTGCCCTGCCCAACTTGTGCAAGGGAGGGGTAGGTCTCTTCTTCCCACTTTGCTCTCAGCCCAGCAACTTCAAATACCTTCCATGATCACAGCAACTCTACACAGCCCCTCAGGATCTCAAAGAAGAGACTGTTTCTTTCCATCACCCTGATTGTGGTGACAGATCCATCCCCTACACCAAGCGCCCTGCCTACTGCTCCTGCTGCCACTCTCCTATGTGCCATGTCTCCCCAGATTCTTCCTTCTTCATCCCTTTCTGAGAAGCAGAATGAGCAAAAATAACTAAATTCAAAAAAGGAGCATCCCAGATGTGTACCCTAGATCTGCAGTACAGCATTGCCAATGAACAGACCAAGGTTTGTTCTCATAGATAAGAGCATGTAAAAGCTCACTGGACATCAGTAATAACCTTTTCCTGCTTACACTCTTGGTGATAAAAAGCATTTTTTAAACAGAAAAAAAAGTCAAGATACTTATGATTGAATCTGGCATTGAATCTTTTGTTGATCCCTCTGGGTCCAGCTGAGGTGGTCTAAAGACAACGGCTAGCTGTGCTACTATAAATATAACACAAATGGAAGTTAATGCCTAGGCAGCTTAAAAATAAGAAGATTCAAGGCCAACAAACTCCAAAAAGAGTGCTTTCTTTGAAACAGCTATAATATCACATCTGGGCCGCCACAATATGAAGTGGAATTATTCCACTAACTTCAGTGGAGCAATGCCAGTTTACATCCGATGAAGACCTGGCTTTATACTCGATAGCTGTGAGTGCCAGAAGAGAATGACTCAGAAAAATAACCCCTCATTAATCCAATTCCAATGTAATTATGGAGATTAAATTTAAACAATAGCAAATCACTCTCTAAACATAACACTCTACAGAAGATCTTCAAAGGAGGAGGGCTTTCTACTTTTGGACAAAAAATACAACTGAGCTCTTCTTTGTTTCTTTGTGCTGGGAATCAAGCTGGAATCAGCTTGTAAAATCAGATTAAACAGTTGCACAACAGCTTCCTTTCAGGATTCTTGAACCAAAGTCAGTCTAAAAATCAAAATAATGCACTAACCAAATATATAACACCCACGGGACACCAGAAAGTACTAAAAGGCATTTTCACAGTATCCACAAAGATGCCTACTGTATGGCCAGTAAAGCTTTTCCACTCTGCGCTGGGAGGCAGGAGGCAGTGGGGACCAGTCTTGCTCTGGCACATGATGGGAAGAGCTGAAGTGAAGGTGAAGAGGAGGAGGAGAGCCTTCGGCAGAGCACTCTCAGGGGGAGCTAAGCCTGGGAGGCTGACTGCGGGCCACCAGCATCTCCACCATGGGCACTCACTTCTAGGCTTCCTGTGCTGTCCCCCCAGCAGTAACAGAGATGGCTTTGCAACTGCAAAGGCAGCCGCCTCCTCCGTCCCCTCCCCACAGCTTCCGAACACAAACGTTAACAAAAGCAGTATTTTCTTTCCATACGCTGGCACATATGGCAAGTCTCTGCGCTGAAAACAGTGTTGTATCTTCAGAAAACAAAACATCTTTCTGGTTAAGAGATGCGAAATTGCTTTATCAAAGGCACTACTGTTTTTTTGTGGCAATATTAATGCAGTTCCCGCCGAGAAGTTGATAAAGACCCTGACGGCAAAAAAAACCCTCGGGAAGAAGTGATCTGAAGCTATTTTTGTATTGAGTTTCCAAATAAATTATGATTAAAATAATATTATCCTTCCAAAACCCATTTCTACTTCACAGCCAGGTTTCACACATGCAGACCCAGCGTTTGGGGAAGAAGGCGATGCTCTCAGCCTGCCGGCAGGGATACAGGATAGGAAGCACTTCGCAGCTATGCACGTGGAGGGAAGAGGATGCTCCTACCTCTCCTGTTTGCTCCATTGGCTTTACGTTTGGCTCCTGCATCCATGCCCACACAGTAAACGCTCGGGGCACTTAGAACCACCCGTGGAAATCATCTTCTTGCCGTGTTTCCCACCCTCCAGGCTCGCAACAAGTCACGCCGCATTTCCTGCTGGCATGGCCGCCGGCACGCAGCTCCCTGGAAGCACGCAGCTGCCCCAGGTGCACTGGCTGGGTCTGGAAACGTTTTCAGGATTTTTTGAAATGGTGTAGCAGTTGCCTGGCTTATCTCGCATCATCTCTTAAAATTATCTGCCCTTCCGCAGGAATTTAAGGCAGCCCAAAGCAATCCACTTGCACGTTTGAGCTAAATTTCAAAATTAAGGTTGTGCAAAGCAGGAAAGATTTTTCAGTTTATGGGCATTTATCTCTGCTTTTTTTCACAGGGGAGGTTTTATGTTTATCAGTGAGATTGTGAATCAATCAGCAGCAAATAGGAAAGCAAGCAACATAATAATGCTTGCAAGTTAAGTTGCTCGCTTTCATTTTGCTGAGCACTCACCTCTTCACATCACAGGCAGGTTTCAGCTTTTCATTTAATAGCCCGGTTAAGAAAGATATTTCCTGAACACAATGCAATCACTCCCTGTAAAAATACTGCCCAGAACACATACATTTTTATAAATTATTGAAAAGGCTTAATCTAGCATTCGAGACACCGATACACAGAGAAAATCAGCCGTGCTTCCAAGCTTGTCATGCTGTCCTGAAGCCTACACCACCACATTGTAAAGGTAGCATCACTGACATGACTTGTGACTCCAGCAGACACCATGGAATGCTGATTGTGTCACTTACTATTTAGTGCTTAGTATTATACAGAGAGTTGCAATTTCAAATGACTGTGTTAAGCAGCATCCAGCCAAAGGACCACCAAAGAGCATGGGCTTTGGGGAACTGGCAGGGCGCTCTCTAAGAGAGCATGAAGGACACCAGGCTTGGTACTGGCCAGAGAAAAGAGAAGACACAAGAAAGGAGCCCTGCACCTAAGGAGGGCAGAAAGTGAGGGCAGGGTTAAAAAGAACAAAATCATGGTCTGGAGATGCCACAAGTTCCCAAAGTTCAACACGACTACAATCAAACGCTCTCTGGGAGAGTCGAGGTGAGAAGATGCCATGGCTCTGAAGACTGAGGAGAGCGAAAGCATTTGAGGAAACAAATTAATTGTAAAGATTATGATTCTTGGTCATGTGCATTTGTCTAAGGAGCAGCATGGTTTGGCAGTGAACCCCCTCCCTGCCTCCTTTTACCATGGCAGCTCAGCACAGATTTGGAGGGAGCAGCTCCTACACGTCACTGGGACGGCAGTCTCCCAACCACCGCTGGGGTCAGGCACCACCATGACAACCCCCTGCACCAACTGGAAGGGCCAGAGCCTTGGAAGATATCAGTCTATGCAGAAACACCACAGCACCCTTCCTAAAGCCACTATTTCTCTTGCCACCTAATTTATCCCTCCTTTCTTCCCAGCCTTCTCCTGTGCTTTTTTGGCCCTGGGGACTGGAGGAGACATAAGGCAAAGCAAACCCTCTCTAATGGAAACTTGAGGAGCCCCAGCACCAGCCACACCAATTTCTCCTGCTCTGCTGAATTACCTGTGAAGGCAGACATGGCCTCTGTCCCCAGTAGGTAAGGAGAAGCCTGATTGCCCACAGGGTGCACATAACGCTGCTCCCTAGCCCCTTTTATCTTTTAGGGCCAAATTAGAGAGCTGGAAAGGAGAGTGAAGGACAGGAAAAGAAGGATGGAAGAAGAAGAAGGGAAGTCTCAGCATTTCTACATCCTCCTCCAGCCAAGGCAGACAGGCTGTGAAGCCCCTTAGGGATGGCTCTCACTGTGCAACCCTAACGCTTCTGGGAAGCACACAAGAGCTACAACCATGAAAACTGTAGAAAATCTAACAAGAGGCAGAAATCCCAGAATATTTTACATTAACTACATCAATGTGAGGTTACCGTCCCTCTCTGCAACACAATAATATCTTGCAAAGCTCTCTCCCCACACTTGCCCCAAGCCACATTTCGTGCCCACCATGCACATTTCCCCAAGTTCACACACCTCCATGAGAGCTGCCTTTTACATGGGACCAGTCATGCCGGCTCCCTGCCACCTGCCTTGCATCCATTGAGAGCAGATGTCTGAGGAAAAGCAGAAGAACAGGGCAAACCTACCCGATACATCCCCAGAACCCTCTCATCGCAAGCACCATGGTGTGAGCCCGTGCCCAACACCACCTGGACCCTGGTTTAGACAAGATGAGCTCTGAGCACATTGGTCCTCCATGCAGCCTACTGGAAGGATGCAGCTGGGGGCAACCAGAGGGAGCTCCTGACATGCCTCGTTCATTAAAATGGGATTTTCCTACCCTTAGCAAACCAGTGAAATCTGATTTTTTTTTAATCTGCCCACTGACCATGCCAGCAGGGTGCGATCTGGGAGGTGACTTTTTTACCTCTGAAATCTCATCTGCTGTCAACCAATATAATGATGTTGCGGAGAGCCAAGCAACTGTCAGACATGTAAAAATTTGCAGCCACTGTGGGCGGTTGGAGCAGAGGTCACAAAATGGTCATTAATAGTTTTACCTAACCTGCAGCCTTTCAGCTTCTCAAAACGCGGCTTTAAAAAGAAAAGAAAATGACATCACACAGCTTTAACAATCTGCGTAGGGGTAAAGAATTTCACCCTTTAAAAAAAAATTAAGGAAAAAAAAACTTGACAAAAAGCCCCGGTTTGCCTAACAGCTTTTCTCTAAGCCTTCCTTTTTCATTATTTTTTATATTCCCATATCCCCCAGTGACCAGAAGCATACTTGGAATGTCTCTGTCCATCTGATAAAGCCATCGGCGGCTGCAGCCCCGCACTGGGCCCGCAGGGGACACAGCTCCTCTGCCCGGCCACAGAGCATGGTCCCAGCCTGGTCAAAAGCCAGGGAGACGCAGCGCTTTGGGGAAGACAGGAGAATCCTGATCAAGGTGGGAAATCCTAGGGAAAAAGTAAGACTTGAGGAAAAACACTATTAAAAGAACTATTAAAACAGGATTTGGGAAATAATCCTTAGTTCCACATTGTTGGCCTGACTTTAATACAGTAGCATAGCTGGGTAGTTCACCTGAAAAACATCCAGCAGGAAAAGGGACAGTCTCTGCCAAGTTCTACTTTCCGCCCCCCCCCTTCTTTTTTTTCCCTCCTCTCACTTTCACCAAATACACAAAGCAATCCTTGGGCTCTAGGCATTTAAAAAAATCAAAGTTTTGTACAAATGGTCTTAAAGTAACAGCACATAAATTGACTCCAAAAGTCCTCAGGTTAACAAATAGGAAATTAATAAACCTCACTGGTTTATAAACCAACTCAGTATGTAGGCATTTTTGGCTTTCCATTTATCTTGACCCTTCTTCCTTAAAATATCAGGTTCCTGAAGAAAGAATTTTAAATGAACAAAGGAGAAGGTGTTAAAATTCTCAGCAGAGCTACTTGCCCACAAATTAATTTTTAGACATTTGGCTTTTATGTCTTCCCTCCTTGCGATTCATGTCCCGGCTGTTTGGCTATCCCAGCATTTCTCTGCCCCACCCAATCCTGCCTTGTCATCACTGATTTTATTTTTCCGCTCCTTCTCTCTTAGTAATGCCCTCCTCTCTTGCCTTGACTGGTCACATGCCATCCTTGGAGAAAAACATCAAGACTCTTCCAACTTTTAGTAAAGATAAATGCATAGAGAGATATCAATTGAAATAAATACTCAAAACCGATTTCAAATTTTGGTCTTAAAATACATCTTTTATCTTTTGTCGTGCCTGAAGTGTTTTCAATGTTGTCAACAGCTGAATTGCCCAGACACAGATTTTAGTTTATGACTCAGTGGCGAGCACATTGGTTACCAAAAAAATTTGCCTTTTTTTTTTTTTAAAGTCTATTAACATCTTTTTTTCTTTTTCAAAGTTACTGTAGGATGGTAATGCTATAGATCTGACAGTGCTAGCAGGGCTTCAGGGAGAGAGATGCCATACCTAGTCAGTTTGTGTTGGTGTTTTAATAAGCAAACCATCAACCATTAAGAAGTTGGGATCAGGTTAGCACCTCGATGCACTCTCTTTACAAACGTATAGACAGTAGAGTGATCTGATGAGGAAAACTCTTATTAATGCACATTTACTAACTCATTTTTACCCCTGTGCACTAAATGACCCAAACAAGAGGGGCTGTGGCTTGCGGGAATGAATGTTTTTACTGCCATTCTCCTGTAGAGACAGCAAGGCTAAGCCTTTGTATAATGTTTGCATGCAGACAAAACACAATTATACAGCACATCCTAGTACAAAACTTCCTCCAGTTAAAATAGGAGAAGAGGAACCTAAATGTTGTATAATTGATGTTATTAGCTGCAGCTGCTATCATACTTGGAGAAATCTCCAACCCAGAAACAGCAGTGATGAAGCGCTCCAAGATGAGTAATAATATGCTTGATATTAATGGAGGGGGATAAAAAGGATTCTAAAAAATGTGCTCTCTGGTACAATAACAGCCTCTCAGAGAATTGCCAGGCAGAAAACACTGCAGGATACCAAAAGAAAAACACACCACATTTAAAGTGTTGTCTCCATTAAACTGAAATTGAGGAGGGGGGGTGGGAAGCGGGTTGAGAGGAAAGCCCTTGTATTTACCTAACCTCCGTGAATGCTAATGCTCACATGTGTGTTGTAACAAGATTGGGGACTTTGAAAGCTCTAATCGGTAGGTGCATGAGCAAATATTTATTCTGATCCATTCCAACTCTCTGTGGTTTGTAAATCCTCAAGAAAAAAAAAATCTGCAGAACAAACCAGTCTAGACCACAGATTTTGGCTACTTTATGCTAGTTAGAAAATTACAGGAAACAGGCCAACTCTGAGGAGGGTTTTTTTGATAGACTTTTTGTTTGTTTTCTGAAGACCTGTGACTACCTGATGTATGTGCACTTGTTTGGGTAGCTGAGGAGAATTCTTTCGGGCATTCTTTAAAGCATAATCACTGCAATATAGAATTCCACATGCTTGATGTCTCAGCAAGTTGTTGATGTATATAACCTCACAGACTCTTTCTGACCCATGCTTTTCATCCAAAGATATTTAAAAAAAAAAAAAAAAACCCAACCCAAATAATAATGCCTTTGTTTCAAAATCCTGAAGATTTTCTAGCAACATTATTTCTTGCCCTGTTACCCAAACGCATGGAAAGAATCACTCGATATCTTTCCATCAGACGAAAATCTGAGCTGGAAAATATTCTAGATAGAAGGTTTATCTTATTGAGGATAGCATCCATTCGAAGTGTTAGAAGATCTTTCCATCCAGCATTAGAAAACTTTTCTATGGGACGAAGACAAAGTTTCTGCCTTTACCATGTGGAAAAAATCAAAAGCTTGAGCAACTCTGCTTTCGGCTGAGCCAGAAAGAGTCTGGGTGAAACAGAACTCTCAGCTCTTACTGTAGGCACTGAGATAAGGCCTGGGACATGAAAAAATACTGGTAAATACAATATATTTCCTAATAAGTATTTCTACTAGAAATGCTTTTCTCATAATTATGCTCTTAACATTTTGGATTTGGGTGGGTTTTTTTCAATTTGGGAAAACAAATAACCTACAAGGAGATATTTTTAGTGGGAAAAAACATTTTGGGCCAAAGACTAGCTTTTATTATAAATACAGAAAAAGCTGATACTCAACAACAGCAAAGCTGATACAAACCTTCTTGATACGTATTTTAACCTTATATTTCTAGCTAAATTTTATGAAAAGATTTTTTTCCTCCTTTTTGTTTCTTCATAGTTGATCATGGCAGCAAGAACAGCATCAATGAAGTGACAGCAGCTGGGATAGTTATCCTGCGTCCAATGCATCGTTTGCCATAGGACCTACCCGAGTTGCATCTCACCCAAAAAGGCCCTGGGCATGGGCAATGGTCTGATAACTGACAGCCTGACTGACCTGAGATAAGGTTATTACCACCTGTGATTTACCAAAGTCACGTATTTGATTTGGCTCAGTGTGTCACAGAAAAATCTTCTTTAGGTACTGTGGGATTACCAAACAAAAACATCAAGATCTTTAGACAGGTATCTGAAACAGTACGACTATTTAATTTAAAACAAAACAAAACAAAAATCAAAGACAATTCTACTGTTCTCTGCATGCAGTGCAATTTATTTTCCCTTTTCAATACAAAGCTACCAAGGCCCCATGGCAAGTCCTAGCTCCCAGCACCGCCCTTTACGCTGTTGCCACCACTTTAACTCTGTAGCAGGGTCAGACCATGAGAACACTACTCCAATCTCAGAGTCCACCAAAGCCCAAGGTCACTGATCTCAGGGCACCTTGGCAAGCCCACTCTGACACTTTTCTGAATAAAGTGAAAAGGAACAGAGGGAAGGAAGAATCTCTTCCTCCCTCCCCTCTTCTAGTGTTTTACTTGCAGCAGCCTTACAGTTGAGTTTGTAAGGGATCTCCAAAAGAAACTAGATTTTTTCCCCCCTCCTCCCTGTTAAAATCAATTTTAAAAGTCATACTGTTTTCAGAATTGATGGGATAGCGAAAAGACAAAGTTCATGAGCTAGTCTATCCATAAATAAAAACAAGTTTACAAGGACCTGTTAAGGTCCTTTTATTTTGTTTATGTTGCTAATCGCAAAATGCACACTGATAAACTTTCCAAATTAATACATATATAAGGGTGGAATCAAGTACAAGTTGATTCAGTTCAAATAAAAAACTTTTGCTATTATATTATAAAACATCTCCATAGATTGCCTCTGTGTGAGCAACTTTACCCATGTTACAGCAGGACCTCAGGAATCATATAAAACCAGAAGCAAAACAGGTAAATGGATGCAAAATTGAAACTGAAAAAAATTAACACAGTGAAATGCCTTAAAATTTACTATCTGCTCATACATACAAATAGCCGACTCTCATTCTGTGCTCCATATTGGTGGTGTCCTACAAGTACAACAATAGAAGAGCCTAAAGTTGCATTTCTATACAGCTCAGGTAAGGCTGTGGGGTGGATTTTCCCTATATCCTTCCTCAAAGACTTGTATTTCTTGTACACACAGATTCAATGTTGTATTTCCTGACATGGATTAGTTTTCTTCTTATAAATTAACATTCTTGAGAGGCTGCACACTCTTAAATAACCAATATGGGCGGAAACAAAAGCCTCTTGGACAGAAATACGCCATATTCAGAACACAGCAAAGATTACTTCTTTCCCTTTACTTTTTCTTGTCCTAGGAGATACACCTTACTAGCTCAAACTTAACAGCATTAAGTGACAGCAAGAAATTGACTCTCAAAACCCTTTCCAATACAGTGCCTTTGCCGGGAAAGTAAATGGTCTTGCTTGATTTCCACATTACTAGAAAACAGAGCTTCAGTAAGGAATATTACTGAATAAGCAGTAAAAATTTCTTATTTTCCTTCTTATTAGAAATTCTTTACAAACTTTACAAATACTATCACGGCTTAGATGTTTTACAGGTAGGCATTAGAAGCTGAAGCTTACAGTAACACAACCAGTCATCTTAAAAAGGCCCAGGATTATGATAAGGCTAGAAACAGAGCTTCCATTTCCACCAGCACTTCCAAGGGGATACTGTATAATGTCAGACTGGAAGCAAAACATCACAAAGTTAAACCAGTGAACCAAGAATACTGAAATTACATTTTGCTGAAGCAAGAAGTTTCATGCTAACAGTACAGGAAAATTCAAACTTGCAAGAAACCAGAAGTCAATAGATGAGAAGATACAAATGGCCTAATTTCCCCTCAATTTATTCAGCAGTCAGTTAATTTTTTTATTTTTAATGAAATAATCTTGCTCCTGGGAAATACTTCTGTTACAAACAAAACTGTATTTTTCAACAGAAGACAAAATTTTGTCCCCAAATGCCCACCCAGTCCCATCTGTGACCCTTGCTGCAGTGCTGGATGTGCCCTTGGGCTGCTGTATCTACTGATGACAGCCACACACACACACACAGGGAGAGCAGATCAGCAGAACGCTGCAGGGCTTGGTTCCCCCAAAACAGCAAGGATCTCTTGTCCAAAAAGTGTAACAGCATTGGGCTGCACAGTGGTACCACCGTACTTTCAAGGCACTGATATCACAACAGGCAGAAATACCATCACTACCACTAAGAGAGATTAGTCCTCTACGTGGCATTGAACGGAGCACCATGTTTATTTCCTCTTATGGATGCATTCAATTAAATCCTTTCCAGAGACACAGGTGGGGTTTCTCCAGTGATTTAAGCCTAGCTTTACGCAAACCCTGGGTGATACTGGGGTAGATGGCAGCACTTCCATCACATTGGGTGAAACTGCCCATCAGAGAGGCCAGAGCGTGCAAAGACAGAACCCTCAGGGAAATCTGCCTGGTTTCAGGGGAGGCTGCTGCTTTGGAAAATAGTACCCAGAAATACACTTGCACCATTTCAGATTATTGACAAAGACCTCAGCTGAGCTGAAACAGTTATCAGAAAACCAGAAGGTCTTGCACACACCTCTGCCTGGGCCAGAAGGCTCAACCATACCTGACACTCTTGAGTTATTTGAAATCTGCAGTCAAACAGTGTCCCTTAATGAGCAGCGCTGTAGGACAAGTTGTTTTATTAACTGATGTAATAGCCACACCTTTCACAAACCAGCAATAGGTAAGTTAAGAGTCTTGTGAAAACCCCTTTCCACTCTTAACTCAACATTAAGAGTCTCGTGAAAACCCCTTTCCACAAGGCAAGCTCTCTCCAAGTTATTTGACCAATTGCAGGTATTTTCTTCTGACATAAAACCAAACGCTATTTGCTTTTGGTTTTTTTTTTTTTTTAAATACCTTGGAAAGACCCTGGGAAACTAGAATGTAAATTATTGTGCAGCTTCCCTCAAAATGCTTTTCTCTCTACAAGATGAAATATTTTGCTGGCATTTGTAACAAATCTATATTTTTAATGCCAGTAGCGTGCTGGACAAGCAAGGCAATTTAATGCTGGAAAATATTCTACTGGATTTTCCTCATTTCCCAATAAAATTGGCTGAACTTTATTTGGCTGTTCACCTCCACCAACTAAAGACTGACATCTGCTTTTTTGGTCTCTGTAGGTAATAGAAAGTTTCCATTTATTTAGAGTTCATTATGCGTTCCTACAGATAGCAGAAAATTGTAACAAACTTTTGCTCTTGCATGAAATAGCATTCACATCTCAAGGCACAGTAGCAGACATTCAGAAAGACTAGAAAATCAAAATCACATCTCATGATCAAATACTGCATCATCTGTTTAGCTCAAAATCTAGTTAACCTCTTTACAAGAGTCTGCTCTCCACCCTGGTTATTCGGTGCACAGTGCATGCTCTTTTTACACTTTGATCTACCTTACAAACGTAGCGGTGTGAGAAATGTGGCTGCAGACCTTGTCCCAGTTTTCACTGTAGAAGCACCTGTGTTTTATAACCAGGAACGAGCTCAGAAGCAGGTGGTATCATCAAATAACCGGTGTAGGCGCATTAGTAAAGGAACGAAACCCTCCCTCTCATTCCATCATCATATGCAATAGCGTAACCGTGGATGAACCGTGCTCTTATGTTTCTTTCTCCTGTCCACCTGGCTGCATCTTTGCCACGGTTCAGAACGGCAGACGCTAAGCACACAAGTGACTGCTCTCCCCACTGCCCCCAGGCACAGAAGAACTCGCACGTGGTTTAATCCCATTGTGGGAAATGCCATGAGGACCCGTAGGTCCCTCGCAAGCACCAGCAGGTACCATCCCCACGGAGATGAACTGCTGAAGTACAACTAAGGCACCTTCAGCACTTGACAGAAAATCCTTGCCTTGCCTTCTTTTGGGACAGGACTCATGACCACGTTTGCCTGTGTAAGCATACCTTCATACTCCTGCTCAATAATTCTTACCTCAGTGAACCTTCCTGCATGTGGTTCTTGCACTCTCCAGCTGGGCTGTTTCTTTCCAAGTGAACTATCCCTTGCTCTCTCACATACACTCACTAAGGCAGGACGAGGTGTAAATGCTTATGTACATTTTCTTGATGAGAGACTGGTAATAGGTATGTCTACACACGTGTTCAAATTCACTACTTTCTTGCATATCAAGCCTGCATCCACATCATAAATCCCTTGGGTCCTCCCTAACACCAGCTTTTAACTAGGGAGGGACATGGCTTTGCGTCCAGCTGATACACAAAGGCTATACAAACTCCAAGCAATAGACACTTGTCTCCATCAGAAAGAAGTCTCTCTGTGGCAGATGTACTCCATCCACTTCTCTTACCTCTTCCAATAAGAGATTAAGACAATTGCTTAAAAATTAAAGTTACATAAAGTTAAATCTTCTTGTTACGTGCATCAGATCATTTGTATACTGCATTTTCACAGACCACCGGGGTGTGATACTAAGAGGAGATGATGACATCCCTCTCTCTACCACCCTGAAAAGTCAGAGAGGGAAACAAATTACTGGTTCCTTCGTCACACCCAGCACATTCATCTGCAGCACCGGGAAAGCGGTGGCAAGGTCCTGGCTTTTTCTTACCAAGCACATAGGTTTATTAAGGGGATGAGAGTTTTGGAAATGTGAAGTTCTTCTGCATGTTAGATTTAGATTTAGCTTTGAACAGCTGGACAAGGAGAAAAGGTTTTTTACGTTGTATATAAAGCCAGTTGTAAAGAGCCACTGAACAGAACCAGTAGAGCTGTGAAAAGCTTCTGGGAGTGAAAAATGGGAATTTTGGCCTGTTTTACACCTGGACAAGACTAACAAGAGGACTGATGGAAGAGACTCTTTCCAGAAGTTTGACCAGCAGCACCAGTGCTCACCCAGCAAGCTCAAGGTAATTGGCAGGCGCTCATGCTCTGCCAGCTTTGTGCAAGCCTCTGGAATGCTGCGAGTGCCGGGACACGGGCTGGGAGCACTGGCCCAGTTCCCAAGGGGGCAGAGCTCAACCTCCAAATCCAAGTTTTAAGTGAGTTAGACACACACTTCTACATATGACGTATTGGAGTTGAGCAGGGTTAAGCCACCTGCCTAGACATAGCCAACTATGCTTTGAAATAAAGCCTTTTAAGACTAAGACTATTCAGTACAGTATTTTCAAAACTCTATGCTACTGTACTCAAAGAGCTAGGGGTGAAGTGAAAAGAGAAAAGACAAAACCCCTTCCACAAGGGCAGCTGACTCTGAGGTTTAGGTCTACAAATAGTTTAAATCCCCAGGAAGAGCTTGCAAATGCCCAGCATAAATTCCTCATTCTTTGTCTATTGAACCTTTTCCTACTATTCCCACCCCCTCCCAGCACAGATGAAGCCTCAAGTTCAGATACAAACCGAATTCACCAGCTGCAAAAGCTTAAAAGAGATACTCACAGTAAATCACCCCTCAGAAAAAAAAAATAAATAACAATCTCTTGCCATTGCCTTTCTTATGGATTCTGAAAATCCCTAATGGGTGGTGATGGGATGTGGTCAGTGGTCAGCAGTGTCTCCTGCACATACATGCTTTCTGTGCAGTCCTCCGAGGAGAACAGCGGTTGTCTGCAATTGATTTCCGAACCACATTTTCATCCTTTTCTGCCTGCACCCAACCACAAAGAAAAACAACATCCATGCTGCGCATTCTTTTCCCAACTCCAGAGCTGCTCTTCCACTTCTCCTCAGGACAGCTCATCTGCTCCAAAGGGCTTCAATCTCACAGCCTAGCAAGATAAGCTGGGATGCAAATGTCAGGACCGCCAGTTTCTTTTTTGGGGGATGGCCAGCCAAATTAGCACTCGTGGGGATGCTGATCTATTTCTATCTGCAAAGGGTTATACACTGAAACCACTTCTGACAGTCCAAGTTAAACGGCAAAGAGGAGGAGGGTGGGGATGGGTAGAGGGTGAAGCCCTTCCCAACGTATGGATCAAAGATGACAGTGTATATCCTGTCATTGTTTGAAAGCACTGGAATTTTTGCCAGAATCTGTGTGGTTTTCAAAAGAAATGACTGTACGCTTTCTTTACAGTCTCAAGATTTCAGAAGTTTAAGGAAGCATCAGAAATAATGAGAAGCGGATGACGCTGGTTAATGTGGTTCAGCCAATTGTCCAATTCTCCCTGCCTCTCAAAGTAAATAAAAATAGACAACTCTAGTGCCGGCGGTGAGGAGGAAATATCAACATCTTTCTTAGCCTTTCTGTTTCCTCAGAACAAATGTTCAATTAAAAAAAAATACACAAAAATTCAAACCCAGAATCTCAATTGAGCTATTTGTTGCGTTTAGTTCAGAGTAACAGATTTTGACGTGCTGGCTTCAGCTTCAAGACACTGAAAAGGTCTCCGAAATAAAGATTTATGAGATTCATAATCCCATTTTAGAAACTTCCTTCTCTTAGGCTTTGCTGATCAAAATACTTCCTCTGGCACACAACATAGGAATAACAAGAGCCATGAGAGGACCTCGACAGATGATACATCTAGAAGACTGTTAATCTTAAAATTTAAGACATTCAATTAATTGTGCTTCCTTTTACTAAATCATATAAAAAGTAAGCCACAAATCAATATACACTAATTTAACTCATCATCCCACTGTTTTATACAGCCACAGAACTCAACGCTGACATTATCTATGCCTTTCTGAAATAAATATGTCAGTACTCTAGGTTAAAAAAAAAAAAAGGAAAAAAAGGTCTGAATGAACAATGCTACCACCATAAACATGTGCTCCTCTTAGATTTTATACTGCAGGGACTATTGCATTCCTTTGAAATTATGACTAAGGTGAATTGTCCTCATGCCACTCCAAAAAAGTCAGTATATTAAGCAGTTTCTTATCCAGTCTTTTCTGAATTATTAATACTCAGCAAGGTATGATAAACAACCATGAAAGTAACATTGCTGATAAGATTCAAAACCACACCAATTTCTGCTTAGTTACTATATTTTAGACATCCACCACTACAGCTACAACATCAAAAGTTACCAGAGATATTGCGCGGTATGTCAGAAAACCTCATCAAATGTTTTTAACCTGTGAACATTAGGAGGGCCTTCTGTCTGCTAATTTTTGTCACACAAATTGCAAGAAAATGGGACATAAACCTCCTTCCTTCTGGACAAGGGTTTTTTGAGGGGCTGGTTTTGTTTGGCTTGGGTTTTTTGGTTGGTTTTTTGTTCGTTTGTTTGTTTGTTTGGGGTTTGGTTTTGTTTAGTTGGGGTTTGTTTGTTTTTTTTGAAGTTTTGATATACAATGTGAAGAACAGGGAGAGGTAAAGTCAGAAATGGGAAACTCTTGGGGGAAAAAAAGGCAGTACTTTCTTGTTTGATCTAGATTGGACACTTGCTCTTCTCTCACAGTCCAAGACTGACATGTTTGTGTAACATAATTCATCCTGGCAATCTTTGAGGATGCAAGAACACAGATTGCCAGGACCACTCTGTGAAGAACAATAGGATTTGAGAAAAATATGTTCTTCTGGTTTTGTTTCAGCTCTCTATTGCCAGCAGTAATAGCACACTGTATTCCTTGAAATGGGTGAATATCAAAAACTCCAAATCACAGATGTCCACAGGGTTAACTTTGTATTCTCAAGGACTTAAGTTTAAAATGTATTAAACATTAATCGTTTGCAATGCTTTGAGCCATAGCGCTGACCTGACCCATTAAAACAGAGCAATCCCTATGGGTAAAAAGCGTGTAGTCTTTTTAACCTGACACTTCACACTTCAGCAGTAATGAGACTAAAACCCAAATGAAGTCATGTGTCGCTTTTACTGGCAATAAACAGAGCTAACTCTGCTTTACATGATGACCTCCCATAGTGTGGGAAGGCTCAGCCTGAAATTTTTCACATACATATCTAAGGCATTGAAGCTTTTGTGACATTTTTCATTGTACAGTATTTTATGCTCTCATCTATGCCTTTGATGATCCTCTCTGGGATTTTATTTTGCCTTAAATGGTTCTGCAAGTTCCTTTTTGAAATAAAGACTGCTGAACCCACTGTTGATGCCATGTTTGTTTTCTTTCGTCATAATGAAGTATCAAGTAATTGATTCATAGTCATTCTCGTTACATGAAAACTTCAGCATGACCCTCACTGGGAAAGATCTGCTTTCATTCCAGAGTATCTGATACATCTGCACAATTAAAATGCCATCTATTCTGAACCATTTAAAATAGAGATAAGCTATGAGAAGAAAAGGAACCTGTGGAATGCAAAAAATATTAGCATCTCAATGTCTGAACTGTGCAAAGTTATCATAGGGAAACAGTTAACTCCAGTTTGCTATTCAAGCTAATTACTGCCCAGATAACAATCTCACCTGTGCTGAATAGATGCAGAGCCCTTCTCATACCTGTATATCAGTATATGATTTCATAATCCAAAAAACACAAGGCATGAACTACGCATTGTTAAAGACATTTACAATGAACTCACTTGTAGCAGTTTGGCACACCGAGGCCAAGTCAGTCGGGATCTGACAAAGGCTGATTTGTTGTAAAGGAAAATATACATTTCTCCCTTCCTGCTTGCAAAGCAGGAAAACAATAGGGCACTAAACTCCACAGATGTTTTAACAAACATGAAGATTTATACTCATCATAGAAAGAAAAAAATAAAGAGAAGCCCTGAGTGACAGTTTCCACCACAGCAACCACCCTAACATCCATGTTGATCTTCATAGAAGTGATAGAGGAAGCAAAACCCAGTGCAAGTGAAGCTGGTTGCCATGTTTCTGATCAATTAATGGAAAACTGAGAAGATTTTAAATATAACAGCGCTTTTGAATGATACAAATAGGTGCATGTGGCAAAGAACAGACCATGTGTGAAAAGCTTTCCATTGTATTTTTGTTTCTTTCAAATGAATCGAGCGAGGCAGACGCTCTGCTCTCCTCCTGGTTCAGAGAGGACTTTCAGGATGCTCAGTGGGTGATACAGGCTCCCCTGTGCTGAACATCACATGTTTTCCCAGGCTGCAGGAAAACAATACCAATCCTCCCCCCCGTTACTCCAAAATGTTTTATTCCCCATGTGACGTTTGCTAAGCAGGCTTTGAATTGTCACTCACTCAGACTTTAGACCAACAAGACAGACGCAAAAAAATGAGGGAGGCAAAAACTTCGTTGTGACAGAAACAAGATAAATCTTTCGGATGAATGAATGAATCTTCCCCCATTGTTCTGCGAAACACTCCAAAGACGGAGCAGCCAGTTACCCAACCCGAAGGCAAACAAGAATGGCTTCCAGGAGTTGAAGAGGAAAGCCAGAAGAGGGATGAGCCAAGAACCACAGGTTCAAAGGGCAAGGCCCCTTATGTTTCTTAGGGGAGATTACATGATTTACATAAGGTCAGAAGGGAGCCAAGGTTCAAGCTATGATTCGAATTCAGATGTTTTTGGAAGCCTAATTTTTTGACACAGTTTAGAGTGTTTCATCTTATCAGAAGAGAGCCTGGGAGTCTGCCTTGACGTTCCCAAATTAAAGAGTGCTCAACTAACCACATGCCCTGCTATTCCTCTTTTCCTCCTCCCTTCAGGGCTTTCAGGGACAAGTTTTTCCCAGGACCCTCAATCCCAGCCAGCAATAAACAAAGCAGGAGTGGCATCAATCTACTGCACCCTGGGAAAGCACAGGGAACCAGCTGTGGAGGGAGTCTGTAGCCCACACCACATCCCTAAACTTCCCCCAAGACCAGCCCAGTATTAGCACACTCTGCCATAATCCTAGTCTCTTCATGCCAAAATAAGAAGACAGGTTCCCACCACAGCCACCCACAGGGGACACCTCAGCATCAGCATCTGGCATCAGGACTGAAAATGCAGTGTGGAGGAAGTCCTCCTCCTTCTGAAATGCTGTCTCTGCCCATCCAAGCAAAGCCTATTTGCTATAGCTCTGCAAAGCAATGAGGATTCAGTTCTGGGGAGCATAAACTTTACCCATGTGCTGAGCGCTAGTTATATTTTTACAACTCTGATGTATTGAACATTGGAAAGACTTCTCTTTTTCCTTGGGACTTTTTTGGGTGGGAGGAGGAAAGAGTGCTTGCTCTTAGGAAAAACCCTGTAAGAGATTATTGATATAAAAGACTCTCAAGCATTTAATAAAGTGGAAAGTTTGTCTTTTGGGGGGAAAAAATAACATTTATAGCCTTCCCAGTGCCAAAGCTAGACCTCTTCAGAAGTAAACGGTGTCCATTAAGCAAGGATTAGTAGGGAGAAGTAAAGCAGAGATTATCCATCACATCTATTGACTACTTTGCAGCTAGTACAATTCAGTGTTTGCTACTAGTATTTTTTAAAGGTCATGTGTGAGTACAGCAGTAGACACAAGTGCCCTCCCCAGCATGGGGCTAGGACACAGGAGGGGAGGCGTGACCATGGTGGCCTGCAGCATTCTCTTCTCCTCAACCTGCAGAACACAATCTGCTAATTAAGGTAACAATTTAACACCCCTGTTTACTCTGCATTCTGCCCCAGGTCTGAAAAATCCCACTGCATCAATGGAGAAGCCGCCTCGGAGTTGCTATTAACCACCACTAGGAAGGGGAAGGCACAGCAGATGCCTGAGGAGAGCACCATGCCAGGTACGAGGAGATACCATGCCAGAAGCCCAGAGTCAAGACCCAATATTCTGTCTCAAAATGCTCCATACGACACACATAAACACAGTAAAAGCTGCCTCAGCTCTCAGCCAGATCAAAAGCAAGACAAACTTTTTGGCACAATAAAAGAGAAAGCAAGCAAGGCTTTATCATATGATTCCAATCACAGACAAGAGGCCTTTCAGCCCTCCAGAGATTAGCTTGAATGAGCAGCGTAGGTTTGGAGTGGAATAACTCTCCATTTCTTAGGAAGTTAATCTGTCTAATTTTGGAAGGGGGTGGCGAGGGGGCTCTCCTTCTCGGGAGATAAGCTGCTTTTATAGTCTTGGAAATTCTTACAGCTGCCAAGGGGTATTAACAAGCCTCATACACACAGCGTGATCTTCTCCCTTTTCAGTACGAGCAAACCTAGAGCTGCTGGCAGCCCTCTTTACAGCCATCTCCCAACAGGCAACGATCAGGTCACGCCACTGACAAACAGGTTCTCTCAAAATGCTTCCCGAAGCATTACCAGATTGTTCACATTAGTTTACAGGAGACTTCCATTTGTGGTCTTTTTTTTAATAGGAGGCAAGGAAAGTTTCAGCATTTCCCTCAACCATGTTTCTGACATGTTAATTGCTACTCAGAAAGCCTGCAATTAGCCAAGCCTAACAACATTGCTCTCCATGTCTATCACTGAAATCATCATTTCAGACCAATTAAAGAAGCCCCTCACCCACCTAATGAATCAGGTCAGGCTCCTTGGACAAAAACCTTTTGTGGTGGATACAATTACTTGAAGGATGATGCTGGCCCTTTCACCAGTTGGATGAAGGCTCTCAAATAAAAGTTTACTGACAGAGAAGATGAAAGTAATTCTGCCCCTGACAGAAAGAATATTAAAACTACTTTGGGACCATCATCAAATGCTGTCCATCCCACTTTCTGACTGGCTATGCCTTACCGCTCTGCTTATGAACAAAATCCTTCAGTTTGCACTAGCATCTGAAAGGTGACTCACATTCAAACCTCCCCACATGATTTGTGTCTTGTCACGCTCCTCGTAATAATCTTTCATTTGCCGATGACCTAATATTTTGGCCACATTCTCATGATACAATCTCTGAACCATGGGGGTTAGAGACAGCAGCAACATGCAGGTCACCAACCTGCCACCTTTCCATGCCTCCTCTGAACAAGACCAGCCACATCTCCTAACATGAGGCCATTCCCAGGTGCCGCTTCCCTGGTGTTCTATTACCATTTTCTTTCCCCAGGTGCGTGACAGAGTGCTCCCAGGATGACCACCAGACAGAAGAGTGACCCTGTTGGGAATGTCTATTCGTATCAGAGGACTCAGTGCATCATTCCAAACACAGCATCTGCTCTAGTGTGGGTTCAGTCCTTCAGGAACAAAGAGCTCCAGCATGGGTCCCCTGTGGGGTCACAAGTCCTGTCACCAAACCTGCTCCAGGGTGGGCTTCTCTTTCCACGGGTCCTACCAAGAGCCTGATCCAGCGTGGGCTTCCCATGGGGTCACAGCCTCATTGGAGCATCCACCTGCTCTGGTGTGGGATACTCCATGGGCAGCAAGTGGATATCTGCTCCATCATGGACATCTCTGGGCTGCAGGGGGACAGAGTGCCTCCCCATGGTCTTCACCACCAGCCATAGAGGAATCTCTGCTCCAGCGGCTAAAGCACCTCCTCCTCCTTTTTCTTCACTGACCTTGGTGTACACAGAGTTTTCCCCCTTTTTAACTATGTTATCACAGAGGCATTACCACCGTTGCCAATGGGCTTGGGCTTGGCCAGCAGTGGGTTCATCTTGGAGCCAGCTGGCATTGGCTCTGTTGGGCATAGGAGAAGCTTCTAGCAGCTTCTCACAGAAGTCAGCCCAGTAGCCTCCCCGCTACCAAAACCTTGCCACGCAAACCTGATACAGCCATGACCTCTCTTTAGCTGCCCAAAGTAAATAAAGCCACCCTAAATGCTTTTGCCTCCTGCAAATTCTCAGCAATATCTCTTGACACAGATTAAAATAATCCTCTGACTAGATAAAGGTTTTCTGAAGCTGCTGTCAAAATACATAGGGATTATTTTCAGCGACATTACCATTCTGGAACTTGGTTGTGGTATCTGCCACAGAGAAAAGAGTTTCCTGAACAAGCCACCTCTATAAATTCTGTTTACACGTTGGAAACTACTCCAGGGAGGTGACTATCTGTAAGTTTTATTCCTTCATTACTGCTGGCAACATGCAGAGCAACTGCGGAAGGGAAGCGAAGCATGAAGTCCTAATATTTATTTTGGCTCTTCCAAAATATATGTAGTGTTTTACTCTAAATTGCCTGAACAACAGTAGCATAACAATAAACTTAACACATTCTGGCTTCATGCTGGACCTTTTCAGCCATTTCTTAAAACTACTGCAGAATATGTTAGAAAAATAAATATGTAGGCAACGTGACTTGGCAAAACCCATTTGTAACCTGTCTCAGTATTTAATCATAGTAGATTACAGCATCAAAGCCCAAATTCTGCCCCCTTTTGCCACAAGTGTAGTTGTACAGGTGCACCTGAAGGTGAAATTTACTCCTAAAGTGTTGATGAAGGGGAAACAATTTTCCCTTCACCTGGGTTTGCTTCTCCTTAAGAATCACTGAGATCCAGCCAGGCAAAAACCAACTTCACAGTGTGAGTTTCTCACAGGTATCTCTCTATCAGGTTTCAATATATCAAAAACTGATGACAAAAGAGCTCAACTTCGGTCTAGCTACATAACACTAAAAAAATAAAACACTGAAGGACGTAAGAAAACAAACCCAAAGTGTTCCATAGCAATTGCGACCTAGGTTTGAAAAGCACAGATGTCTGGCCTTTTTGTTGTAGGGAAAACTAAGAAGGATGCCAAGGTGCAGCCGTAGTCAAGCTATGCACCTTCCCTGCACAAGTGGTGGCAGTTTGACCTATGAGAAACCTGCTTCTAAAACAAGAGCCAGCTAGTGGTCAAGGCAAAGGAAAAATGACCCCAAGTAACTACACCATCACTCTGGAAACCCAGGTTTGGCTGCTGTCCCAACAAGACAGCCGGGAGCAAACACGGCATGGCAGGCACAAACCTTCCCACCTGCTCTGGGTGGTACCAACAGCATTAAGCCCAAACTCCTCCACCCCTCACACCACCTTCCTCAGTCAGAGGTGGCCAGAGCCCCCCCATTGTGGTGGTCGCGGTTGCAAAACTCAGGAAAACCAGCAGTTTCATGGGGTAAGAAATAAAAAGTCTTTAAAGGGTGACAAAAGAATTACCACTTAACTATATTTGCTGTGAATTGAAGAAGTTGTGGGTTTTTTTTTTTCCTCCTTTGAAGGCTCATAAGCAGAAAGGAGAAAACCTCCAAAGGGTTAGTTAAAGGCAGCATGCTTCTGTAGAAAGTGCAGCTGGTGGCCCACCAGGTGTTAGCCTGGGGGTATTCGTTTCCCTGAGCCTTGCAGCTGAACCACAGGGGATGCTGAGGCCAGGATGACTCCTTCAGTTCACTGGAGAAGCCTAAGCAGAAAATACCACTGTTTAATCACTCTCTTTCCTATACATCTGACACACCTGCTTCCTCCTGTGACTAATCCCCTTTTCTGTTGCGGAAATATCTGGTTATGAAGACAGTGTGGGCACAGAGAGGCAGCCACAGGCTATGGCACTTGCAACCCATCCATAAACATGGGTAGTAATGGGAAGACCACTAAGAACAAATACACCAAACTTCAGTACCAGCATGATTAACTAACAGCTGCAAAACTCAGGGACCAACCCAAAGACCAACAAAATGAATGGAAGCTTTTCCATCAGTGGCCAAAGATGCCAACAGCAGCCTTGGCAAGGGCTTCATTACAAACACCTGGGCCAGGTCCTCACCAGCAGTGTCACCACTGCCAAGGAGCCCAGCACCACCTCAAGTCAAGCCATGCAGGCTCGGTTTCTGGTTCTTTTAAAATTCTCTCTACACACAGGCTCATGTGGAGCTAAGCAAAGGAGCACCCATCTGCCTGCAAGCTTGCTGCAGTCACAGAGAGCCTGGGACTGAAACGGCTCTGTGACAAATCACTCTGCTTTCTAGATTTCTGTTATACAAAGAGGGAAGAGGCATTTTGCAGGATTATTTATGGGTGGGATTTTTAAGAGCGCCTGAAGCCTTTTCAAGGAGGTCCCCGCGATCCCAGCTGACAGGGGAATTCATTAGTCCTCATCTGTTCATGTTCCATGTCAAGTATCTTAAATCAAATCCTAACTTACTCACGGTCCAAGTCAAGATATTGACTTCGGCATTCATGAAAGCACATGTGAACATGTCACACACAATGCAACACAAAGACAGAGACTAAAAAAAGTTACACACTCCAACTTGTTCTGCCTAATGAATGTGTGTATAAAAAGCTCTCTGACCAGACAGTCACGATGATATAAAAAGATCACTTAACATGCCAACAAAAAAACCCAGTCACAAAAGAAACGCTATGATTTTTGCCTTTGGTTTCTTTTAGTATTGTTAAAATGTGCTTACGCCGGTCTTAAAATATTTTTCTGATCTCCAATTACTGCCTGGAGGCACCTCTGAAGAAGAGCGTTCTTTCCTCCCCCTCTCCAGCAATATCCGATGTTAAAAAGTGAGGGGGGCAGGAGGGGTGGGGGTTAGGAAGCCAAGACTGAATACAAGATCTAGTTCATATGTCCAGAGTCACAAGACACGTCTTCCTTTTCTTAATGACAGTAAGTTCGTTATGACCCAGGTGTGCTGCTGAAATAGTGACCTCTCCAGCTGTTTCCACAAAGATTTCTCCTTACTGGCACCGCTGCACCAAAGTTTGCCCTAAATGAATAAACTCCCACTGAAATGTTTGTAACCATTCATGAGGGACACAGTGACAGGAAGGGTAGTGGTTGTTCCCAGGCCAGGTTCTAGAAGAAATGTCAACATCTGGAAGCCATCTCAGATGGAGTCCTTCCTGCCAATCCCTGCGGAAAGGCTCCTGAATAGACAGAGGGATGCCTGAATAGGCAGAGATGATGCAGCCATCATCTTCCCAGGTGGAGAGAGGACACCAGTGAACAGCATGGCAAAATGTATATTGCTGCTGCCCATCCCAAATGTGCCTCACAGGATTGCTAAGGACAACCAGGCAGTGGTTCAACCCTCCTGCTTTACAAGGCAATATATTCATTTTTCCAACAGGGCTCACTCCTGCCAGTTCCATGAGTTGCAATTTGATTTTAATCAAAGGCAGAGGGAGGGCCAGTAGCAACCTGGAATCATCAACAAGTCAAGGCATATATTAAATGCCTGGTCAAGAATACCCAGTGGGAGTGTCATTAATGCAGAGATTTTTATTAGTGCTCTGCCTGTATTTCTTTGCAGACTGAGCTGATGACAGTTGAGGCTGCAGTATTTAGGTCCAAGACTCCAGCAGAGGTGTCTCCATTAGCTTTGCACTTTTCCAGGCTCTCACCAGGAGATCATTCTACCATTGTAACCTTCATCTGAACATAGCTGAAAAAATCCAACTGTGAAAGAATACAAAGTATATCAGCAAAACAATGAGTCTCGTAGCTTAAAACAGTGCTTTCATGCTTCTGCTATGAATTTCATTTTTATAAGTGTAAATCTGGAAGCAACAAAAATACCGTGCTTTACCATTTCTGTCTTCCCATTCCCTTTCAGCTTTTAGGTAAAGCTACTTACTACATCTAGTTTTAATTAGACTGTAAACTCCTAGACATGGAACGATCCTTATGTAGAGTGCCTTGCACAATAGGAGAGGACCAGTTTGGATCAAGGCTTCCAGATGTCATCATAACACAAACAAAACAGTATGTTCATAAATGTCAATGCTTGCCCTGGTATGGAGGAGTTCTTAAGGGGTAAAAGGTCATTTGTGTATGCTCTTTCTTCACATATTTAGCCAGAAAAACTGCACTTCCACTCATAAACCCCATAAAAGCGAAGGTATTCCCTAAGAATTGCTCGAAGACTCAGGAGTGGCAAGACACACATTCATAATTTTACAGCCGTCAATTGACGTTTTCCTAGCTAATTAGGACGCATACAACCAACATAAATCAAAGATACCAGAGCATACATCAAATTTTAATAAGCTTTTGGAATCAAACTGTTTGGAAACGTAGCTTCCAAGTTCATATTTAATATACTATAATGTTTCCAAGAGGGAATAATATTTTCTGCTCTAATTCTATTATGTAAAAATATGTTTTCTTTGCCAGTAAAACATATGGGACAGTTTTTCTGTTGTTAATAACTGAAGTCATGCAGTACAGATTTTCACATTTAGTATTCTGAAACTAAGCCCTTTTTGGTAAAAATGTTGGCCAAAAATAATCCCAAAGAGAAGTGAAATTAATTGCTTTCCCATCATCTTCTCTAAGGGTGAGTTTGCATACAGAATTTTTTTAATTGTCATTGAAATGCAACAATCATGGGTGACAAACTTCTTTAGTGCAGATCTTCCTCTGAAGTCAGTAACAACTCTGTAAGAATAGGGGTTGCAGATAGAGATTCTCAGGGAGATGCACGTTATTCTTCTTGGGCTAAACAGAACAAAGCAGTGCTCTCATTCAGTTGAGCTTAAACGAAAATTTTTGCTTCATCAGTCTGTGAATGCCTCAGTCCTCCAAAATGGTATTCACATGCGTGATTTTTGAAGTTGTATAAATTCCACCTGAACTTTAAGTCTCCTCCAAGTACCTAGGTTTAGGCATCAGCTGAAGCTTTTGTGGAATTCAAACTTAAATCAGAAGCAAGTAGGTTTTGAAGAGAAAGAGGAGCTCCCTGTCTAAGCTAGCATCTGGTAGGTCAACATGAACTGAGAAAAGAAATCAGACCTCTTATTTTTTAGGAATAAAGGTTCCTCACTTTAGGATATAAAAAAAACCTGACTCTTACTGCTTAATAAACCTCAGCAAGTAGTTTCATCCTAAAGAACACCTTTGCAAACGTGAAAGCCAAATACACCTTTCTAGCCTTATGTTTTTCATATCGCATTTCCTAATACTGCAAATGCTGCAATAAGGAAGAAATTACAGGAAAAACTTGCTGCATAATTTCTTTGCTGTTGCTAAACTGCCTCCTCACCATGCTAACTCTGAAAAGTTTACTTCAACAGCAGATAAGCTCTGACACAAACCAACTGCTGTAGCTTTTGCCTGACAATAGAAGAGAAGCAAAAAGAGTTCAAAGCTACTGCCAAATACCCAAAACATGGAAGTGAGTTAACTAGCAAATACCTTCCCTGTTTTTGGCCCTCTTGACTCAGTAAGCAAAGAAACTGCATTTTATTTTGCACGACACCATGAAATTCTGGCATGTTCAGCTTGAACCCACTGAATATGGCACGGGAGATGCAGGTCACTCTGACTGTGATGCAGAAAGGAGAGTCCTAACAGAGGCGATTCATCTCCAATGCCAACAAAAAGGAATATACAGAAGCAAAGAAAAATTGAAACCAAGACTAGTCAAGACTACATACAACTTCTTTAATGCATTTATCATGTCAAAGCAAGCTAATAATTTCTAAATATCTTGCTCAGCTCCACTTTGCACAAGGCTTTGGAAACTGCTCAGCTCTTGCCAGCATACAGAAAAGACCCAAAAGCATCACCCTTTCAAAGCCTTTTGCCCTACACCACCCCCTAAATTTTGGTAAGTATTTCAACTAATATCAACAGATAACCAATGTCTGTGGTCAGAGAGTGCAGGTACTACCTGATATTCTCAATTTCCAGGATATCTGACATGGCCAGCACTGGTTTTCTTTCTTTATCTGGAAAGTTAAGTTAATGTTTCAACACTTCCAGCTCCAACTAGACCCCCTATGGTTATTATAGTCTGATTAGATGCTTCATGTTCAAGAGCTAAGCTGAAAGGTGTTTCAAATCAGAATTTACCACCACCCACTGTAAAACTTCGGGACCCCCAAACACTTGCAAAGTGGTAGGCTGCTCAACAAGTGGGAGAGGGAAAGCTCCATCTCTGATCCAAGTGTATGAGGAAACCGGGCAACAGGCACTGCTCCATGGAGAAAAGGTGTGGGGGTGTCCCCACAGTGACTACCTTCACATCCTTCTCTTTCACAGGCACTCTGACCCCAGATCAGAGGGTGGGTGCCATCACGTCCCTGCCTCAACCCTCCTAGCAGTGATCCCTGCAACCCTTTGGCTTCCCTGCAACACAAGCACACACACGCATTTGATAGCAACCCAACCCCACCCAACTCAACCCAGGTACTTCTCCCCTGCCCCTGGAGAGGCAAAACCCCCGGCAGGGGTGCTGCCCTCTGGTCCTGCTGCTCCTCTGCCACACGTGACCTCCCCCACAGCCTCTGCTAAGGATCTCCAGAAATAAGTTAAAAATGAAGATTAGCCTCCAGGCTCCCTGTCACTCCTCTCCAGGTCGCAGAGCTCCCTGCCAGCTTGCATAACCTTTATTCTATTCAAATTTGATTTCGCAGTACTTTTTCCTTCCATGCCAGTGCTGTCCCCACTCCACATGTTCTGCAAGAAGCCAGAACGCAGTGGCCATTTGTTTAAAGAGAACTGCATCATCTTGCACTCAGTTTTGCAAGACCACACGGTTAATTTAACTTAGCACGAGGGGCTAACCACTCTTCTACAAAAGAATCGCACAAAATGAAAAATCATTTTATCACTCATTTCTTTATCCAGCAAACCCCATGGTCTGCCATCCAACCTTCCACACTGAAAAAAAATCGACCTTATTTCTCAGAGTTGCAAAGTTGCCACAAGTAATTATCTGCCCAGCCCAGACTTGACAATGCGATGACGAAAGAGCTGACAGGCCCTTCAAGTTAACAAAGCCGGACCTGACCCTCCACCAACCAACTTCCCGAGCATCCTCTGGTCCAGGCAGCATTTGAAACCTGCCATTATAAAACTTGAAACTTTGCTTAGAAAAAAAGGCAGCCCTGGACTTATTGGTCTCACACAAGGGAGGCAAATAGGACTGCAACAACCCCAGAGCCCCCTGGCAGCATTTGCTTGCCCTGAGCTTCTTCAAAGCAAGAAACTGCCATAAAGAAAATTTAGAAGGAAAAGCAGCAGATAGAGCATATTCATGATTTTGCAAACAAGTTAAGAAACAAACAACTTTGTTAGAGAGCGGGTGGAGAAAGGATTCATCTTTGGACTTCCCCCCCCCCACTTAAACAATCCACAGAAATCTGTCTGCTGAAAGGGAATATGAATGGGAAAAAATCCGGCTCATGAGCCAAGGATTGAATCGCAAATGCCTGGGGGATTTTTGTCAGCTGGCCAAGCAGGGCGCTCTGGCTTGTTTTCATTCTTCCTGCCTCCCACTACCTGCGATCGAAACATTTTATATCGGTATATATACCCCGATCAAATCTCATCTCAGGACATATCAAATCTCAGGACTCCAGGGAACACGGGGGGCTGTCGGCAGCGAGCGCACGCTCTCCACCAGGATGACAGACAGGGAATGTCCCTTGATGTTTTAATCCACAGAGCTCACTGAAGCACCAGTAAGCGAGGCAAAAGCTCTTTGGCGTGTCCTTGAGGCAGAGATTGCCCCCTGCCACCATAGAGGGGCCTCAGTGTGACCGACCCCCTGTCTCAAGCCCTTTTCCATCTTTTTCCTGGCTCATTTTAGGAAAAGCTGTATGTACGGTAGGCTGTCCACCCCAGGGCCGAGCCCGTGGGCCCCTGTGCCCGGGCTAATGGCAACCTGCTGAAGCGAGCCCCCCTCTGCAGTAGCAGGTGCTGCCCGGCCCGGGGGTCTGCCCCAGGGCCACTGCCAGGGCTTTCACCCAGGGAGCCCTGGCCAGGGTTGTGAGCCGTCAGCCATCCTCGGGGGACTTGATAAATAAAGGAAAAACAGACGAAAGACGGGAAAAGCAGCTGTTTGGAAATGAACTGTAAAAACATCTGTAGCGCACCACCGACCGACCGCCCCTGGCTGCGGCCACTGAGGGTTTTAAAGGGCCACGATGCCGAAGTGGAGGACTCGGGCTTTGCAGCCACCCTGTCAAGATGCACACTGGCATCGAACGCACCCCAAAGCAAAACAAATAATCAAAACAGAGGAAAAAACTGAGTTGTGCCACCGCTGCGAGCCATCTGCTTTTGGAGCTCATGCAAAAGAAGGAAAAATGAATTAAACTATAAATAAGGAAAAGTCCTTAATAACGCTGATGTACAGCTCACAGGTGATGTTCTTTTTGGTGAGTGGCATTGAGGGGAGGTTTAAAGAGGGCTTCATGACGTTGTAATTTACTGCTGGAAGGCCAGTGGCTGCACTACTGGAAGTGGTTAGTTCACACACAGACGAACTCCGTCGCTGCCTGCACTTGACTAGCTGACAACATACCGAAGAAACATTAAAATCAATCTATTTGGCTTTGCTGTGTATCATTCCAACACAATTTTATGCATTTGCTTCAGACTTAGCGGGAGGGGGGGAAAGAAGGTTCAAGGGTCTAAGTAGCTCAATTTATTTTTCAGTAACTAAGTTACCAGAGACTTGTAGGGAGATTGTATTTATTTTCTGAAGGAGGCTCCAAGTTGGCAGAGAGGTCCTTGGAAGTACATATTTCTTCACGTTCTCTTGATCTCAGTGTGTGGAGATTCACTTAACAGCTGTTTTATGTGCAAATGTTTTTTCAGGCATGTCCTCCCCAACCATAAACAGATTTTTAAAGGAAACCCTCTTAAAAGAAGTTAAGAGACAACAAATCTCTGAGCCTCTTCTCACCCAGAGCTGGAGATGAGATGTGAGCAAAGCCCAGAGGGTCTTCACACCAGAGAAGGTTGGGGGGGGGGGGTGGTGGTGTTGGGTTTTGGGTTTGTTTTTTTCTTTTTTCTTTTTTTTCAGTGTATCAATACCGTAGTGACCCTTCCAACAGAAAAAAAGCAATACTTTGCCCTCTGCACAGCTGCATTTCATTCCTTTTTTTACATGGATTCATAAGCATTCGTATGTGCAATAGCTATATTAGGTCTACCTACAATTAATTTTAAAATGACAAAAACAATGAGTTTTTCTGGCAATGCAGAAAGCAGGAGAGGCAGTCATCTTACAAGAGCTGCAATGATATCATGTAATCATTTGGCTACCACACAAACTAGGCATATCCGTAGCTGTGTATATGTGCATGTATAAGGGAGAGAAGGGGAATTTGCGGGGGGGGGGGGGGGGGTGTCGGATCATTTTCTACTGTTTCCTAGGGCACAGATGCAATAGAGAACACTTAGGGTTACTGTTTATGAAGCCATCTCAGAACCACGGTCCTACAAAAAACACTTAAAGGTTCTACGTCGCACTACTAAATAACGAGAGGACCCATAGGCTGGGCTTCAAAACAAATATGTAAACTGTGCCTCTAACGATAAATTGTCAAGAATTCCAGCAAGAAATAAAACATGCAAAAGTGTTTGGAAGCACCACAAGGAAAAAAACTCAACCAACCAACAAAAAAACAGGAAAAGAAGGAAAAGACAAGCCATACTTTGAAGGCAATAACTGCCAGCACCAGAGGAAGCACCTCTGAGGACACCTGGAGAGCCAGGATGGCAGGTCCTAGGCTCTGGAGAGGGGAGTCCCATGTCCTACATCTTTTGGTGGCAGAGACAGTTTAGAGGTTGCTGTCTGCCTTTCTGCTTCCAGGATGCCATTCTAGACATCTCCTCATCCCCAATGGCTGTTGTTGGCCCCTCGTTGTGCTGAGTGAAGCATCTGTGGAGCCAAGCTCTAGGTCAGATCTGCAAAATGATCTGGCTAATAAAACAGAGGGGAAGGGGTTGAAAAATCAGTATTAATGCTGATGCTGTGGTTTGCTGGTACAGTGAATCCAGCTTTCAGACTCCTACTACCAAATCAAAAAAAGGTGATAAAAAACCAAGATATGGTAAAAATTTCCTCTGGTGGTTTAAGGTTGCTCCACTCTTTGCTACCTATTCTACTTTGTATTGGCAGGCTCCTAGCCAAGTCATCTGTCAGTCTGTGCCTCCCACAGGCAACATAAAGCCAACATAAAAGCACGGAGGTAGCATTAAATCCCATGTCATCTGTTCACAGCTGATCCAGATCACACCCGTACTGCAGAGTGATCTGGACCGAGACAGGGATCTGAGGCTGGATCATGGATCCACAGCTGAGTCATTGCCTCACATGAATGAGTAGGCAGGACAGTTGACAAAGCACTGATGAAATCTGCTTCCTGCATTTAACAGTGCCATTACCTCTTCTGTCCTGAGCTGTCAGCCAGTAATTAGGATCTTGCAGGTTGTTTCCATTAGGAGATGAAATCGGAGCCAGGTATAGAGCTGGCGGAAAAACAGGATTTCCAGTTGTCAAGAAATTTTCATTTCTTTTGAATATGGTTTTGGACTAAATTGGGTGTACTTTTTCTGCAGCTGAGGACCATGATTAAGATCCTCCAGTTATACTTGTGTTGGGATTGGGGACCCCAAAAGTCCCAGCACCTCCTGCCACAGGGGAGAGCTGCCACATGCGACATGTTTCTCCTGGTCTCCGGATTCAGCAGCAGCTCAGCAGCCCAAGATCTTTCAATTGAAACAATCTATGCTCAGCTACTGGCATTTCCTCTTTTCTCTTGACAAGTATTTCCTCGAGCTAATACACCTGATTTACAGAGGATTTATCCCTAGGCAAAGTCCTACTTCCCCTGAATACAATGGAGGGCTCTGCTGAGTCCTCCAAAGAGCCTTTCACATCCCCCAAACTGCAAATCAAACTTGTAACATTTATGTTCTGAACACACAGAAGTAATAAACGGTCACTATAGAATTCAAGATCTGAGATTAATTGTCGGAAGTGCCTAAAAGAAGTGTATGGAAGAAGCAAATCCTACCTTTTGGAAACCCATTGGCCCAGAGAGTAAAGAGAAGTGATGTGCACTCGGCTGCAGATGCCTCCCAGGTGAACCAGGGAGGGTGCGGGTGCTTCATTATCACACTCACTTTTCCTGAAAGTTGCTATGAAAGGCATCTGTCTGAATTTTAACTTATGAAAGGAAAAAAAAATAAAAATAAATCTTGAACTAATTCTCTTTATTTAGTTTGAACTGCTCCTCCCTACAAAGCACTGCTGTTCTCAGAGTTACTAACCCTACAAGGATTCAGCCAGCCAAAAGATGTTACTCCTTTTGCCAGCCTCCACTTGCCAGTTGTCAATGAGTAGTTTGTGAACATCCCAGATCTGTTAGTTGTAATAATCCACTCCACTGTTTTCTACAATTAATTTACAGGGACTGTCAGCTGCACGCAGGCAGTTCACAGCAGTCGTTCACTGTCTGACCCACTGGCTCGTTCAGTGGACGCGAAATCTGCAGCTTCTTTTCATTCACATATACAACCCTACTAAAATCTTGCACTCATGCTTAGCTTCAGCAACACCGACATTTTTGCAGGTTTCTGGGTAAGGACATTTCTTTCTCTCATTTTCGTCTAATAGTTTTTCAATACAAACACCTTCTAATTCAAAATTCCCTTTTTATTATCCCATCCTCAGTCAAGTTTTAACCCCTTCACCAACATCCCTGCCAATGTATTCACTTGTTTGCAGATAACAACGTAGGAGGAGGCAAAAATACAGTTAAACAAAGTTATTTTGCAAGGACAAGTATCTGTGAAACTTATTTCTCTTTTAACCAAACTCCATGTCCTTCTATTTAATTGCTGTCAACATAACTAAAAGGCACTCCAATTAGTAATAGCTCACATCAACATAATTCACATTTTCCAAAATAAATATTTAGAATCCAGTTCCCAGCCATGTAAATATCAATATCTGTCTCTCATGTAGGTAAATTCCCAATTGTCCACTCACTTGACTACTCCACCCAAAAAAAAAAAAAAAAAGTACAAAACAAGCAGATTCTTGCAGGATCCAAAAAAGACACAAAAATATAGCATTGCCCCCAAAACACAACATGCAGCACATGGACCGGGGCCAGTCAAAACAGCCCCATTGCAGGGTCATGACTCAGCAGAGATGGCAAAACCACATGGTGTAGCTGGGGGCTCAGCTCCTCCATCCGCTCCGTATCCACGTGTCAGCGATGTCCATGGGTACCATTACACTTTGTGCTGGCACTTGCTTTCTGAGTCATTTCAGGACTTTTTAAGTCAGTTGTAAGACCTCCCTCTGGTCTTGAACCAGAACTTGGCATAAAAAAGCCCTGAACTTGGACTGGATAATTTTATTCAAAACAAAACAAAACCTTGAAACAGCTGTTTGCACTTTTTTTTCCTAATTGTAGGTATGTCCAAACCAAACAATCTTGCCTCAAAAGTTTACTATTTGTGTGTGTTCTCTTAACGTAAAACCCATATTAACAGTGGGTTCCATTTTTTTATAGGTCTATAGTTTTCCACTTGGTTATACGTCCACGGACCTTTAATGAAGAGGTCTAGAACCAAAATAGCAGTTACTGGTGCCTACGTATTTTTTATCAGCATAACACACCTTGCCTGTGCAAAATCTGTCCAGCAGACCCATAGGAAGGGGATTCCTCCAGACACAGGGCAGCTGATACGCTTGTACCATCAATATGGCACTTCATCTCATTCCAAATTGAGGAGTTTTATCATGAGTCTTATAATACACTTACATTTGTTTTCACATATTCAAACCTTGAGTCAGCCACTAAACTAAAGTCAACTCCTTTTGGTATTAAATTATACATGTAATGGTATCTTTCTAAGCTTCTACAGGAAAACTCAGAAGAATAAACAAAAGCCAAAAGCAAAGAATAAAAACATTAAACATCTTGCTCTTTTCAGCCAAGACAACTACCTGAGGAGTTTGATCTTTGTTGCTCGTTTCTGCTCTAGAAATACACACAAAAGAAAGGCTGGCAATCCCACTCCCTGGAGTTTTCATGTGGGAAAAGGCTTATGGGGGCAAAATCACAAAAAGCTGTGGTTGTGTGCCCATGATAACCCACTCACAAGCTCCTGTCCTAATGGCAAGCTGCTCTAAGGCAACGCCCGAGCAAAGCCTTCCAGGAAAGAATATCAGCAACAGTCAACCAAAGGAACCATTTCCAATAAAGTCTCCTGACGCTGCTCTACAGTAAGCTCAAAAGCTGAGAGATCTGCCTCTGTTTCAATTGCTTAATCCAAACACACAGTCAGCAAAGGCTGCTGCAGGGCTGAGGCTGATCCTTCGGTCTGTGCCATGACACAGAGCAAGTCACTCTTATTTACTCACGTGCCTCAGCTCAGCTCTGTGCAGAGCGAGCAGTCACCTCTTGGGCCTTCTTGGTCTCTGGTGATCTGTAAAAGTTCTTTGGAGAGAAGGTACAGCCACAAACGATTAATCACCTCTGTCAAGCACTGAAATGGCTCATCATACAAACAGGTAAGACACAAGAGCTAAATCCTTCCCTCGTGTGCACAATGAATCACAGAATTGTCAGAGTTGGAAGGGACCTCTAGAGATCATCTAGTCCAACTCCCCTACTAAAGCAGGATTGCCTCCAGGACACAAGTAAACATCCTTTTAGGTATAATCTCAGACCCTAGGGTAGGTTGAAAACCATCATTCTTTTCACCTGATGGTTACCTCTGTTCTTGGCTTTTAAAGGTATAAACCCTGCAGTTATGAAGCCAAAGGACAGGTGGGATTTCCCCACAGGTTTCCACCATCAAATTGCTGATGAGCTACATGCTGCTTGCACCACAAACTGGAGAGCTCTAACCAGTCAAAGTCAAATTCATGAGACCATAGAAACAGTCTTAATGGACCAGACCAAAGATCAGGCTGCCCAGCATCCTGTCTCCAAGGGTGGCCAGTGAGAATGTTTAGGGACAAACACAAAGCCAGAGATGACACAGAAGGATTTGTACCCTGGCACATAGTCTTCCAGCCACCAGAAGCTTAGCAGCTTCCTGGGAAATGAAGATCATCGTGTCTATCAGTTACCAAGAGATGTATTATCTCCATCCTTTTTTGAACCATTCATACCTCTGGCCTCCACAACATCCTTTGGTGATGGCTTCCATAATATAACATTAATGCACTACAAGGGGCTGGGGGAAGAAATTGCACTCATAGGACAAGCTGAACAGGGACTGATAATAAGATACACACAGCCCACAGATAGACTGTAAGCCAACCAAAAAGTTGGTAAAACAATGAATGCATAAGAAAGAAATTAATGACAAAACCACATGTTCTGAGATAAAATCTGAGAAAGACAGCAAAGGAATTTTTGAAGTACTGTGGAAGAAAAAGTTATGAAAAGGCAAGATCAACACTGTGAAAGAAATACTTATGCACGACTATGAAAAGAACTGATTTTTCAATTATTTTTAATAGGAAGTGAAAAAAATGCTCCAAAGGATAGTGATCTGGTTATTTTCTTTGCACTCTACAAGCTAACCTTCAGAAGATTATACTTTTTCCCCTGGTGTTTTTCACAGTGCATGAGATGCACATTTTCTGCATAATTTGTCTGGACTAAGTACTTTAATCTCTGCCCACTCTGTATCTTTTGGCTGGTTCTCTTATTATAATCCTACTCTTGCACAAAAGAAGAGGACAACTGTTACATAGTGATCCACTGACAAAAATGGATTCAATAGACCAACTAGGTAACTCCAAATGGTAAACTGAACTCATATCAAGAAAAACCCTCCCAAATGAAGTAAATGAAAAATGAGGTTTTCCATATTTAAAATATTTTCTCCAAGAAAAATGGCTGGGGGCTCTTAAAAAAATGAAAGAAACTTTTACAAATATCCACCACATACGCCAGTAAAGAGATGGAAAAAAGAATCTTTCTTAATGGAAAAGACACTCCAATTTTTTCATTTCTTCCCCTTCCCTTTTTCATTTCCATTTCAATAGAAAAATGAATAATGTCCTTAAAAAGTCCAAACCATAACACTTTAGCTCTTTTGTTTAAAAAAAAAGCTAAAATGTTAATTTTTCAAAAACACTGACCAACAATAATGCTGAAATCCAGTAATGCAACTCATGACAAGTCATACTTATGCAATACCAAAATTGGTATTTACCAGAAATAATCAGAAAGACATCTCTCACCTGTGAAGGTGAGAAGTAGAGGGGTTATTTTCAAGCCAAATTGCTTCTTCTCACTGCTGGTAACTACTGCCAACTCAGACCCCAAAAATCACTACAAGCTGGTGGCTCCCAGCAGTTGCAGGAGAACAAGGGGCAAGGAAAAGCCATGCAGAGCCATCCCCCTCTATCAGATACACTGAAGAAGGTTTTGAAATAATTTTATACCTGTGGCAGGGATGCTAAGGCTGGTGCTGGGAAGTGAAGAAGACCAGGCTGGTACCCAACTCATCCCCCAAGGAGAACTGGGCAAGGACAGAGCAAAAGACGACCTGCAGCAGGAATCTTGGCACCCAGAGCCCAAGACCCTTTTCCCGCTTCTTGCAGGTGTGGTTGAGACTTAGGTTGGAGCAGCACTGAAACTCAATGGTAGCAAATTCACAGCAACTTGCTTTGCAAACTTGTCTGCCCCCTCAAAACATTGCTTGTTGGGCTAATTGAGCATCTCGCAACTCTAAAGAACGTTCTTTCAATTTCTTTACATCACCGTTTATCATCCCTTCCACAAAGAGCATGGGATTTCTGCAACACTGTCCCAGCTACCGCCAGAAGTACAGCAGCACCATTGTACCTCAGCCTGCTTGCAAAGCACAGCAGAAAGCCACCTCGCTTGCTCCCACACTCACTCAGGGATCCAGACAGAAATGTTCTCGCCTCCCACTCACTGGCTCGCCCTTTTCACCAGCCCCAAGTGTCTCTCCCCACCATCTTTGACCAAGGCGGGTGCTTGACCCCAGCCTCTGGCCACTTTTACCACCCCAGCCTGGCTTAGGGCCAGCCTCTTCTCACTGCCACTGACCAGTAGCCTGATTTACCCTCTGAACTTCTCACTGTCACATATTTCTGAAGAACCCATAAGCATCCACACTCACCCTGACACCCACCATCTCTCACCCATGAGGGCCAGCAGTTCATCAGTGCACGCCACAGGGTATAAGAAGCCAGCCTAGAAGGCACAACGTGAACACTGGCTGGACTGCAGTGGAGGTGGCGGCTTTCTTCAGAGTGAAGAACAAGAAGCCCCGAGAATGAAACCTCAGCTTTTATGTAATCAGCAAACAGGAGGCTTAAGTGGTAAAACCCAAGACAGTAAGGGTGTGACATGGCACACAGCCTCCCACACTTGTCCACAAAAATGTGACCATCTCAGAATTACTTGATCAAATTACGAGCTGTTGCACAGCTGAACAATGTTCCTCCACCAGAGCTGTCTTCATAGACCGTCTTCAATTGCTGCAGATAGGCCACAGCAAAAAAATTCAGAGCTGAGACAAACATCAGCTTTACTGTAAGGAATGGGAACAATTTTCATTTCCCATCTCCTCAGGCAACTTTTATACATTGTTCACTCCACCTGGTCTCAGAGATTTCACAGTGTGGACATCAAACTGAATATTCACAGGAGGAAGGCCAGAAAGTTCATCTAGCAGACAAGGGAGCAACGTGCTCCTCCCCTACAAGGAGCCCATAAGCTTCTCTGCAGAATATACCACCAAATGCCAAGCCATCCCACCTCCGAAGATGCCCACAGCAAACCGTATGAGCAGGAAAAGGCAGGTTACCTTTACCTCAGTGACTCCTTCATGTCACAAACCCTAACTGTTGCCATCCTCTCAAAAAAGAATAAAGGAAAAAGATTAAAGGAAAAGGTTCCTTTGCATCCATGTTTAGGCTTTGCAATAGCAATTTCTCTGCTCCCCTCCTGTTCAGTTGATCAACCCGAGTCCCTACATCCATGCTGTCCAAAAAGGAGGGTGATTCTGTATATTCTGCCAAGACCAACTGTCAATGCAGGTTCATAATTTCATAACAGAACTGACCCCTCTGCTCTCCACCGAGCAGAGAGTTCAAAACATCCTTTCAGATATCCAAATTCTAAACCCAGACATCATCAATGGCTCATTTTCTGTTTCACCAACCTAAAAAACAATTTCCACGTGCACACATGCAGGGACATGGAAGCAAGATTAGCTACAGAACACTACTCTGCCTATACACAAAAACATTTTGTCCAATGCTTACTTTTCCTTAAAGATAAAAAACCACGTAGATCTCCGAATGGGATATGAAATACTCTAAAATGCATGTGCCCGCCTAATTGATACATAACACACTGTATTTCAGAAAATGTGTTTAATGTGGGTAGCCACAAATTTATCTGTTAATCTCTGCATTTTGTCAGTCTGTCCTCCACCCCTTTTGTTACTCCTATCATCCCGTCATGTCCTCTTAGCTGTCAAGGGCAGAGCTGCCTTGCCTGTTATGTATTGGTACAACGCCCAGCACAGACTTCTCATTACGAACTCCAAGCCCTGCTGTAAAAGAAATAGCAATTAAACTCATGAATAAATAGATAAATTTCTGAAGAGAATGTACAATTTACATAATGACACAAATTCACAAAAATGTTGGTTTCTTGTTGGTCAGCACTGCAAACGTCAACTCCCTCGAGAACCTCCATATTTTATAGGGCTTTTTATGGTGCGCTGGGACAGAAATGAGAAGATGACAGCCTAAAGCCAGCTCTTAATCAAACGCAGATTTACCTATGGAGCGCAGACCGATGAGGAAGCAAAACGAGTCTTGGTGGTAACTAAACCTCAGCTCACCTGAATTTAAAATAAAACCCTTGAAGAAAAGACTCTTCAGTTAGCCATCATTTTTTATTACCGGTATGTGGGACACTCCCTGCTACAAATTCCTGCTTCTCTGGGTGGAGACTGATCGCTTCTGAGCCATTTCTTCACTGAGTCTGAACCACCCACATCTACCAGGAAAATTTATTGTGATGAATAGACCTATTAATACCAGCTTCACCCCACCCTATACTGCTTCAGAGTATGGAAACTCAATGGATGTATCTGGTTTTGGTTAATATGCCATGACTCTCAAGTTTTACAATGGGGAGGCGGAGAAAGCACATTATGTATTTTATTGTAGTATTTTGGCACATTCTCCCTAAAATGGAAAATTCAACCTATCAGGGATCCAATTTGCAGCCTTTGCTTACTAGACCTTACATCCTTCTTTGCCTTTTTTCATGAAAATTCTTTTCTCCTTCATTCCTTTCCTCCTTGCCAAGAGGAGCCAAGAGCAAGCCTTAGGTCCTCCCAAACTCAGGTAGAAACCACATCCAAAAGTACAAGGAGGAGACAACCGCATGCGAGGCTTTGTATGGGAAAATCCGAGAGCACGGACTTGCTCTCATCTCACTTTTAATAGCCTTGCCATGGCAAAACCTATCGACTTCAGAAATTAAATGCTGGTTTAAAATTCAAGGTAATTAAATGCTGGTTTAAAATTCAAGGTTATTGCAACCTGAGGAAAACCCTGTGCAGGTGTCACTCAGAGGAAGACACCCACACAAAGGCAATGGCTTAGATTGCTGCAAGTTATCCCACAATCAGAAACCTCAAATCATGGAGGAAAGAAAATAAAAATAAGCCAGATAGGAAAACGGTGGTAGCAATGCAGCCAAGTCCAGGCGGTGGGAGGGGGGAAGGCACTGAACTGCTCTGGTTATGAAGGAAAGGGCAGGCCCACTAAACCTAAGAGAAGAGAAAGAAAATGCAAGAAGCTTTCAAACCATATACACCTTGTTCAAAGTCCAACTCCTCAGTAAAATCAAACAGTGAATTTCCTCCTTCCTGGGTCATCTGAGGCTGCTACAAGACATGAGTCCAACACCACTTCCAGCACTTCACCAACATGGCTTCTGGACAGGGATGCTCAAAGTACAGCATGCAAATGCTCTCATCAAAGTTACTTGTCTGCCTCCAAGCTGCTAGCACAAAAAATCTTACTATTCTGTTTCCTGGCACTGCAGGAGATGCTTGAAGGCCATCTCCTCAGGGCAGTGGAACTTAGCGGCAACACATTCCAGAACAGCTTCATTTTCATCTTTACTAGTGTGACTGGGTCCCATCTCTCCCTCCCACCGAAGCAACTTCCTAACTGCTTCGGCAAATCTTGCTCCTTCAGGTGAAAAGCAGCAAACACCAAAGGTGGGGAAGGGCAGGAGGAGCAAGCGGTGCTCCATCCTACGTTTCAGAGCCACAGAGACCAGCCAGGACCCCAGCAGCGGGAGAAGCAGCATTGTGATGACTCCACTTTCCCCAGCTCATCTGATAGTGCCATTAGCACAACTGGCTCCCAGCCACTAAAGTGAGAAAAAGAGCAACTGGATGCTTGTGAGGAATGATCGAATAAAAATTTAACGTCTGCATAAACAGAACAAAACATCTGGCAGGATAATTGTGGTGCAGCCACACGTGCTGATGGCACCGGCAAGAGCTCCAGCGCTGCTCAGCACCGGTGCAGTGGGAAGAAGCCTCGAGCTCAGGCTGGTTCTAAGGCAGACCCTGTAAACAGTTTTGGGCCACTTCTTGGCAAAGCTCTTTGATTTATTTGAGACCGCCGGCACTCGCCGGAGGGAACTATTGGGAGGCCCATAAAAATCAAGTTTCCTCTCCTAGTGTCAACCGATGAAATAGTCTTCACTTCCCGACCTCAGTCATTGTATAGTGCTACTGCCTGCTGCTACAGAAAGTTGCTGTGTGACAGTAAGCAAGCTGACACCTAATTGTTAAATTTGACCAAGTGTTTTAATTAAGGGAAGAGTGTCTTTAAAATAAACTCTTAGAAAGCTTTGGCCCACATTCAGGAAAGCACTTAAGTACAAGCCTTAGACTGTCCCTATTCAGGAAAGCACGTGCTTAAGTTCTTTCCTGAATGCAGATATATTCCTGTCCTGGGGCCTTAAAAGTGCACTTAATAATAAAATTTATTGCAATTTGACTTCACTGTTTTAATGAAATATTTATTTAGCTGCTTCTTTATGAAGAGTAGAGTCACTTAAATTTTGTACCTATTTAACAACCCTTACTGCTCACTGATTGCATTCCAAGAGACAAACAATCTGTTAATGCTGTTTCAGTTAAACTCTGGGGTTTTTCCTCCATTATCATGAAACTGTCTCATTTTCTTGAAAAATATCCCAATTAAACCAGCTACCCTGATACAGGGTACCTACTGGCCACATACGACTTGAAATAATTTTGCATGGAATTCAAGATCTTTTGAGTTCATTCTCTGTCGTGTACATAACACGGATATAACATCAAACTTTATCTAAACCAACACTCGTGTCTGGGGCCTTCTCTGAACAACAACATTCAGCCACTGATTCTACAAATATTAATGCACATGTTATTATACCAGTATAGCTGTCACAAGTCAGACCAAAAAGTCAATTTTCAACAAAAGGAGATCCTTCCCCCCTAGCCAATACACAGTACCTGTGATTTACATCTCTCACAAGCTACCTCCAACACCTTCTCGCTGCAAATTTCAGATTTTCCTAAGAGAAAGCTGGTGATGCTGAGCAGGAGGAGAAGACAGTGTGAGCACAGCATACACACATCCACATGAAAAACTAGGAGAAGAGCTGGGGAGTGCTTTGTCCTACTTAATCACTGCTCCTGCAGCTCCTGAAACGGGAACCTGAAACTTGGGAAATGAGGCCAGAGGTGTCAAATTTGTCAGTACTGCCAGAGCTCAATGAAGTGGGAAGTGATCATCGTTTTTCCTTGTTTGCTTGGCCCATAGTTATACTATATTGGTCCCACATTTCATGACTTACATCAGTGGTCTAAGCCTTTTTTCCCGTGGTCCTGTGAAGCATCAGATACTGACCCCAGTTAGAGAGAAAGAGCGGCAGCGCCTCTCGTGGGGCAAGAGCCTGACAAAACCCTTTTACTGAGTTACTGACAATCTCTCACACTCAAAGACAACACTTGCAAAAGCCAAGACCAATAGGGACATTTTCCTCAAATCAAAGTAGCAGGGAGAGTTTGTGAGTTAGCTATTTTCTCTTGCCTCTATAACAGGGCAGTCTGTGTCCCACCTGGGAACCAGCACCACCCAACAGCTGCTGCACTGCTGTGAGGACCCAAGACATCAGTGACACCGCTGATCTCTCCTGCTCCCGGGCACATCTCCCCCAGCAGCTTACAGCTGTAGGTGCTGCTCTTTACCTCTTTGCTCTTAATTTTTTTCCAGGGCAGCTGGCAGGAGTCCTGTGACCTGTGGGATGTGGGAGGAAACTTCTGTGAAGCCTCCTGGACAAAATGCCTAGAACTTTGTTGTCGGCGATGGCCCTGAGGGTCCTTGCTAGTCCCAACGTCAGTTTGCCTCTCTTGCTCAGATTTGGGCTTTTTGTGTGCACCACCACTGCTAATGAAAGTACCAACTGCTGTACCTCAGCTTACTGCCACTGCACTCCAAGCACACACAGAAATGCCAGAGCAATGGAAAAACATGACGTTTAAGTGTATTCACATAATCTGCCCAATGCTCAGAAATTTAAGTTTTCGAAGCCTGGAAAAAAAAAAAATCGACAAGGTGAATTGTCCTCTGGCTACATAAAGAAGCAGGTGAAAATATAGGTGTCCCAACTGTGACCAGCAGGTACATAATTAAGGGAACACCGCATGAGGACACACACTTAATTTGTTCAGGTGGCAAGGTTAACAAAGTAAGCTCAGGGAATGGATGCGGCACAAGCAAAATGACTTAAAAATGAAGAAAAAGCTGGTCAAGATGAATCACACATCTCAGTCAAATAAAGGAAAGTCTGCTTGCTTTAAACTCAATTGTAATTGGTTCCCCCTCACCTTCCAAAAATGTGTTTAAAAAGGAAAACAGTGTTTATGGCGCAAGCTAAACCACAGCCATTTTATTCATCTGTTGTTTCAGTTTTTCCTTAAGGCTTGTGTTTAAAGACAACCCAGACCAGCCTACTCTTAGCAGCCTTTTAACACACACTGCATTTGATTAGAAAGAATGAAGAACATTACAATCAGGTTTCCTAGGAGAAGACATCACAAGAAAAGCAGTACAGCCTCATTTCCCTAGCCTTCCCTCCTGGGGAAGCCAGGCCAAGCTAGCTCACCCCTTGCTTGCACAGCCACCCGGGGAGCTTGACAAGACAACAACAAGGGATGCCCATGGAATCTCATGGATGGAGATCACTTTCAGGATGAAGGCTTTTTAGTGCCTGTTTTCTCAGCTCTGTAGGTTGGTCTAAGATGGCAAACTTCTTACCCCTGTGAGCCTTGCCGCTTCCGTGCAGCTCCGCTTCCACAGCAACGAGGCACTGTTACTAGTGTTTATACAGGTCTGAATCATGCAAACTAGGAAAGATGGAATAAGAGGTAAAATAATCAAAAGCTGCATCAGCAAGAGCTGCGGTTTCATCCAGCTGAAAACATTATTTTTAGAAAACTAGGATCTCTTAGGCACCATCCTTCAAATTCCTCCATCTTTGCCTGCACAGGCCAGGGTCAGGACCCACGCACATATCTCTCTGGTCATTCCTCCTGCCTCTGATGTCTCTCCTCTCCTCTATGCCAATGAAGTCAGGTGTGTGTAGCCAGCCCAAGAGATCATCTGGACATGACCCACCCATGATGAACTGCAGCATCTGCTCTGACACTGGTGGGGTCTTCCAAATTTTCCTTGTGATTGTATCTGACATTTTAAGGATGTTTTTTTCAGGGATTTCCCCCAGTTGTGCTTCACAGTAACTTCAGCCTCAGATAACCAAGGCAGCTTTCACAGCCCATCTGCCTCAAAAAGCACTCTGATAATTTTTTTCTCTTTAAGTACAGCTTGGGTTTATTCAACCAGAAAAAGCAGAAGTAGCGATGTGCGCCCTTCATGCCGCACATAGCAACGAACAAATATTCTGCAGCCCAGCCAAAGATGGTTTGAATTGTTGGGTAACTGACTTAAAACTTTGAACTGAAATCTGGGTGGGCAGATCACACGTGATTCTGCTGAGAATTGCCCTCTTCTTCCACTGCTTCTCTGCATTCCAGTTAGCCTGAATGCACCTGCACACTCAGGGGAGCCGTGGCTGCCACAGAGGACAAGGCAAAACCAGTGGACAACTCTGCTACAGCTGCTCCAGTGTCAAGCGCGTGGCAGGGAGCAATACGACAGCAATAAGGTGAATCCCATCAAGAGATTATGGCAAAGCACTAGTAAGATATTTTTCACATTCAGGAATAAGCTCTTGTTTGCATGAATTTCTGAAGCAACTCTTCCCTCCTTATCTTCAGGAACTGATACTGACCTCAGGCAACTTCCCGCAGGCAGGAGGGTGGTGGGACAAGAAAACACATGATGTGGAGACAAACTATGAATCCCAGGAAGGAAAGCGAGCATCTCCTCCCAGGACATTATGACCTGGGCTTGGTACACAACCCCTAACCTCAGGTTTGGTTTTGTTTGTACTTGCTAAGCACAGGTTTTGCTGTCCTTACTCCTCAAATAACATCAGTGAAATCTACAGAACTCTTTGCAGACTACAGCCTTTTTTCTCCAGGTAACTGCTGCCTCTGAATCTGGCATGATGCTGTACTTTCAGCAGGAGAAACACATTAGAATGCCACTGTTTGATATCAAAGTCTTCAAGGTTTCCTAACAGTCCTTCAAATTTTTTTGTAGCTTTGTAGAATTTTAGAACAGTTTGCTAATTTAAAAATAATGAGTTTGTTTAACCATGGTATCTTCCTCTCTTTTTAATTGCTGAGAGGATCTGTAGTACAAATCCAAGATTTCTTCCATCTCAAACTGGTACAGTCCAAAGCCAAGAATACATATGTTACTAGCTGGAAAATAAAGTGCCCTTGATTCCTAACTTTATTTTGGACAGTCCACTCCAAGTCATTAAAAGCCAAATTCAGTAGTGAGAAAATATATATAGCTTCAGCTGTTTTGTGTGGGTTTAAAGTAGTATTTGCTTTATGAGTAAGAGATTCAATAATGCATATATTTACATAAAAATAGTTTTGACATTTAAGTTAACTTCTTGCCAAGCTGGTGCAAAAATGGAAACGTAAAAAGCATAAGCACAGAAATAAGCCCCTATGCTGTAAGTCTGCTATTTACAGGTTGGGTTTTTTTTCTTGGCAATAAGACCTGAACAGTATGTTTTATAGCACTAGACCCAGCCACTCTGAGTCAATTTAGTGTTTATGGAAAGTGCCAGACTGACAGTTCGAGAATTAAACTCTCCATACCAGCATATAGTTGAGTAGGGGTAGAGGCAAAGAGAGTTTCCACAACCTGGGCCACTGATGGGCCCTGGTTGTGTTCTGCAGACACGACAAAATTCATGATACCAAAGTCCAGTATGCAGCAATGCAGACACTCAATTATTTCTCAAGCCCCAAGCAGCTTCTGAAACGGGCAGCCACCACCACGTGCCATGGGAAAGCATGAAGCACCTAGTGGAATTCAAAGCCCGAGATGGCTGTGAAATGTCCAAAACTTTCAAACTGGAACTGTTCAAAAGACCAAGTCTATCTCATAGAAGATTCTAATATTACAAAGCAGATGGAGATTTGCAGCAAGAGATAACGTGATGCTCTTGGGACTTCTAGGCAGCTTGTCAAGGCTCCTGGGACAGGACGAGCAGCAGAGAGCCAGGAGCTCACAGAGATGTGCCTTGCAACTGCAGAACCTAAAGCAAACCACTGAGGAGCCAAGGCTTAGGTCTCAGCTTCACAACCTCCCAGCAACACATGTACAACCAAGGTGGCCAAGGACCATGCAAATAGCCTGGCAAAAAGTCTTCATAGGTGCCACTACAGCTTTCTCAAAAGTCAGTCCTCACATGGAGCATGTAGACATTGCTACCTCAGCCATCCTTAACACACAACATACGTACGAGCCTGTTGTACAGGAGGATTCCCTAACAACAACTCCTCTGAGGAAGCAGAGTCTTATCTAATCTCCACAACTTTCCACCTGAACTATCTAGTTCTTTTAGCCTTCACTTTTCTCAAAGCCAAAGCAGAAAAAGAAATCTCTTTAATGCTGGGTTAGGATAGGTGATGCACAATACGACATCAAGCGCATTATTAATTGCATTGTGGCAAGCCACAGGAGCCCTCTCTGCTAGATCTGCGGATGACCATGCAGCAGTCACTGAATAATTGATGCGATGGACGGAGGAGGTTGGAAGCTGTCTTTTCTACTACAGTAACCAAGATCGTTCTTTACTCCTTTTTTTCCCCAGGGCAATTAGTCAGCTCAGGGATGTCAAAATACATAACTGGGCCACAAGACAAATTACAGTGTAAGTGCTGCTGCTTTGCCAATGACCTAGCAGGCTTGTCCCTGAGGTTTCCAATGTTTGAAGCCTCAGGTCCCTTGTTCAGTAGTGCAATACTTCTGAAGACATCTTAATAAAGATGAAGTGACAGGCAAACCTACCTGCACAGATCCTTCATATATATTAATAAATAATAACAAAGCCCAGTTGACCAAAGTGCTGACATATTGGCATGAAAAAGAGAAATATAAAGCACGTACATATACATTCATTAAGCTCTTGGTCACCAATTCAGACCCTTTTGCAAAACTTCATGACTACTGGCTCACTAATACTTAATATTCTGACTGTCTCAGCTGAATAGTGTGGCAATTAAAAAGCCATCTTTACATTCTAGTTACCCTATGGCATCATAAATAGATGAAAATATATAAACAGAAACAATTAATCAGAGCTGAGGATAGTCTTGATCCTTATGCAGCTTCATATGTTACATATTTTTTCTGCCGTGATCTCACTAGCAATGCATCACTGTTTTTAACCACTCTGAGTACTGATTCTACACTCAGCAGCTGTGTTTGTTTACAGGGCTAGAAATTAGCACAGGACAAATGGACTTCATCCAACTGAAATTTTTTTTGGCATTTTCCACTACACTTCACAATATATTGGTCCTCATAGTCCAATTATGTATTTGCCACTGACGCTGGCCAAGGAGAGTCTATACGCAAAGATGGTGCTTGCTCATACTGCACGGGGATGCTTTTTATTGCTCCAAATGCAGGCTCCCTAGTTACTAAGCCTGGTTCAGGCACTTGTAGCCAGGAAAGTCCACTACTGTATTGTCCATACCTTTTTCACTAGGAACGTAAAGAATGTCATCATAATCCATCCAATGGCGCTCTGCACTCTGCCAGTTCAGTAAGAGCGATGAAATGCAGTGATATTTTAGACTTAAAAGGACCTGCCAGTGCCCTCCACACTTGTAACTGAGCTCCCAAAACCAATTTCAAGAGACTGTAAACCAAATTCAGACAAGTCAGCCCTAAAGTGGTTTTCCACTTAAATATCCACATGCTTTTTCACATAATTATTTAAAAACAAACAAAAGAGGAGCCTGATGCCCCTCCATACTTTTCATCTCCGTGACCATCTCTTCAGCACAGGGTTGGGGGGGGCTTTGTTTTTCTCCTATCCCATTTTAGAATAAACAATTAAAGAGGAGTATCTAATTTCACTGGGACATAGCAGAAAACACTCCTGCCCTAGTTCTCACACACCTAAAGGTAAATATAATTTTTAAAGTTTGCCCTAATTATTCAGAATATTTTTGTAAGCAACCCCTATTTATGCTAGAACTCACATAACAGACAAACACAGCGTGCATTAAGTTGTCATTCACAGACTGTTAATGTCTTCCACGCTGCTCAAAATACTCCGGTTCCATCTTATAAACCAGCTTATACAGAAACTACCAAACAGCCTCCTGGGCAGCTGCTGAATCCTGGTATTCAAACAATTTCTCCATGCAAATATCCTCAACTGTCTGTTAATTCACCAGTTAACCCTGATCAGGCACCTTTCTGGGCAGAACAAGGTTAAAAGCACTATGCAATTATATGTTTTCTTGGAGACCGAAAGAGCCCATTTCCAGGAACATTTGCAGGGAGGGTATTTTGTTTGAGTGAATGCCTCTCACTATTTTTAACTTTGTTTTGTGCAACAAAGTCCATATTTCTTTGATAATTTCAAATAATAGCAATGATGATGTTCTGACATCACAAGATGCATGAAGAGCCCTGTCAAAGTAATATATTGCGCTTTGCTGTGTAATTATGTTATGTTGGAGCAGAGTGTTGGAAAACTTAGTATAATCATTAGCCGAGCGCTGAATGTTTTGATTGTCAGACAGGTTGTATATGATGCAAATATATGACTCAGAAATGATTTCACATAAACATTTTGGTAACAGTAATCTGACTCATAACCTCCAACATAGAAAATAACAAGCTGCACAAAACATCTGTGCTCTCCGAGCAACCCCAGCTTGTAGCAACCTTCGCAAGTCCCATGGCACAGAGAAACCAGAGGGTCCCACCCCCGAGGACCTGAAGCCAAGAGGTGCTGAAATCTACCTTCCCAAAAAGAGTCAAAGGAGGAGTAAAAAAGGCCAGTGTTCCCACCAGGGATCCCTGCCGAAGAGCTATGATAGTTTACACCATCTGATAGTCTGCCCAGTGGGCATCGCTTGGTTTAGGTCCACATTTAACAGGGATAAGATGGGAGGAAAGGTTTGTTGTTATTCCACTCCGAAGCTTCGCCATGTCAAGTATGACACAATGCACAATTCTTCTTCTATTTATTTTCTCATTCATTAGGAGATGGACAGCTTCTTTCACGGCCCCTTTCTGAAGACAAATGTGCAGTCTTGAGTGACAAGGAGGATTTACCGTCTGTTATTTCAGAGGAGGTTTGCCATGTTTATTCTGGAAAGTGCCATGAATTAATGAACTATCTCTTCAAGCCTCAGTGAGTCGGAGCTGCCAGCTCTCTGGCTGCCAGAAGCAACAGACTGTTTTTACTGAGACTAGCGATAGCAAAAGTATCAGGCAGACCCAATCCCAATAGCTCCTGAAACATAAAGGAGTCATTATACTGACTTCAGCGATTACATCGTATTTTTATTCGGAGTCTCAACAAAACTATCAGTCAACGCAGAAAAACACCTACTATTAGCTTCCCTGCAGTACGGATATTGCCAAAAGACATTACCACCCTGCAGCATGGACATTACCATTATCATGGATGTTACCAAAAGTTAACCAAATCTTTACTAGGCTCTCCAATAGTTTGAAGTGAAAAATGTGCTAGCCTGTGACCTCTTTCATCTTCCCCATTCAGCTCCTCATGGAAACCAGCTTATGCTTATGTAGAAGAGCCTAAAACCAGAGCCTGCTACCTAGCCTAAAACCAGTCATGCTACCACCCACTGCACACAGGTGTCTCCTGCACCATTCGGTCAGAGACCCAAAATGAAGAGCTGCTTTCTTGCAAAAGCCATCACTTAAGGCAAATAATAGATACCATATACAAATGGATGCCTGGTGAATATTCGTGTTCAGGTAGCACCCACAGAGACTGGAGGTGTTACCGACGTCGAGCTGTTTGCAAGCACATCTGCTTGCGTAGGCACAGATTGTGCAACACGGAGGAGCAAGTTTCACAAGAAAGAAGGACTAAAGCCTCAGCCAAGTGAGAAGTTGTGGACTCCAGCTGACTGATGCTGCAGCCTCAATAAGGACAGGTTTCATCAAATAAGACCCTCCTTTTCCACTAACTCCACGAGCCACTTGGGCACCTGCCAGGACAGTAACGTGGCACACAGTCTCACGGTTAGATCGCGGGACTGGAAGCAAGAATTTCAGGGACCTCATCACAGCCCCCATCCAGTCCTGCCCTCTGAAACTCAGCTTAGCCATTCAGTAAATGAGTATAGTAGTAATTGACATTCATCAGAGCATGCTGTGAGACTTCGAGGCTTATGAAGTGTTTTGAAGTCCCAGATAAGAGACAGAGCAGTATCCTTATGTTGTCTAGTAAAGTAATGAGCATTACACATCCTGCAGAATGGAACATTTTAGCACAGGACAGCTGCTACAATCATTAAAGTGCAAAAATTATCACATGCAAGAGACAAGACAGAGACATCTCAAAGTGAAAATCTCTCTTATAGTGTGTTAAACAAACGTATTTTCTCTCTAGCTATCTTCCATAGCATAATAAGTTGAAACTTCCTTAAATATGAGAATTTTTGTTATATCTCCCTTTTTCCTTCATTCCCTTCCCCCTCTGTCTTTTTTTCTTTGTGGGTTAAAAAAAGGAGAAATTGAAAGGGCAAGCCAAGAGATTCACAATCACCAAAGCCTGCAGAACATACAGTGAATTTTGGCAGGACACGCATGTTTATCCTTTTCATATGCTGTTTAAATTATTTTTATAAACAAGTCATTATCTTGCCTAGCCACTGCTTGGTCCCTTTCATGTCGAAGGCGTTTGATGTTACAATAATTAAGCAAAAGGGTCTGCATACTTGAAATGCAGTCTCACGACGATGGTTTGTGGGCAAGAGAGACTGCTGCTTTTCTAAAACGAAGCATTTCTTCTCCAAGCTTTGTCGTTTAAGGCAAGCACCTGGATTTTATACTTGCGGATCAAATCTTTGTGTAGATACTCAAATACCAATTACATACCAGACTGAAATTTTAGAACTATGCTCCAACTATTTTGCACTAAATAGTTGTGCACTCCAATAAGAAAAGCAGATTTAATAACCAGGACCCTATCAAATTGATCCCATCAATTCATCATGAAGTTGATACTTAAAAATAGGCATACAACTTCTCCCACTCACATATGTAATTGAGATTCAGTTTTTTCTACTTCTTTGGGAATTTTAAAAGCCTGTTTTTTTATCTCTCTGCTCAGCATCCCTTGCTGACCACTAGAGATGCCTGAGAAAGTTTTGATCCCTAATGCTTTACAGACTGGCAAGGTGGGTGCATGACAGTGCCTTCATGTCACCCCTTTGCAGAAGGGGACCCTGCATCTGATCCCAGGAAGGCAGGACAGGTCAGAACCAGGCTCACAGAAAAGCCTCTCACAGCTTGCACGCAAACGTGTTGAGGAACCAGGCTTGGCATCATCATGAAAATATAGAAACATTAGAGGCTTATAATGCCTCTTTCTGCACAAAGAAGTGTGCGTGTCACAGCTGAGCTGGCCAATGCCACCAGTGTGGGCACAAGAAGAGAAGAAATACGAACGGGAAGCCCATGGCAAGCAACAGAGAAAATGCTTCATCCTTTTTTCCTGCAAAGCATCTGGCAATTAAAAACTGCCTCTCTGACCTTTGCTCATCTGTATTCGGCCAGAAGGAGGTTGCCCCTCTGCAACACACAACTCTGCTGAACTTAAGAGGAATTAAAGCTCCAACTGCTTCTTTATTCCCTGATACAGAGCCTTACTCCAGATATTTTAACACGGTTAGAAAACTACAGAAGGTAGGCTGCAGTGAGCATTCATGTCCACACAACTTTTATTACAGAGTTTACAAAGCCAGAGACAGACAAGTCTTTTGCATTTTGTACGTGCTTCTTACTGTTCAACATTTTTTCCAATGCATTTGGACAATTTTATTCCTTCTACGAGGACTGCTTGCAGTTTTATTCTTCCAGATATATCTCTCAAAAAAGCCCAGGAGATACAGGGAGGTAATAAGGCACCTCTGTTTCATGCTGAAGCTGCAGACCCTTTCCTTCCTCCAACACCTCTTGGCTTGTGGGTGCGACTATCACAACCTGCCCACAAGCTCTAATCTGTTCTCATTTTTTAAGTGCTCCTTGTTGCCTGGTGTGGAGCTAAATGCCTGTGCTTCAATAGACATTATGTCATTCCTTAGCCCTTGTACAAACAGAGTGTCTAATACCTTGACCGTATATGCCACGCAAATGCAATGCAGTTAATGACAAGATAAGAACATTGCATCTGCGCCTACATACAGTAGTACACCTCACCATGAGCATTTCTGTGCATGGTTTAAATACAGCATACTTTACAGTCTGCACTAGATAAAAGAAATTCTCCGTTTGCCAGCAGTAAAATTTTGGGTTGGTCAAATACATCTTATTTACAAGGGGGCTTCAAATAGCCAATTCACACGTCTTTCATACTGCAAAAGACCATTAAAATACATGGGATAACACATCTTTGGAATACTGTTTGAAAAACACTTTCTCGTTTATTATCGGGAAATTTGACTTCTTCGGAACAAGTGTTAACACTGTCTTGATTAATTTGTAAAGCTATTCAAGCCATGAAGTACATCTGCACGCTGAGTATATTTCAAATACTGTGCTTCTGTTTTCATTTTCAAAATGTTTTTATTTATACGCTAATATTTGACCTATGAATATTCCAAGTTTATATGGAGCCAGCTGTTCTAAATTCTGGTTATACTGAGAATTCGTGCAAAACATCAGGTGATATCATTGGATATTTTTAAGGGGAAAGTTCATAGGAAAGCAGTTATGTATTCTTGTGATTAACACCACATTGGATCAAAACAGTCATGTCTAGCTCTCTGAAAATACAGCTACTGTTTTAGTTAGCAGAACACTTCGGCTCTGTCTACATTATCCTTTTTTGCCAAAAATTCCCACTGTTGCTACCACTGATTCAATTCTGTCATTGTACTATGATGAACACTGAAATGTGAAATAAAGAGAGCTGCAGGCAGTGCTGTCAAAATCTTTATGGCTTTAAAAACAAAACAAAAAATATCTCATGCCATCACTAAATAAATAAAAAAAAAAAACCCAACCAAGAAACAAACAAAATCATCCCAAAAATCCACCCAACCTTATATTGCTGTTTCTTCACTTGGGAGCCTAAGTAATTGAAAGTTCAGGGAATACCGGCCCTGATCCATAGCAGGTTTTAGGAATCAAAGTCGAGTGCAATGCATTAAACACCCCTGCAATCCCACAGGGGCTCAGTTTCTTTGCTTAAGTTTTTTTTTGCCTGCAACAACCCTGTGGCAGCTGCAGCCCCATGTCCTTGCCAAAGTCACAGCCTTGGGAACCTGCCCTGGGTGCAAAGCACAGGGCCATGGGGCTCCCTGGGGAGCGGGTGCCTCTTTGGGGTGCCTGCAGCGACCACCCCTGCTGCAAGCACTGCAGCCACGCAGGAGTCACCAGGAGGCACCGCTCTTCCTCCTCTGCCAGCCGTGACTGGAAAAAAAGGTGGAAACAACCCACTGACAGGTTTTCACACATCCCCTTGCCCTTGGCGTGTCACAGCCGGAAAATCCCAGTCCAAAACACTCTCTTCACACCTAGCGTCATAGAGGGTTTGGGTTGGAATGGTCCTTCAAAGTTCCAACCCTCCTGCCACAGGCAAGGACATCTTTTACTAGATCAGGCTGCTTAAAGCCCCATCCAAGCTGGGCTTGAAAACTTCCAAGGATGGGGAACGCATCCAGGCAACCTGTTCCAGTGTCTCACCACCATCATTGTAAAAAGTTTCTTCCTTATATCTAATCCAAAAGTACCCTCTTTACATTTACAACCACTGCCCTATCAAACAGGGAACCCAGATATGACCCAACACCACCCTCCAAGAATCAGATGCCCAGAGAAAGACTCGCTGCTCCTTAACCTCAGTCTCCCAGGCTTTGATTCCTGCTAAAACAAACAGGAATCTCTCAACCATGAGCCCTTTTTCCATTCAGGCGATACTGTTTGCTCTCTGTTTCACATTTCAAATTGCCAAATGGAAACGCTGGACTATACTTAAGAGCATTACTGTGCATCTACTGGGATTCAGCAGGAATAGACAATGGGACTGTTTACATCCCAAGTAACTCATATCTTCCTCTAAGCCACCACAAGTTAGCAATGAGGCAAGATGACTTAAAAAGAATCATGCCTCCATAGCATGGGAAGTCTAAACACCACCTTCCTTCCTCCTAAATCACAAACACCACATAAAAGTTTTAAATATAAACTACAGGAGAGAGCACCACAGCCATGATGCATTGGGGTAGACCCAGCAAGGACATGCAGCTCCTCGGCATAGGCACAAGTCTGAGGCAAGAAGTCCCTGCTGGAGCTCAGCACAAGACATCCACAACAGAGCTGCCCAAGGGATTTTCTGATGAAGCCTTGCTCAGCTGGAAGAAAACTGCCAGAAGAAAACCTTCTTATAAGAAACGGTTTAGTTTCAACTTTGTTGGAGGAAAAGAACTAGGACGTGCTGGTTTTATTTTTACCAAAAAATCCAAACAAACCAACCCCACACCTGGGTTTGTATTTCAAAATGCAAATTTTTAGATATTTACACATACAAAATTTTACTTGAATTGATCAAGACTGCTTTGGCAATACTAACTTTTTCCATTTACAATTGCTTGTTGTTGTTATTATAAGTAAGACTTCAACATTTCACCCATATTTAAGAGAGTGTAAAATTTCAAGCTCAGAAAACCTTTCCCAGGACAATTGTCCTGGTAATGCCACAAAGTCTGGTTCTAGCAGCTTAGTCCAGATGACCTTTAGACCTGGATAAACTGCTTACACAAACATGACTGTCCACTCAATTCAACAGCACAGATTTTGAACAGCAGCTTCTCTGGGAGCCACACATCTTCCAGGGCTCCTGGCCAACGGCAGAAGGATGACTGCAGTCCCTCAAATGCAGAGTCTGGAGGAGCTGAGGACTTTTAACAGCAACGCCAGGCAGAGAGCAATCGAAGGACCATTTGCCTCTCCTTTAATCATGTTGTCAGTCAGCTGCACACTAGCAGGCAGCTCACAAGCAACGACTACTTCAAGGAGATGACATAAACGAGGACCTCGATCTGCATCAGTAGAACTGCAAATGTAAGGCTGCTCTCCCACACTTGGGATCTGTCTTGGCATCCAAGCCCGGTATACAAGGTTTGGCAGAAGTCATAAACTCATTCCCATCATCAGCTTCATGATTTCTAATACTGGCCTGCTCTGGACACACGTGGAGGACGCTGCTTGCATGCCGAGAGCGCGAGGCTGTACACAGCCAGCTGGCAGCACAGCCAGATCCGCAGCATCACACACTCCGCTTATTCCCTGTGAGTAGATGTCTTGACCTTTACAGCATGTGGCCAAGAGTATAAACAGATGGGATGACAGTACGAATGGTACGGTCCCGTCAACATAATCATGCAAAGTCCCTGATACATCTTGGTTGCCTGATTTCATATCCCCTGACACCAAGCGTGACACCAGTAAAAAGACAGTTGGGCTGATCAAACACTTCAGATGAAAAAATTCACCTGCTTTCAAAATGCGGGTGGGGATGCTGGAGCGCCGCTTTCGTCCCGTGAAAAGCCACGTGGAGCGAAGGCATATTGCTTGCGCCTAAGTGCTTGCCATGGATTTCTGCAAGATCATTCCTAGAAGGAAATCTGGTAGGTGATGGCTGCCAAAAAGATGAAAAGCCCGTTTGGAAGACATCACATCCATAAGTTGCTGCTTTATAGGCAAGGGGAGAGACAGCATTTGTACAGCGAGCCCTGCGCTGACCTCCAAGCAGCTCCCCTGCACCAAAAGAGAGCACCCTTGCCCTGGCAGATACTTGAAGTCTTGCAGGGAAGACAGGGATTGCCTGGGTTTTTGGGAATTGAAGACAAAAGAGGCTTTTCACCATGGGTCCATCTCGAATCATGTGGAAGAGCTCCAGGGCTGCCTGCAGGACTGCCTGGCAAACAGCTGGGTTTCCCCTCATCATTTTTCCTGAAGACCTCCCAGGAGACCTGTGAGTCTTGTGACCGAAAGCAGAAAACCCACTCTCCAAAACTACAAAGATAGATACAGTGAATCCATGCTGTTTCCATGTCTGCTACAAAAAGGCAGGATAGTGTAGATAACCAGGCACCACAACCCAAAAGCACACTTTTTACCATCCTTGTCAGTGGAGGGTTTGATGGGTTCGGACTTCTCCTGCACAGCTCTCCAGCTGTCAACAGCCCCAGATTCGGGTCATAGCAGAAACCCACAAAGACTGTCATTGGATTCCTTGGTTTTTCTTGTGGGAAGCCTGTGGCTTTTTTCCCCTCGGTGCAGATGCTAGAATAGAAAGGCATGGCTGAGGACCAGACAAGCTCCTTCCCCATTTTAACACAGGATTGCTCCACAGCACCTTTCATTATACAGGGAATAATTCTGACCACAGTTAAAGTAGGAAAGTCTTCAAGAGTCTTGTTTCTGCTGCTACACATGGCACACACCATGCTCTAAAAACATCAGCCAGCCAAACAGGGGCTGGAGAGCAGCTCCCCTTCACATCAGCAATGACAAGCCAGAGGAGATGAGGGAGAGTTTAGGTCTGCCACAGCCCCCAGCCCTAGTCTGCAGACTGGTTTGAGCAGCGATCCCTCTCTCCTCACTCCCCCGGAGAGGGAGAAGGGGGTTGTTGTGAGGAAGCCAGTACGTCTCTCGCTAAAACAGCCTTGGCAGCAAAATACCGGGATGCCCGCCTGAGTCCAGCTGTCAACCCAGTGCCATTGCCTCAAAGAGGCATCTCCCTACTAACTCCAGATTGTTTTGCAAGGAGAAACCCTATCTGGTTCCACAAGGAAGATACATTAGTAAAATAGGAAACATGAATAGATGTTATTTTCCCAAAGCACTGTATCAAGACGTGCCAGTGCTACATTTATACCAAGGATGCTCCCGAAGAGGAGCTGAAGTTTCACGGGGATACCTGTTGGCCCAAAATACTCTCCCCCAGCACCACAACCCTGCTGTACAGGATCGCTCAGCACAGAAGCTTGGTACCCTGCTTGGTCTGATAAACCCCAAATAGAGAAATCTAAAATGCAGATGTTTCCATCTGCACTAGGTAGCCAGACTTCCTATGTGGGAAATTGAAAGAAACAGACACTTTTTGGGTGCCTCATCCTAGTGAAAACACCTGAAATAGACACTTTCAGGATCATCTTCCCAAACTAGGGATCAGGTTTACCAAGGGTACCTAACCTGACAAATGAAATTTATTATCCAAATTAATTATCTGAACTTATTTATATGCTATGCGTGGTTTTACTTGTAATGGGAACAAACACATTTCTATTCCCTAATACTGCCCTCTGGGTGCTTTGTAAAGCAAAGTGCTAAGCATCTCCTAGAAACCCTGGACACTTGAGGTTCCCCTATAGTCAGCCCCTCTGGGCATTATTACCCACACTTTGCAAGCCCATAGTACGGTGCAGACATCACTAGGTAGGCAAGATAAATCCCAGACTCCACACTTTGAAGACTGATGTTGCTTGTCCTCCCTGTAAGACAGCAAATTCCTGAGTTGGGAGAACCTCCACACCTCTGTGCCCCCCTTTTTTCATATATATTTTTTTTAAAGAAGCTGTCTCCCAGGACACCACCTATGAGCCTGGGACAAGCCTGGGCTGCCTGAATAAGCTGAAACCTCACCAAAGTCCCCAAGCTGTGCAAGACCTCTACAAGGAGGACTTGTACCCTGAGCACATAAAGAAACATAGCCTTCCCCAGACAGAAAACACATCTGCTGTATCCCCAGACTGGAGGAATATGTATGTTGGTCAGGAAGGGCTGGCACACTGAACATTTAAAATTAGCAGTGACTACAAGCTACTGACTCTTTTTGGGCTACGAGGCTGGAAAAAATAAACGCACTTTTAAAAGAACATCCACACCTGCAAACTTTTATGACAAAGCAGGACTTCTCCACACAGCTGACCTAGATGATGGCTTTGCAGCACAACTGACAACAATCAAACGTTTGCCTTGTTGTGGGCTGCAGCAGAATATCAGCACCTGAAGGCGATAACAGCACCTGAAGGCAATATCAGCACCTGAAGGCAGGTCACCCCGGCCACCCACAGACTTCATACCCACGTGCACGTTCAGGGCAACCCGCATGAGGTATACCCGTGTAACACCGCACTTTCCTGATCCTGAGAGAATGCCAAGGACCCCTCACGTTTCTTTGGTAGCTGCCCTGCCAGTACAGAAAGAGATGTCTAAGGTTGAACACTGACAAAGTTCTTCAGAAGCCAATTTTAACCAAGCCAAAGTTATTGCAGGTCTGATCACATGAAGAAAACGCCAAATAAAATAATTTTGGCAGGATCTACTTATAAGGAGACTCCAGCTGTGGGTTTTCAGGGTCACTTGCCATACACTTCATTGGAAGTGTCCTTGAGGTCAGGAAGTCTTTCTGCTGCAATCCCACCATCTTTTACTGCATTTTCTAGCCTACATCTGATAAGCTGCTATGATAGATCACAGGCTGGCTTTCTCCCATCACACCTTCAGTTTCTACGCTGCAATATAACCTTAAGGCTTCTCTAATTTTCTGGCATGAATTATTGTTTAGTGGAAAAGTAAATGCCAATACACCAAAAATCCCTGCCATGTCAGAGGAGCTACAGAAAACAGCCGAACAGCTGTCCAGTCTCAGCCCGCTGATTTGCCAACCCTCTGGTAACAAACAATCACGTTAAATGACATTATGGTTTATGACTCGGAACTTGGAAGTTGATGAGAAATTTCTGCAGTTGATTCATACTTCCTGAGACTCATAACTAGCATTTCAATCGCGCTATTTTACTACATTACATGAATAATTTTCCTTGTTGTTACATAAGTGTCTAGATCCAAATTATCAGACCCGATTTGAATCATATGAATGTTTTTTTATTATTTTCAAAAGAAACAAATACTTTCAGGCATACTGTCTAATACTGCTCTCCTCGTGCTTTATAAAGCAGGCAGCTAAATACCTTCCGAAACACCAAATGCTCACATTTCTCCCTGAAATTAGCTCCCCTACGAATCACCCAGCCCCTCACGAGCACCTTGCTCCACATCCTTTAAATGAAACGTGCTATGGGGATTGCTTACAGAGAGCTACAGCTGACACTGTGCCTCTTCAATTCACAGCTCCAAGTACAGGTCCTGAAAGTCCCCGAGGCAAAGAACAGAGAGAGCCACAGCAGCTCTGTGTACTCAAAGGACAGAGAGGTTTGGGGAAGCTGGGAAGGGAGAAGCACAGAAGCAGCCGCCCTTTGGACTTAAAACCCATCCAGTATTCCCACATCCCAGGGTTTGAGATAGACACAGACCACGCTGACTTCATTGACGGTCGATTTCAGGATGTCTCAATCATAAGCATCGGAACTCTGAAACCACACCACCACCTAAACACCCTTGAACTAATTTTAAATGAGCAGGCTGAGACCCTGGCAGCTACACACACAGTATGCAGAGCCTATGGGGCTCTGCCTTGCTATAAGGGCTTCGTGCCCCAGACAGCTCTGCTGTGCCTACAGGAGTTGCAGTTGCAATTTCAACATAGACAAACCCTTTAACAAACATTCGCTGTGCAAGGGGGACACTTCTGACCCTTGCTTCAAAAACCACCCAGCCCTCGGTACTAGAGCTAAATTTGCTCTAAATGTATATACCGTCGTATAGAGCTATTGAGTGCATCTACTGATAGCTTCCCGCTGCAGCGACATACCATCCTTCTAGATGAGGAAACACACATTTTATTTTTTTTTAAATAGGACAAGCCGTTCACAGGTGTCATTGTTCTGGCACAGAGCTCTGGAAGCACTAGTGAAAAGACACAGTTTTCAGCTGACCGGCTAAGACACTTGAGTTTCACAGGAATTCCCTAAAAAAAAAGAAACTGCAATTTGCCAACTGAAATATTTTCATTCTCCACATTATGCTGAATCTAATTACACTGCTTCCTTATAATTGCAGTCCAGTATTCAGAGCTCCTTCAAGTAAAAAGCTTAATGGCTTTCCCACTGAAATGCCCACCTCGGAGCCCTTCACGTCAGTAACACGCTGACAGCGTGATCTGTTTGAAGAGCAGGTTGATGTCTAACAGAACTTATTCCAAGAGTTCCATGATACAAACGTTTATCACGTTCACTGGCTCAATCGCCGGAATATCCTACTCAGAGTCACATATTCATCATCACACCAGCTCAGACCTCCTCTACAAAAAGAAAGGAGATGGGGACACCATGGAGTAGCACTGGCCACTTTGTTCCAGCCCCAAAGGGACCTGTGCCACGCTGGACCTTGCATGGAGTGAAT
>JAHREE010000131.1:4796888-4899540 GCA_033628505.1 Tringa tobata | reverse complement strand
GGAGGGGGACGGGCGGCGGAGCAGCAGGTTCGGTAAGCGCCGGCCCCGTCGGTTGTCACCGGTTCGGTGCGCTGGAGCTGCCGTCCCCCTTAGCCGCGCGTCTCCGCTGGCTTGTTTCTTTTTTTGATGAAGAGGATTCCAGCCATCTCCTGCTCCCAGCCCTTAGAGGACGTAGGTTAATTGTCCTGAAAATCGGCGGATACTGCCTATTCTAAATCTCAAGAAGCCGCACAGTTAGTTTTTAACGGTTTGCAGCATCCTACAGCTTTCTATAGAATACCTCGCACAACTTGAGCACGGAGCGTCGGTAAATAGCTAGGGACGGGTACTCCTGCCCAGCCCTGATGGATGAAGTACCAGTGTGCGCTGTGAAACAGGTTATATTGGCACTAAAGAACATACTCCTTCCTACAGTAAAGGCTGCCGCTCTGATTTCAGCCCCTTCACAAAGGGGGAGCGGGGGAATCCAACCACCCAAAACACTCTAATAAACGGCGGTTCGGTTGAGCAAGAAGCAGCTCTCCCATATGCCAGTCTCTGACTTCATGAATCTTGCTCGGGTTGGATGAGTAAAGCCAGGCTAGCCCTGCTGAAATCAGTGCAATGGCTCTGGGTTTGAACTGGGATAATTTCATAGGAGTTGGCCCTGAGAATAATATCTGGACTATTTGAAGTCACTGGCAAAATTTCCATTAACTTTATTAGAATCAGAATCTGGCAATAAGCTCATAGTCAGTTTCCCAGAGACACAGCTGAGAATATTCAAGACAGAATATGTTATTTTCAGAAGTGGAGGTTACACCGAGCATTCGCTTATGTTCAAGTAAGGTTACAGATGGGCGTTTTAACTGCACCAGTCAAGTAACACCGTAATGCTGGGTGTTTAAAAGCTGGTTTTGGAAAGAAAAAAAATGCATCTTTAAGGAAATTTGAGCATAGATATCATGGGGGTGGGAGGGAAGAGGAAGTTGCTTTTGCAACTGTTCCCTCATTTTCAGTTTCTGAAGATACTCAGAACTTGGACATGAAGGTGCATGTGACAGCATGGACCCAACATGCTCCTTTTGCTATACTGGACCCCGCTACCTTCATGAAAGAGGTCTGCATCATCCCCTAAGGAGTAGGGAGGGCAATGTCCAGGGAAACTTTTGTTCTGCTGATTAATGTATTCACTTTTCACAGCTTAGCACGATGGGGCTGGTTTGATTAAACAGGGAGGGGAGGGCTCATTCCCAGAGAGGAGGTGAGCAACACCCCTCTCCTTCTGCGAGGCGGGGTGGGCTCCCACTGGGAAAACCCAGGCTCCTGGGAGGACAGCCTGATGCAGAAGCTATCCTGCACTCCTCCTAGCCTGCCAAGGAGGTATTTTATAGTCACTTTAGGAGGGACATTTGGAGGCTAGGAGGAAGTACAGGAGTCCTGATGTCAGTGAGGGTGATTTCCCAGACAGGTATTTATCCTGCAGGTGGTGAGGGAGGAGAGTAGCCACTTCTGTGCCTTTCACTTCCCAGTTTCTGACCCTGTTTGGATGTAGTTCATGTCGCTCTCTCCAGCAGAGCTTTGTAGCCTCCGCTTCCTGTTTTGACAGCGACAGAGGGAAGTGTTCTATTATACAGTTATCTCTGAAGAATGAACCCTTCCATCCAAAGGGTTCCATCCCCAGCTCCTCTTGAACTCAGTCAGAGATGGTGCACATTTAACAACAGACACTGTTAAACTCCAGGGCAGCTGAGGGGCGTTTCTGCTCTTCAGATGATCAATGTGTATCACCTAAATGTTTTTATTCTGAAAGAAAAATATTTGAAATACTGCTATTTGCATAGGGGTTACTGCAATAAATAGCAGCTGTAATAATGGCTAGCAGCATTTGGGTATCTGAGTTTGATGCCAACTGGGGACAGGGACACACAGCGAACCTCCCAGTACTTATTTGCTAAGTTGCCTTATGCTGAAGGAAGTTCCCACATGTAGCTAGGAAGCTAACACCCTCCTTAGGAAGTCATTGCACTTTTTGTTAAGTTTAACTTAAGTCTTTTACTTTTTTTTTTTTTTTTTAGCAGTACTTCCCAAAGACGTACACTACTTATCCCTATAGATGTGAATGCTTTACTGTAGGTTTTGGCTAAAATTATCAGACCTAGGAAAGGCACTGCATCACTAAGCAACTCGTTGAGGGGTGAAAGAATTAAGTCTTATTACAGAGGTCACCTACAACAACAGAGTTCAGATATTCCTGCTATCTGAAAAGTCAAAGGACTTTAAGACTTTGGCGGAGAGCTGAATACCTAAGTCTCTGGAGGAGCGCAAAGGCTCTGTGTTCAGCAGCTGCTGCGGGCTTACACACGCATTTTAAGAGTTAATTAAACATATATTGTCGTGCTACTGGCAGAACTTTCCACTTGCCAAGCAGCCTTCATAGCATATCCGCCATCCAAAACTCCGCGTTAACATTTACTTTCACTCAGACTTTCTTTTCACTGCCTTATCGTCAAAAATGCTCACAGGCTTCTGGGTATCGCTCAGGTCATCAGCTTTCCCTGCTCATGACGGACATCTGGTGGCAAAGTGGAGAAATTCGGGTCTATTCCTGGAAGTTTCCCCTCGTTGGCAAGTTAGCAATAAAACCTTTTTTTTCTTTTTCTCGGAAATAAATTAAAAAAAACAAAAACACCCTAATAATTCAGAGAGGCCTCCTACCTCCCCCAGAAAAAAATCCTTATTTAATTTTCTGCCCGTAAGCTAAACTTCAGTCTTTATTCAAAAATGCCGCACCTGCTCAGTGCTTTGTGGGGAATGTACTGCCATGAACAGAGCCCGTACCCCACAGGACTCCCGTTCCAAGGTGTGGCATGGTGCCAGCAAGGATTAACTACAGCAGTTAATTTCTTCTGGTGGTGCCAGTCTTTAGGTTGTATGTAATTAAAATCTGGGCTACCTGTTTCTAGTCGCAAAGGATCGGTTGGGGTTTCAGTTGTCTTCATTTAGCAAATCGTTCCTTGCTCTTATTTAAGCAAATTAAGTTTTTTGGTCGTTTTAGCTTGTGCAAGTTATAAGGAGCAGTTACGTGCATATGAAACACTGAAATGGTAAAAAGGTGATTTAACTTTAGCTGGAAGCTTTCAGAATTTAAAAAAACCCAACCAAACAGAAAAATAGAGGCATTCCATTACTATGCCTTAAAACACACCATCTCATCTGGATTCATGACGCAAAACCTTTGTCAGTGCTCTTAGGTGTAGACCTTCCCAGGTACCAGGATTACACAGCTCTAGCAGAATGATAGACCACCTGGTCTAGCAGGAGGTGTCCCTGCCCATCCCAGGGGGGTTGGAACTCGATGATCTTTAAGGTCCCTTCCAACTCTAACCATTCTATGATATACCTTGAGTTTAATTTTTTTCAGGGCTAGTAATACTTTTGAATATAGCATAGAACTTACTATTCTAGGCACCCCTTCTCCAGCTCTTGAAAAAAGAAAAAACATTTGTCCTTCAGAACTTTGCATTCCCACCTTCCCTCCAGCTGAACCATCGGCGGCCAAAGAGCCTGCAACAAACCCAGGGTCCTGCACTGAAGGGTCAGCAAGGACACTGCAGTAAGGGCAGCTTCTGTCTTCACACTTGTTTTGCCAAGCAAAGGCATGTATTTTTTTAAAGCAACATGTAAGAGCTGTAAGTAATGAAGAATGACGTTTGCTTTCTAAAAAAGCCCTCAAAAACGCTATGTTGTACAATAATGACATAGCTGGAATGGACTATTTTCAGTCCCACACTTGGAGAGGCTGAAAATGCAAACATGCCTCCTAATTTTAGTGTACTGGTTTCCAAGGTCTGCTTGTGAAATGGGAAAGAGTGGTTGAGTATAATCTTAGTTCAAAGATCGAAGCAGGCTAAAAACAGTATTTGCCATGAAAGCTCAATTTTTTTCTTTCGCTTGCTGAACTTACTTTCTCCACAGCAAGTAGGGACAGTTGAAAAATAGTAACATCATCTTATTTGCACTTACCAAACCACTACTTTCTTTACTCAGAAATCTCATCTAAAAATACGCAATAATGATTTCCCAGATCAGAACCCTTTAAAAAAGGGTTATAAATATTAATTCAACAACACGACTGGACCGCTCTCCTCGCAAAAGCAAACAGCTAAGACTGAAGTTAGTCCCAGTATGCGTTTCACAAACAATTCCAACTCTGTTCCAACTCTGGCCACCATCTCCACCCTATCAAGGATATACTTATGTGCGAACAATTATAGCATATAGTTTATTTGAAGTCAACAGTATCAAGTATTAAAGGAAACTGACCTGAAATGGCAGCAATTAAATAAATATTAATATATCATCTCATTAATATTTTTTCTCTGAGTCTTTTCATGGTATTTGCTTTTCATTTTATTTTTGCTAGTAATGCTTTTTCTGTTTAAAACTGAGAAAAGTAAATCTTTGACTGTAAAAGAGAAACAGCAAAAACTGCTCTGTACAGGGTGTGAATTAGACTTAGTCAACTAGAAAGGCAGTTACATCGATCTCAATTCTACATGTAAAGAGTGAGAGGCCAGTAAAGGTGGAAATAGCCAACATGAGGTGAGAGTCTGCCTTTCAGCTGTCACAGATAACAACAGTAGCAAAGATGCATCTTGTAATCCATACAAGCGGGGTTGCGGGCACACCTGTGCTGCCACCCGTCCTTCTGCCCCTCTGCAGATATCCCCACATCTATTGGATAACAATGACACCAGTACAAAAGACACAGTGCTGTGTCCAGCCTGTGTAGACAGCTTCAGCTGGAGTTTGTGTCCTCCAGTGGGGTCCCAGAGAAAGAACCAAATTTCTTCGGAATGATAAAAACTAGAGAGGTACCTGCCTGCGAGCACGTGAGTGCTGCAAAGAGAGATGATGAGAGGAAGAGAAGTCCTCTCACCATCCTCAGCTGGTGCTGGCTGGTGAGCTGTCAGCCCACGTCCCTCCATGTACATTGTCTGGCGTCCCGAGCAGAGAAAATTAAACACTGATTGAGGTAACTCATAAGTGAGGATGAACTGAAAGACTGTGGTTTTAGCAGGTGAGTCATGACTTTGAGGGTCACATAAGGTACAATGAATGGATGCCAAAATGTCTGTATGATAGCTTAAGGTTAGGAAAGGATGAAGGGATAAAGGGGAGTCCATACATAGATCTTTACTGGGATCTCCATTTTCAAATATTTGATCTGGATTTAGGTTATACTGCTTTCAATTAATAAACATGCATTAGTAATCCTGAATCTGGCTTACATTTTTGTCTAGCGATTTATGTTTGTTCTTTGTGCAAAGAACCGCATGGAAGCAAAAGCCTTTCTGTTAGACCAGCTCAGCGTTAAACCTTGGCAAATTAACAGAAAGGGCTAAATTAACAGAAGAGCCCTCTTTCAAGTGTTGGAAGCTCTTTTGAAGCTTCTAGGAGCTGCAATTTCTGCCCCTGTGCCAGTGGGTATCTCAAATGGTGAGCTCCATGAGCTCATAAAAGCCATTGCAACTGAATAAAGAAACCAGAAAACTAGAAAAATATGAGTAGTTTCAAGTACTATTTATAACTACAGAATGTGCTGTGTGTTATCAGACGGGAGTTACACTTCACAGGTTTAGGACGATATTAATCTAAACAATCTATCCATTATAAAGCTGTATGCCCAACACACCTGAGTTTCTATTTTAACTCTCCATGTTTTCCTGAAGGGGGAAAGACTCCCAAGATAGTGCGGGACTCTGCATTAGCCAGGTACTAGAATTGGGGAATGATTTCTATCTCAATGTGATAACGACGGGGTTCAGGTGTTTTCCCTCAGATATTACACATTTTTATATAGATTTTATACACATTTATACAGATAAAGGAAAACGTGTATTTTTGAGATACAGGGGCCTGGTCGTCACCTTTTGCTTTGGGACAAAAAAGAAAAAAACAAAAACATCCCCCCCCCAAACCACCAAAAAAACAAAGCAGCAAGACCAATGATAATAATTACGGAAAGAACAGCTGTTAAGATTGCTAGCAAATATTGCAGAATAGGACTGGAAAATATCCTGGAGAGAACAAAACTAGGGGGAAAAAAAAGTTCTGAAATCTTATTTAAAGTAACTCTGACGAGGTCTGCTCTGACCAGTGTGCAAAATATGTCTTTTCAACAACACTTTTCAATAAAATTGGGCTAGACCCAAATAGCAGGAGGCCACAGCAGGGACTGCCAGATTATTTAAGTCTGAAAATACAAACGCTGTTCCCAGCAGCATCCCATTGTAGAGGCGGCTGAACTCGGACTGCCTTTCCCTCACCAATTTGCGCACAGGGTGAGTCTTCTAAGTCCCTAAGCACCCTCTAAAAAGAAATGTCAGAAATCGTCCCTTGCTGCAGTAGACTCAGAAGCTGTTTCATGCCTGAAAGCCAAGTGCCCTCGCACCCATCCCACCCTGGTGGACATCTTCCTCCTGGGTAAGGCAGCTTCAGGGAGTGCGGTGGGCAGATGTCGTCTCCCATCCTCAGCCACCTGTGAGGCTTCCCCACTGCCGTCGTACCCACTTCTTGTGGCAGAGCTGCCACCAAAGGGTTTTCTGTCTTGTGGCCTCTTCAGGCTCTGAGGGATAAAACACATTTCCTATGGTTCTTTGCTGCTTATGGACATTTGGTAGGTGCCACTTGGTTTCATTCACATTCGCTTTAAAAGATGCCTCATACGGTGCCAACCCAAACACGGGTATTTTAGGAAAAAGCAGGGTCTCAGAAAGCACACTGCACTGGACAGCAAGTCTACAAAGGGACTTTCAGACATCAAGAACTGTAGCAGCTTAAAAAAATTGAAAAACCCTATTGTCTTATAGCTGACCCTTTTCTTTCATACTTCAGGAACGAAACACTCCCTCACCCTCCAAAGAGGATATTTTTCAACACCTGTCCTTAATGTCATGGCTAATAGCCTTACAGATTAGTTCCTTAGGGGAACTAATTCAACCAGGAGGAAAGGGGACATGAGTTCTTCCCAAACGCAATTTAACGTTTGTATTTAAGAGGTGCCCATTGGAATAAACATTTTGTTAACAAGTCAGGAGAAGAGCTGAGGTAAGCAGCAGTCATATATCAATTTAAGCTGAAGAGATGCAGCTGCTACTGTGTGCTAAACAAGTTTCCATGCCAGCTCAAGATGAGGTAACTCAGAAAAGAAAGTAATCATTTTTCTTTTTACAGGAAATGTTTAGAGGCTTATAGAAAAGATTTTATACATTTGCCTTCTGGAAGTAGGTCCTACAGTGATCACAGAGAAAGAAATGTGGTTTCTTTAAAGGCTATTAGGAGGAAGCCTTTTAAAAGAAATCTATTTCTGTGTTCTCAGCCTTCTCTAAATTAACAAAATCTCCTCCTTGGTGAAGCAAAAGTGATAACCAGCTAGTAATTGCATTGCTTATGGGAGGCTTCAAGTTTCCAGAGCAACAGCACGCCTGTAATGCAAGGCTTGTCTTTGTTGCACTCTTGGCCCAAAGCAGAGCTCAAATTTTTTGTCTCAGCCAGATCACACACAAGCTCCAAAGCCTCCATCCTTCCTGTGGGATGCCAGCAGCCCAGACCTGGCCGAGCCCTGAGGGGATGCAGGCTGAGAGGTTGTGGCTGCCGGTGCTGGAGCTGGGAAAGCCAGGTGGGACATGGCAACTCGGTGTCATTGGGCTGTAACGCAGTGTGACTGCTCCCTCCAGCTAGCACGCCCATGCAGGCCAGCACGACTGTAGGTACAGGCTTGTGATCGTGGCATTGAAAAGCAGGTAAGAGCTGTCCTTGCCAGCCATGGCCCCAGCAAAGCCATTTGGGAGGGACCTGGGTAGCTGATCTGCTCTGGGTCAGTGTGGGTCTTTGCTCATACGTAAAAAGGTGCCTTGCACAGGGCAGAAAGCGTAACCCCTAACATATTGGTACTGTTTTCATATTAAACAAGTACAGTACTATAATAAATAATGTAAAACAATAAATAAATAATGTCAACTAGAAGATAGGATTAGCTTAAAACCAAGTAGCTGCAGTGTGTAGGAGTAACTTGCTTGAGCTGAGAAGGCAGCTCAGCTCCGAGCAGTTTTGGGGAGAGGGGAGAGATGCTACGGCAGCTCCAGAACCACATCTCCCTTTTTGCACCATGCAGGTGGTCACATTCCGGACAAAGTCTCTCCACCTTCTTTGTCAGACTGATACACTTTGCTTCAGTTCTTCGCTGTCACACAGCCAACTTCCAGTATCTTATTCTATTCTGTGCCAGGGGACTCCTCCAGCAAAAAACCAATGGCCTCAGAAACAAGCAATTGAAAGGTCATTTCCAGGCACTTTTGAGATACTTGGTGGAACTCTGAACACTACAGCTCAGACACCAGATGCTGCACAGTTGCATTATCATGATGCTCTTCCCAGGCTTTCTAGTCTAGCACGGTGGCTACCCTCTAGCTCATAGAAGCAGGGTGGTGGGACAGCCCTTGCAGACATGTCTGAGGCTGTAGGACCCTCACTTTCCTTCCTTTGAAATTAAATGTTGTCTGGACTGCTCTCTGGGGCTGAACCCCTGGGCAAGGAAGGCTCACGTCCACACCACTGCTCCCTCACTCCCCAGGACTGCCCCTGGTCTGCACTATAAATCACCCATCTCAGCAACCATTTGAGATGGCGCTACCTGGCCAAAATAATGCCTGAGACCATTGCATTCAACTGTGCTGTTCCAGCATCTAGGAATGTAAAATGGGGCACTGCTTGATGTATGGGCACAGACATAGCACGAGTGCCTGCCAAACTGTGACGCAGGCTGGCTGCTTCGTGAGCATCCTTCGTGGCAGCATAGGGAAGGGCAGCGCTCTCGGCCCTGGGCAAGCAGCTGCGATCTGTGCTGATGTGAATTAAAAACATGACTCATTTTTCAAAAGGCTACTCGAGGGTTTGGGCAGTTTTTTCTAACTGCTGGGCAGAGCTCCCAGTGGAAACACAGCGTTCAACTTGGGAGGGAAACATTTCTAAGCTAACTTCTTGCTTAGAGTAATTCTAGTCTCTTACAACGTCTTTATTTCACTTGGCTTTGAAGAGATAGAGGAGGCAGATAATTAATTATAAAAGACAGTTTAAGGAAAAAAAAAAAAACAACCTCCAAAAAAAAAGCAGTCATTCTAGAGTCTTACAGCCACAAGACATAAACCTATACAGCAGATACACCAGTGACAGCATATGGGCCCTTCCAGCTGATCTCCATTAGAAAAGCCTCTGTTCACTTCCCTCACCCAAAACGATAGGGAAATCCACTTCATTTTCTTCAAACCATACGACGACATTTGGCAAGTTTTGTTTCCTCCCATTTAAAATAAAATAAAGCAATAAAATATGATAACAGTCCATCAAGTGATGTTTCAGTTTCATTTATGTGATGTTCAGAACAGTTTGTGGCAATAAAAGGAATGGGTACTTGAATGAGGTATTATGGTTAGCAGCCTGCGGGAAGATATATTTAGTTTAAATACTAATAATAGCCTAATAGCAGCAAGGCAAGATAATGGAATGTGACAGATGTTGGATGTTCTCCCTTTGCACTGTGCCAGATGTATATTTTAAATTACTGTTTGCATCATGAAAGGTCCAAGAGGCCTCAGGTCTGGATTTAGGGCCCTATGAGGCTGGACTCTGCAAACAAGTATTCAATCCCTTCCCTAAAAATAGAAATTACAAGTTATTTTTATCACATGTATCAATATTTTTGCATAGCCTAGTCTTCTTACAGGAGCCCTAAAGGTGGCACTGTCAAAAAGCTCACACGAAAGCCCACTTATTTCCCTACGCAGGTCATTCAGTAGTAACCTTGGCCTCATTCAGCAGTAACCATGGCCGTAGGGATCACTGCTTGGTGAGGTGAGGACTCCACGCTGGCTGCCTGGACTGAGATCCAAAGCTCCTAGAGGATCACTTCATTTGGGCAGCCAGACAGTGCCCCTGGCAATTGGAGAAACCCTTTCCTAGAGCAGAAGCATATGGATATTATAGACTCTTCCTTTGAATTAGGTTCATGCCAGAAACACTCTGCTCAATTAAGCACTACCATTAGAAAGTTTTTTTAGTATTTGCCCTTCAGATTCACATTTGAAGAGGGAAAAAATTACGTATAATGTCAATTGCCGGTTAATTTTATAGAAACCACTCTGAAAATGACAGTGTTCACTTCTGTGTTTTCCTCCCACCAGTGATACCTAATACCCATTTCCAAGTTATTCATCAGTAGTATGAACTCAGCCTCAATTTCTAGACTCAGACTATGCCCATTCCTTCATGGGCACATACGAAAATGCATCCACATTGGTCCAGACTACGGCCCTGAAACATGATTTTGTAGACTTGATGCCATCAATAGCATTCTACAGAAGCTGTAAATTAGTACATAATTTGGCTGATGCTGCAGCAGGAATAGGAGTTTCCAGCTCACATCCTCTTTACCTTGTGAGAAGCAATAAACAGAAACCTGCTGGGAATCCCTATAATCCATGGAGTAAGAGCTGCTTTCCCACAGCAATTCCCCAGACTAGGGCTGTATTATAATTACATGCCAAGATGAGCTGATGTTGCTGCAAATAACTCCAAAGGATCAGTGTTGTCTTCCATGTGATTGCTCTGTGCCTTGATAAATTGCCACACTCTGACACCAACGTAACTCTCAGGAGTTACAAGCAGCAAGACAAGCACCATCCCCTGTCCTACCAGAGACATCATTTGGGTCTGAATCACTCACACACCAGAGGACATCCACACCTCATGTCTCCAATCGCACCCATCTGAGCTCCTACCATCATCAGAGTGCACCTGGATATCTCAACACTTCATGATGCCTCTGTGAGAAAGACAAGACTGATTTTCACCCAGAGAGCTACGGAACAGGGAGAATCAAACAGTCATTCTGTGGTTAGATGGGAAATTGAGTGCTGGATCCTGTTTTTCTGATTTCCAACCAGGGCCCTATACATTAGCCTATTTTTCCTCCAATAACAGATTCAAGCTGTGACAGGATTCTAACATATGGATTTCCTCCCCTCCAAGGTTTTTGAGCATTTGGGTTTTGATCAGCCACTGTCACCACCATGTTTCTTCAAAGAGATGCTCTGAACTGTTCTAATGAGCATCAGCCACAATCTGAAACAGGGAGAAAGGGAGAAATGGTTCACAGATCCTCAGAGCTACTATGCGGATATGTGGTTGGGATCAAAGGGGACTGCAGATGACAACAACAGTGCTTAAAAGAGAACTTGAGAGTTGTCTTTTCTTGCACAAAGTTTTATATAACCACACCACTTTGTTCTCAAATATTTAAACAGGTTAGTGACAATGAATAATTATAACATGACAACATATTGAAACCAGTGTGGTGAAAGTGCTTTGTATTCCCAGGCACCCTACGGTCGTCATCATCTTCAATATCTGACCATAACTCACATCCAAGAAAGTATTAGAACAAACCAGGCTGCTAACAAATGAATAATTAGATATATCCTTGATTAACTACTTCCTTTACATAGAGGCCCGTGTGTTGACTATACTACAGTATCATCAATAAAGTCCTTGGCTGCTTAAGTCAGAACGCACAACTCTGTGCTGTGAAGTACAGTCACAACATGACAACTCCTCACAAAGGTGTTTTTTTTAGTTCAAGCCATGCACGAATTAAAGAAAATTCAGCTAAGATACACTAAGTAAACAGTAGTAACAATGACCAATCAAAACTTCCCTTTATCTCCCACCAAAGGACTTCCCAAACATCAGGGGGATTTCCAAATGAGACAACCCGCAGTTCTTCCCCTCTTGCACATAAGCAAATATATTTTCTTATAGTATTTCAAAGTTGTGTAGGCTCTGTAAAGTTTCCTGGTAAATGACCAATGAGATGCAAATACATACATGTCTGGTAAGAAACTATTAACTACTCTGACAGTTATTAAGCAGTGCTGTCCACTTGTTGGTGAGCACGCCTCCATGAGAGACAATGTGAGCTCTGGACGTGTGGCTTGGTGGGAAAGTCAGGGACGTGCACGAGCCATGAAAATGCCACTCTCCAAAGAAGAGAGGAAATGAAGATACAGAGATCCAACACTTCCCAGCAGTTGCCATATGGCTCTTATCTGTCATCCCAGGCTCCTTCCAAAAATGGCTTGGGCTTTACTGCTCGAAATAAAGTGGCGAACAGGACTGAGTATCGCTGCCAGTACAGGGAGCTGCACAACTCTGCAGGTCTGAGCCTCTCCACCTCCTTCCTGAACCCTGCCTCTTCCTAACACCCTATTCCTCAAACATTCCTTTGCTTCTGTGAACCCGACCTGAGGCTCCATAATCTTACAATTCCTCCTCTCTATAACATACTTCCCACAAGGACAACAAAAGAAAATACTCCAATAATAAGTTTTTATGCACTCTGCTTTCACAGGATTTCCCAGATATCTCTGACTTCCAATGATGTGGTTTGGAAAACCACAAAGGGTTTTCTTTGTTTGTTTGCTAAAATGGGAAGTCATCTTTGGTTGTAATTGTGGATAAACTATTATAGTTCTTTGGGCCATAACTTTAATCAAACACTTAACATTTTTGATTTCCATTTTCATTGTCTGTGCACAAACTATTTTTGCTGGAAAAAGTGGTAGAATTTAAGAATATTTCTTAGTTGTAGTTATAATTGCTAGGTATGCTTTTAATGGAATTTAAATTAACAGTTGATTGATTTAAATTAACAGTAACTGCATAAACGAAACATCCTATGTCATGGTAGCACTGCAAGTGAATTATTCGCTTTAGAAAAGCTTTTGAAACATTTCCAGATTAGAGAGAATGGGAAGAACTGCAGAATAATAATAAGAAATAATCAATGAAAGAGCTGGAGAGACTAGAGCAAGAGGAAAAACCAAGTACAGATATTGCCAAGGACACACTGGAGGCTACTACAGTTGGTTCAACAGAACCAGCTACTGAAATCACAGCCTGCCCTCAAAATGGGACTGAAAAAACTGCTGCCCCAACATCCCCCTGCTATTGCCCCTTGCCGGTCCTGTTTTGGTTGCCTTTGGTTTTCCTCTCTTTGCTCAGTAGGACCCAGAAGTCCCCATCCCTCACATGTAGGAAGCCAGCACCTCCTAACTCTCCTCTCTTTGACCACATGCCAAATCACCCCAAGTGCACCACTGGTCCTTCTCCAAGATACTTTTCCTGGTAGTCTCTGACACCTGTATAGTGACTGAGATCTCTGTCAATATTAGCCCTAAGCATCAAATCCAAAGGAAAGTTATTATAAGTTATTCCCCTCAGGTAGTAAATAAGTGGGTGAAATAATATTAGTTCTGTCATTTAGGGTGGATTTTTAAACATATCTAAGGAGCAAGCATGCTGTGAGGCACTAGAAGGATTTCCAAAATCACACCAGGAATTCTCATCAATGTAAATAGAAATCAGGCAATTTAAAACTTCAGAAAATCCCAAGTATATGAACAAACCTCCATGCAACAAGCACTTTAGTATCTTTAAAAGGTGCCTTTTACTTATTGCCACTGCAAACTTGCATGTTCAAAATACAAAGTCGAAAATATGTTTTTATCACTATATTCAAAATAATTACTTGGAGTGTTTAACTGACCTAATAAATGATTCTCTTTTGTTTCACTCTTAGTACATTTGGCCTTTTTAGCAGCGTCATGGTTTCATTCAGTCCACTGCAGAATAGACAAAATGATGGTCTTTTCTCACATCCCTTCCTGAACCCAGCACAACAGTATTTGCAAATTATCTCTTTCTTTTCCTGTTGACAGCTCTGACTGATTATAATTTACAGTCATCTTGGATTACTATATATTAACAAAGTCTCTTGCTAACATTGACAGCACATGTTCAAGGTCCATTCAAATTCAGCCTCTTTGCACTTACCACTATATTAACCGAAGTCATTGTCAGGTTTCTTCTTTTTCAAGCTTGCCTTAAAAAGCTGGCAATTAAAAAAGCTGACAAAAGAAAAAGAATGGCAAGTCACAAAAGAAAAAGAATGGCAAATCACAAACATATCAAGTGGGTTTGCAACGTTAAGTTTGCAAACCTAGAGCACGCATAAAACAGATGCCTGTAGGCTGAAGAACACAATTTGCAAGAAGAGAAATGGTTTGCCTATGTATAATCAGTGTGTGTGCTCATGTACACGGAAGAGACTGTGAATGTAACAGCATTTTTGGATATTCAGCATTTGCCTTTTCTATTGACGCTTTCTCAAAAGCACTCCGAAGTGAGGCAGAGGACACCAAAGAGCTCTTTTCTCCAAAGCACTTTGTTGGTTGGCTAGAAGAAATACTTCAAGTCCACCAGCACTGCATATCTGCTTCTTTCAACAGCCCCTGCTTCGGAAAACTTCCATGAGGAAAAATGGCATTGAAATTAAAAAACAAAACAAAACAAAACAAAACAAAACAAAACAAAAAAAAAACAAACCATACATATATATATTTATATGCTGTTTTTATAGAAGAACCTAATTCCACAGAAACACACTTCAGTGGATAGACAGGATGGAGGATGCAAAGATTTCATCTAAGACCTCAGACCTGTGCCTGACCTGGAGTATTTACAAGCTTGTGCGTTGCAGTAATTCTGTTTGCAGCCACTGCACATCAGCTGTGCATGCCGATCCTGGATTTGTTTTGACCAGTTTATGTTTTTATTAGTACAGTTTGTTTAGCTTATTGGAGACTGCTCTAGTGTGATACATACCAAACACCCAGCAGTTAGTAAAACTGAATGAGAGCCACTTCCATTTAATCAGACCTGTATGAGGGAAAAGGTAATCCAACAAACACTCACCCAATGCCAAGGTTTTAACTGGTGTTAAGCAAGAGTTAACAGATATGAATTCCTAAGCTCCAAAACAGAAGCTTCCCTACACAGGCTAAATAAAACTGCAAACCCAAATGCAACCTCAGGTGCATCTACACAACCCCACATTTCTCTCCAGTAACAGCTGTGTAAAGTCTATTAGTCTTTCAGCTGTTAACATCCATGTGACTGTAGGATAAACCTTAGACAAATTATTTTTTTATTTTTTTTTAATTTGTAGATTGCTAAAGTTTGGTTTGGGGCTGGGTTTTTTTTTTCCCCAGTAGGAAAAATACAGCTCTGACAGTAAATTTAAGCCTTTCTTAGTTATTTTTCACAGAGGCTTAGAAGCCATCTGTGGAGTCCCTAAGATCTGAGCATTACAAACCGAAAACCTCTATTTTAGACAATGCAGCTGCACAAACCACAGTTTGGATAATAGGGACTTTGTTACTGGTTGTCACGTAGACAGCAGACAGAACCCTCTTTGACTTTCCCTGCCCAGGTTAAGATTTTTAGGTGCTCGCAGCTAGAATAAACACTCCATTTTAACTTGTAAACTAAGCAAGAATGTCCATGGACATGAAACCTTTCTCACTACCTTTTCCATTGGTTCACTCTTCAAAACTAAACTGAGCTTTAAATTAATGCAAAATCTGACACAGGACAAAACAACATTTAAATTACCATTGATAAATACCCAGCCAAAAGTAATTACTTCTTCTACTGTGGCTCATTACGAAAGTGTTCCATTAAAGCTGTAGAGTTAAATAATGAAGGAGATGACAGAGTTAAGGTTCAGTGTGCTACTGCGCAAACGTGAAAATGTTTGTAAAATGCCCAGATAGCATTTTCCAAAGGAAAATCTTTCTCTCTGTATTTTCTAACAACTTTAGTTCTTCCTAACATCTCTTTACTGACAAAGAGAATCTTGTAATTTCTGCCTGGCTGGAGCTGGAGGGAACCAGATGGGCTATGAAGGGTTGGCAGGGCAATGGTAAAGGGAAGGAGCACTGGATTTCAGAGGACATAAGCTGAACGCCACTGTGGCTACTGGCCACTGGGGTTTGAGCTGGGAGTGTTAGAGGGGGCTGGATACTGTCTGCAGAAGGAACTCAATGCCATCATATAAAACATGAAAAGTAGGTTAGAGGGGTGATCTAAAAATGCCAGATAACACCAATATGACCACTGACTGAATTCACATGATTAAGTTCTTTTCTGTATGATGGTTTTGGCTAGGTATCAGAGCCCTATAACCCTGTTAGTACAGTAAGAATAGAGAGTGATAACTGATAGAATATCATCTTGCTTAACAGCTTAGCTTGATTTCTCCCATTGTGCTCAAATTTCACATTGCAATATCTCTGTGATAACTAGGCATAAATGTACAGCGCTAAGCATGGAGCACCACTGATACATAGCAGAGAAGTAACTCGTGTGATTGTGTCCCACGACCAGCCCACAGAGTTTTACACTTCTGGCATACCCACTTCATACTGTCCTGTTCATTAATTTATCATGATTCATCTTTCAAGTATTTAGTCAGTTTGTTCATGCCTCCATTGCTCCTATGGGAAAGCTGTTCCAGAGGCCCAGAGCTCTGATACTGGGAACTCTCCTATTTCCAGTCTAAAGTTATTCAGAACCAGTTTATGCCCCTGCTTCTTATTTGATGCTGCAGAATCTGCAGCAGGAGAGTAAAGAGTCACAAAATGCAATCCATACTCTCAAAATAAAAAATAGACTCTTTAAAAATAGAGTACAGTTCAGCCTATACCTTTTGTTAGGCAACCTCAAACTGGTTTAGAAGCCTGCAGCAGATTTCTTACTGCCTTCAGCAAAAGAAAGAACAGAATTGTGATGCCGTTCACAGTGATCCATGAACAGCTTTAAACAGACCAGATATTTTACTCAGTGGAAGTATGTCGAGGCTAAGATTCTTAGGATTACATGAATAAAGCATTTGGAAAATGAACTTTCAGGAAGCAAACCCTCTGTATTAGTTACATAGCTTTGTCTGTCAAAAACCAAGAGTGATCTCCAAATGAGAGAAGCTGCTGCAAATTTCAGGTGATACAACTGCCCTGTTTCCATTTCAACTGGAAAAGCCTACTGACCTTGCTGGCTCTAACATTACCTGAGGTGAGACCAGAAGAGATACAGTGAAGAGAGATAGATACCGATACCTGTGAATCCAATACTGATACCTGTGTATCTAATTCAAGCGTTTGCTTTCTGAAACTGTATCCACCTGCATTGCTTTTTATTAACAGGCCATTATGAATTGCCTCTGGCAAATTCACTGCTAATGGAAATGTAAACATCTCCCTTGATACTGTCTAAAATGATTTATAAGGAATGGAGAATGATCATGGGACATAGAGTAGCAAATAGGTCAGAAGCAGTGGAAAATCCACTTGCCCAACACTCCCTCCTGGTAATAGGCTAGTGTGTAACAAGCCTCCTTGGTAAGACAGAAGTCCTTCCACAGCCAGCTCTGAAAGTACGGGTCATTGTTTTTAGGAGCATTTGACGCTGCAGTGAGCCTTCATCCCCCCGCGAGGCAGAGACAGCTCTCCTGACGTTCCTGCAGGAGACATGGAGAGGACTCCACCCACAAGAGCAGAGGAGTGAATTAGGTCTTTTAAGACACCAGACAAACCCTGCACCATGCTTGCCACCAACACTGCAAAAAAGAGGTCACCTGAAGAACCAGCTCAGGAGGTCTTGCTGGATGCCATGTCTTTGCCTACGCTAAGAAGTATCTCCAAATCAATGTCAACCAGTTTTCTGAGGATTCAGTCTAATTCAGTCTCAGGAAGACAGAACATACACGTTAGCCTGATCCTGACAGTCTTTAGGGGACACCACACATATCCAATGATGATTAACTCCCTTATGCAGTAGAAAAGTTCATCTAAGTGGGAAATTTGGTGGACAGGAAGCTTTCTTAGAGATGAAATAAGCCACAGACTACCCAAAGTTTGCAAGACTTTTGGAAAAACTGATGAAATTGGGGGCTGGAGGGGGACGGGATGACAGGGGCGGGGGGAACAGATTGGGAATAAAACTATTTGTCTACAAGGCACCAGTCATGACATTCCTATTTTAGACTGCCCAGAGCTACTAAATTAAGGAACTCTATCAATTCCATCTGAGTTTCCCCAAAGAATTTGCAGGAGGCAAATTCGTGAGGCATTAGAAAGCAAAGTCCAAGGATATAGACAACAAGAGCAAAACCATAACTGAATGTCCCATGGTGAAACCAAATTTGATAAACTCTCAGGTTAAAAGATAGAAAGACACTGAGACAGAAATATGTATTTCCACTGACATACAGAAACACAATGGTATGACAGAGAGAAAACGTTTCAGAAAACAATTTATTTACGGCTTAATGACATTTAAACCAACTATTATTAAGTTAGCTGAATGAAAAAGAAATCATTGGCAAATTGGAAAAGAACAACCCTTAGGTCAATCTGACAAATTTGTTATCCTACATGTGGGAAAACATCCCTTGCAAAATTTGAACTTCACAGCTGGATGAGAACACATAAGCAAATATAATGCAGAGCATAAACTGTTGGTTGTCACCATCAACAACAATGTACAATCAGAGCCCACCATGTAAATGAGAAATGACCAGCCTTTCTCCCTTTATATAAAGCTTCGTGGAAATCCAGATTCACCAACAAAACTAGGGTGTCTCCATTTCACAGCAGGCCTAAGCTTTCCTGCAGATCTACTCAAAGCTACTTAACATACTGTGTTTGAAAAGGGATAAAGAGTAGATCCTAGGATCCCCTCGATCTCTCCATAGCCTCTGCTTAGCAGTATTGCATTTCCATTTGAACTGCAAATGACCCTGTACACACAATCATGTAATTCATATTTATATAAACAGAGGGTACAGTATGTATAACTTGAAAGATTTCTGGGAGGGGACGCATCATAAGTAAACTCCTACTTTTCCCTTGGGGAAACAATCCCATTTGGTTTTAGTTAACTTCAAAGGAGAAAAGTATTTTCCTTTCTGTGTCAATAATTTAACAGAAATTTGTCATTTCTGTCCACAAATCAAACTTTCAGAGTTGGCCCTAACTGTTAGTAGTAAAGCAGCGACACACACATGTGCAAGCACACACACACACAAACATACAGAGCACGACAACTGCAACACAATGAAATGCTCCTGCAGCAATTTCTAACCATGGAAATTGAGTTCAGTTTCACTGAATTGCCAGAAACCTCTCCACACTGGGGAGCTGTATTTCCAAGCGCATACCATGGGACCAGGACCTTTGGTGACATGTTGTTCCAATTTGATTGAGGTCGGGTTGCAGGCCAGCCCTTTCAAATCATAACCAGCACAGAAATTACCTCCTATGAAACATTGTGGAAAAGTGAGTCTGCAGCAGCAAACTCAGGAAAGCTTCATTTTGGGGGTCAGTGCAGCATTAAGCATCATTAATGTGTTTTTTCCCTCAGAGGTTGTCCAAGAGCTGTTCTGGGGGAGGCTGAAGGGACACTGTTTGCTTTTATTTGGAAATTTATGTTGTCCTGATTGCCTAATTCAGAATTTGTGGGGGAAAAAAGTATGAGCATTTGAGGCAACAGATTTGGAGCAGAAAACTTTACATGTAAATTTTAGGCAATCATCACTTTTTTCAACCCATTCACTGTCTGCAGCACAGAGCTCAGAAGGCATTATTTTCAAAAGGAATTAATAGGAAAAGTGCAGCAATGTCTATTGTCTTTAATAAAGTGTACAGTTTAATTCATAGTGAGTCAAACTCCCCCAGTTTTAAAAATCTGCAAATACATTACCCAAGCCATGCAAGAGCTGCAGCTCTGTCTCAAATGGGAGCAACTTTAACCCTGGGTGACAACAGGTTGATATTCCCATCCTTTCAGATGTCTGGCTGTCAAAGCCTCAGTGTGGTCACTGTGCATCGCTTTCAACTGAGTCCAGCTTTCTCCAGTCATTTGCTTCTCCGCAGAAGGGGTTACTAGCAACTTCCTCACTTGTGAAACTGATTTTAGGTCAGACTACAGCATTTCATAACGGATTATAATGTTAGATAGAGTTGTTCAAACATAGTGAAAAAATCTAACAGCTAGAAATATGTTCCTAAGTATAGGCTAATCCTGCTTTTGAGTATTTTATTTTCATTTAGAAATTATTTAAATTATAAAATTCAGTGGGGCTTTGGCCCCTATATATTTGTAATATTTCAAGATAGAGGGCCAGTAGATTGGGGTAGTTTCCTTGACATATGGAGATTACACTAATTTAAACTAGCTGAAAATCTGACTCATAAATCTGACTCATAAATGTTCCCCTCAAAAATGGGAAGCAACAGTTCTAATACAGCTCTCTCTTTCAGCTGTATAAAATATAATCAAGAGAAGACAAAGTTTCTTTTCTTACTTACATTAATGCCTATTTACACCACTGTGGAAATTCAAAGGTCCTTACAAAGGTATAATTTATGACTCAAGACCGCAGGGAAAAGTCATAGGCTATTCTGAGCAGATGGCAGCAGCACTGCGTTTCTCACTACCAGCGCTACATGCTCAGTAACATTCATTTCCATAACACTGCAATAGGCTAAATGCACACCTATGATTTTATTTATTTTTTTAACATCTATTAAATAGCTGGTTGAAGCACTAATGCATGATAAAACACTAATGGATATAAAATAGAGCAGAGGAGAAAGTTGTACAGACAACCTCAATTCCTCTCTCATAGCTAATAGTTTCTCTTTCCACCCCTCATTTTAGTGCTCTCTAACCCAAGGCAGCAATGAGGGGAGAAGCCTCTTTCCTAATGTGGGTTTGATGGATGTTCACCACCTCCTGAGGGCCTTTTAAACTGCATCAGCACATGCCTCAGCATCTGTTATGGGAGTCACGAATCGCGACTCCTAAACTTTTAAATGAACACCTCTGCCTTCACCCCAAGCAAACGGCTCTATCCATGGGGCTAAGAAAAGTTTTGTGCAAGGCCCTGCCCTAGCAGCAGTCAGCACATCCCCTCAAGTATAGAGAAGTGCCAAGCTATACCAAGAGAAAATGTGGCCCACTGCTTTGCAAGCAGACAGGTCAGAATCCATGATCTGAACAATACAGGGATGGAAAAAAGCACATCTCTCCAGAGAACAGTAAACCCATCCAAAGAACTTCACTCACAGATAAGTGGTGTTCTTCCTTTTTGTTTGGATCCCTATTTCTCAGCTACCGCACCTATGGTAAAGTATTACAATGACAGAAGAGAGGTATTTCATCAGCCCCTGAGGAAGAAAGCACCCTTCCAAACACAGATGCATAAAGGAAAGCCAAAAGATAGAAGCCTACAAAGACTGAAGGCCAGACACAAAGTGCTACCAGCTTACAGGGCCAGCTAAAGCCAGGTTACAAACAAGGATACAAACAGCTGATTCAGTATGGTAAAATAAATTAGCAGGGAAAAAAAGGTGTAGAATGAGGCTGAAGCTTTGTCACTGCATGTATGACATCAAGAAGAGAAGATAAAACAGATTTTGTTTTCCTGCAACAGGAGCAATGCAAAGTCATGTCAGTGCATAATGAACAATGAGGGATGTTCTGCTCCGGGACAGGGATTCTCCTGGAAAGACGGTATGTTGACTCATAATGAGGTGTTTTGCCTGCCAATAAGTTAAGAATGAAATCATGTCTCTGGACTATCTTCTGAACCTTTCTTGGATATATTGTGAAAGATGAGGATGTACTCTCCTGGGTATAGGAAAAGGCTCTTATATTGAAAGTAGAAAAACACATATAAAAAAGCTGTGCTGTTTTTTTGTCAAAGATGGTCAAAACAGAATTCAAAAATGTCCTTGAAAGAAAAGTATCTCAGCACACGAGTTAGTCTCAGTGCTGTTGAAGATTAATAAATGCGTATGCAAATCTCTCATGAAACCACTTTTTGGAAGACATTAAAAAGGAGCGCTTCATGAACACTGGGAGTCAGCAACAGCTGTATAAACCTAAACGCCTACCTGCATCCCAAATTGAAAACAGATTAAAAGATAACCAAGATTTTTTTTCCACCCACAAATGCTAAAGAGATGCTGATATAAAATTAACTTTTTGTTCAAGCTTTCAGTATGAATGAGGTGAAGAAAATATCAAGTGTAGAAATCTAAAAGAGGGAAAAAAAAAGAAGAAAAAAGTTTCATAAATAGTTGAAAGAAACAATGCATATTCTGGCTAAAAGAATCTCCAAGAACTACTGTTCAAGACTATTAAATCTGTGGCTGTGAAAGCCATGTGATAGGGTTAAACTATTGTGGTTAAGCAAGTTTTAAAAATAACTGTATCTGAAGTAGGCTCTAGGGCTATTAAGCCACTCACTGTGGACCAGATGTAATACTGTTCAAATATATGTTCTAGCCAGGGCCACTGAGCTGCTAAGATTCCTAGGGATATACAGGATCAAGCAAAACACACAGATATATATACCAAATCAAGAGTCAGTGTGGTATATGGTAGCACTTATGCAGGAAAGGAATGATTCACTTTCCAGTACTGCATCCAATGAACCATGGAATATAACATTTTTTATTTCTTGGTGGTAACTGTCAAAATGCATTTAGTTTTGGGGAGATGAAGAAGGAATGCACAAAGAAGTGTAGAATAATTATGTGTTGAAAATTAAACCCAGTTGTCTGAACTGGGAAGAACAATGTAATGTACCAAAGGAGGTCTAAAGTGTTTTGGCCCACAAACTTAGAGGTCATCCAAGATGACATATTTTGTGAATGAGAGGCAAAAGCAGCTCTCTGTAGCGCACTTCTCACCTCTGTTCCCGAGTTCAGATCTATGTTTAACACCACAGAATTCATAGTTTAGTGGCATAGGGCTGTTTCTCTCACAGCTATCCAAAACCAGCAAGTAATGTCTGAGGACACAGGCAGGCCCAAATCTTATTTCATGGATGCGTGTATGTGCAAGACTCCAGAAAGAGACTTAAAAGAACAAATTCCCATTCAAGAGTGGTATGAAAGAAGGAATTTTCTTCCAGCTGCAGACCAACAGCAATGACAGCGTTGGAAGAACTATCAAGCTCAACCTCTCCAGGATGCCTGTGGAGCCAGGGATCTACTGGCAAAACTTTTGAACTCCCAGTCTGCATCCTGAACAAACCTGCAGGGGGACAGGCTTTCTAAGGCCCAAAGGGTCCGTGTCCATCATATGGAACACCTGAATTACAGTCTAGCATCCAGCTTCACTGCCACAAATTCCTGCTACCCTTCTAAGAAGCAGTCCAGCTTCACTGCCACAAATTCCTGCTACCCTTCCTAAGAAGCAGTCCAGCTTCACTGCCACAAATTCCTGCTACCCTTCCTAAGAAGCAGTAGGAAGAATAATTGTCGCTGTGGAGCATCCATGCAAAAACCACAGCTCCCTGAAAGGTAGAGAAGATGCCAAACATCTTGGATCTGCAACCATCAGCACTGTGATGAGACTAGAGAGGTCTAGCATGCACTCACTGTGATTAAGACATTGCTTCCCAAAAAGCAAATGTAACAATTAAACAAAATAAGATGCTTGCTAGGCTGATGGTGGAGATTCTTGCCTATCAGCAAGATATCAGCATTGCAGTAATTTTTCTGGTAATCTGTCCCATGTTCTTTTCTTGCACCCTGACTGATTACGCCCTGAAGAGATACTACATTCCACAAAGACGTGTCATTGAAATGAGAGCGAGCACAGAGCCAAAGCAAGCCTTGCAACGACTGGTGCCAAGATGAAGGGGTACCCAAAGGGAGGTTAGGCAAATGATGTTATTTGAGCATTTTGGACAAGGGAGGATGGTATGCACTCCTCAAGGCTGTGTATATACCACAAAATACAAAAGGAGACTGCAAGCTTGTAACTGCCATGTGCCCTGCATTTTAAGGATGGATACACAGAATAAAAAGTTTAATAGATTTCCAGACAGTTTTGACAGTGTATGCCAGAAATATGGCCCCTCCTAATCCACAGCCATGGTTTTTCATCACTGTGGGTGCACCTCCTCTGTTCATGCAACCAGGCCAGACAGAGAAAAACAAATTCATTTTTGGATGACGTAGGTATTGTTATTTTTAGGTGCTTCAAGAAAACTCAGCTGCTGATCAAACCACACTGATGGAAATCAGAACTCAACATTTACTATAATACCAGACTGTATGACAACATCAAAAAAATATCTCAAAAACATAAAAGGAAAGCAGGAATTTCCCTTGTACAGTTTAACAGACAGAATCACTGTGAAAGGCTGCAAAACTCAATGTTATAATTTTCTCACTTCAGTTCATTTGTATGCTATATATACCTCATACATATACCCCAACAAAATAAAGCCGTAAATCACACACAGGCCCCTTTCTTTTTTCCATCTTTTCTTTTTTTTTAAAGTTTGTTACAGTAATTTTCACAGATTTGTAGGACTTACGATACTACTGCTTCAATTCCTTCCTTTCACCTCATTTCCCTTTGGATAAGCTAAATTCATAGAGGCTGTAACACCGTGGAGCTAAATGAAGATATTGTCTACAGAAATTTGGCCCCTGGAGTGAAGGAACAAAACTGTTCCAGCACTGGGAGGGGAGCTGTTCTTCCTGAAGTTCCAGGCCATCTCCTCTGACAATTGGGGGATGATACCTCAAAAGGCTGATACATTCATTATTTTGTGTATCTTTGAGAAGTAAGATGACTTACATCACAAGCATGTTCCTTGCTTGTTGCTATACTGCCATATACATGACTTCAGTCCAAATAAAAATCATAGAAAAGCTAAAATCCCAGCAGGTTGCAACCAGCAAGGTGCTCGTATCTACAGTTACTTGGCAACAAGTTATTATACAGTTGGTTACATTCTGCTTTGGTATAAGTCAAAGTAAAGACAGACCAAGTTTTCATTTGTTTTTCCATTTGATTCACTAAACTTAGCAAAATGAAATTCATTGGAGAGGACCAACTTGCAAATGCCTGGCCATCTCCAAACTTAGATCTGCAATGTTAGGTTGGGTGTTCGAATTGCTTTTTCTCTGAAATACCTGTTTTCCCTCAAAAATGACAGTATATTGTATTTAGAAAATCCAGAAATTTCAGAAAATCCAGAAATTTTCAGAAAATCCAAGTAAGTTCCATGCATTTACTTAGCATTTTTAAAGTGTGTTGAAATTCCACCATATAAAAATTAATTACTCCATTTTTATTAATGATATCTAAAAGGCTAATAATCAATGTTTGATAATCTAGGGTGCAGAGCTTATGTGTGTGTGCCTATACACATCACACATGTCCATATGCATATCTTAGTATTTTAAATTACAGAAAAGAGACTCAAATTCTAAGTTAATTTGGTGGAAGAATATGCCTTCAATTTAATCTCGTTGCATTTAGAGCAGTGATAAAATCAGCTCTGAGGCTGGATAGTTTCTAAGGTAATCCAGAGGATCTTAAAGGTCCCTTCCAACTCTAACCATTCTATGATTCTATAATAAAAGCATACATGCAAAAAAAGAAGTTAATATAATAATAATAAGGGCAATTAGTTATAAGTGCGTGTCCTACTGAACAAAATGCAAAGTGTCATTGCTAAGATTTTACCCTGCAAATGTAAATAACTGCCTTTGAACTAACACTGCAGAACTGCAGCAAGCATTATTAATACTTTAATGATAATAAATACAAACGTTCCACACCTAGGCAACAGAAGGACACTTGAAATTAGCAATTAATAACATCTCTCCAAGTTTTGCTACCTTTGTTTGACAATTCACAAAAGTTCTTTGATACATTCTTTGAAGTCAAGTGTGGGGTTGCAGTTTCCAGAGCTGGGTTTTAAATGCCACCTGTCCACTATTCCACTGCTAAACTTTCAAGATAAATGACTATAGCATGAATAAGATTAAATAACATGCGTGCTCTCTTTCCCTGTTTTGGGTTTCATATTCACGTACCTCTGGCTATGGCTACACTAACAAGCAAAGCAGCCCCAAATTGGTGCCACAGATCCTACATCTGCACTACACACATTTCAAGGGTGGTTTACCTTAGTTCCTTAGTTACCTTACCTTAGTTTACCCACAGACAGAACACTGGTCAGTGGTTGGAGCGTAGCCGCTGGAGTGCGTCTTCCAGTTCAGTGTGACGTGGAACAACCCAGCTTGTATGCTTAAGACATAAAAGAAAACAGAGTAAGAGAGGACATCCAGGAGCTAGGATTCAGAAATACACCCCTGCTCCAAAGTAATTTGCCAGTGGAGATGCACCCTATATTTCACCCTCACAGACGTGCTAGCACGGAATGAAATAACTCACTAGAGTTTTCTGCCATTTCATATAAGCTATGCCTCCATGCAAGGGCAACAAACATTCTCAGAAGTCACATAGTACCCCAATCACTGTAATGAAAACAATTACCAGGCTAGAATCTTTGTGGGAGGAAATAAAGGAAGCCACATGGTTTTAAAATGGATGAGGCTAAGGTACTGAATTTTTCATATTAACATGCTACTCTACATCTTTAAAGACAACAAAAATAATACTCACTAGCTCAAAAGAAAACAAAGATGCAGTTTACAGCAAACACCAAAGAAAAATGGTATGGTGTTTTTAAATGTTTCACTTAGCCTCAATTTTAATTTCAATACATGAGTGGACTTCTAAGAAAAAAGCTGAGTATTTCATAATCTAAGATTTTCACATGCCCATTTTCATCCATTTGTTGAAAAATGTAGAGGATTAAGAGCTTTTTGCCTTAAATAGATGCAAAATAATTTTTTTCTACTCATTTATGTAATATACAGAGAGGCAAATCATATTTCACTATTAATTTACGTACTCATGTTTTAGGAAGGGCAAGGAGACAGTAGAGGTGTAAAATAAACTCATTCTGGCCTTTTTATTTCTTAATGCCCAACTATTTTAGCATCTTCAGTGATGGAGGAGATCAGGACAGGGGTTTGTTTATACGGAAAAGCCCAAATTTCAATCTTGCTTTGGCAAGGAAAAGAAAATGAGGAAGAAAATAATCTCACACTGTATAGAGAATAATTTGTTTTGTTTTGTTTTTCTTTCCTGGTGAAATGTCATTTACAATTACAAATCACTGTGTGTGAAAGCATCTCCTTGATAGCTAATGCTGGTCCTATAGCTTGTTCATTACATCTGGTAAAGTAAACTTGAGCCATTGTTGGCAAGTGCCAGCAGAATGGCTCTGACACAGGGGAAGAAAGGGATTCACCACAGCTAGAGCCCAAGTTGCTGCCTAGCTATCTCTAAGGAAGAGCTGGTGCAGTAAGAACTCCCCAGCCAAAAGCCAGAAAAAGAAGAGCGTTCACAAATGAACTACTTTTAAATACAGGTGCAACCTAAGGAAAGAGTGCTGGTCTGGGGCTTAAAAGAAATGCTGCAGTTGGAGAAGTAGGAACAGGAACAGCTCTGCATATTTTTCTCAAGCATAGTGACCAAAGCCCTCAGAAGCATTAAGCTCAGAAGCTGCCTCTGCAGCATTAAGGTCAGGGCTGGGGGGTTATATTCTCCTGCTGCTTGCTCTGTAACTGTCTTATGTGGCTTATGAGAAAAGCCTGTGCTTTTAGCAAGTTCTTTTCAAAGCACACACTTTCTACTTTAGCTGTGGTTTTTACTTGACCAGCAGGATGATAAATTAGAGTGGCTCAAGTAATTAGAAGTTTCCAAACTTGGCTTGCAAAAAACCAAGCACAGGCTGGGAGAGAGCTAGGAGAAGTTTAGTACCTGCTTTAATGCCTTGGGCATGCAAATTAAGAGGATCTGTATCAAGAGGAAGATGGTGAGGCAGAGTCCCTACAACTGGAGAATATGCACCTGAGGAACAGAGAGACTGGAACTGGTTTTCACCCAGATTTATCTGGCTAGAAAGCACACAAGACCTATAATGAGCTGTCACTGTAGTAATCTGCTGACCACTCACTGTTAAGGGTTGAAAGCCCTAAGAAACTTCACCTTTTTCAGGAAACACAGCTAGAGCAATCCACTGCAAACATATTGAGCATCAGTAAAAATAAAGCAGCAGTTTCCTAGTTTACAGCACTGCTAGTTTCTGGCCTGTTAATCCCAATTGTCTTAATGTCCTGGTGCTTTTCTGTGCTGACATCTCTCTTCCTAAGTAAAGACAAAAAAAACCCCAGTCCGACTAAAACCTTATTTGGATTCATTAAGAAGGGTGTCTGGGATGTTTGTGTTCTCCCATTACATTTAATGTGACACTTCAAAATAAACACCAGAGGTGAACCTAGGATATTATTTTTTAACCCCCACAGAAGTTACTTCCTCAAAAATGTGGTCCGACACAAAGTACGATTTCAATTTTTACACTGCAGTGTTTAAATGGATTTTGCTCAGTTTGTATTTAAAAATCAACAAATTAGAACATAGACCGTTTCCCGGGGATTAATAAGAATGGCCAGCTGTGAAGAATGGATGGTCTCAGGCACAGCTGGAGACCACTAATCTCTCTACACAAAATGAAAAATATTAAACTTTTCCTTAATGCCTTAGAGAGATCTAACTGGTTCTGTAGGCATGCACCATCTGTAGAGACTTAGTTCACAGAATGCTGCATGCTTCAAGTTGCTTGAAAACTCTCTTGGTAGCCCCCCTTCAAAAAACATTAACTTCTAATTAGGCAGTAATTGTGACTGAACAAGAACAGAGAAAAATTAAGTTTTCTTGAGATACAAGAACTCAAATGTACCAAGAAATGAAATCCAGGAATTAAATTCTATTCTCAGGGTAAGGAACTAGCCTGCAAACCTTCTGGGAAGGGCTTGTCCTTTAGGACATGTTTGAACAGCATCTAGCAAAACGTTTCAGATTTCTAGGCACTATTGTAACACAAAACAATAAAAATAACTGCAGGAATTTACACAGAACTACTCCAAACAACTCAAGTGAAATGGTGAGTACCAGTACCAAATGAAGGTACTTTCCTTATATGTTTTCACTGCACGTAGTTGAAAATACCATATTTTGATTTTAAATAGCACCATGGAGGGAGCTGATGCTTGAAATTCAGAAGAAACAGTATGGCTGATTTCCAGTCTGTTTCATCCTCCTTTCCTCAATACAGTCAGTTGCATTTACACATGCTAAGGTTCTGGCCTTATTAATAATTTCTGATGGACCTGGGCAAGGACTCATTTCTCTTTCTGCCTAGTACTGGTGGAAACATTAATGCCAAAAACTCTTTCACTAGAGAAAGAGGGCAGGGAGCCCCATGGCAGGACATCATCTGCAAAGAGGTCTGTCGAGCCTCCACAGCTATCTATTTACACACTTGAGGATAGAAAGGCTAATAGTTGTGGGAACAGGATATTTTGTCATATATTATTATTCTGGATTGAGAGTGAGGAAAAACTGCTGGCTTTCCTTCTAAAGTTATTGTATTTTCAATTGCTCGCAAGGTCTCCCAGAGCTCAGAGAGGTATTCTGTTAAACACTGAAATAAATAAAAACTGCTGTCTGATTGGCCAGAGATGAATAATTTCTACTACCCCCACATGTATCCATCTAGGATGTGCTTATTTGTATGATATGTGAACTAATTGTTTAACACTACCCCAGAACATAGTATTGTTCACCCAGAGAAAGCTACACAATAGAAATTTATTGACTCATCACACTACTATTTTTTAGCCAATTATGTGCCAGGATTTTTCCTTCGGATATATAACAATAGCAGAAAGACGCTTCATTTCCTTGGGACTATTACTCTCCTGGGTGGCAAAATTAAAATCAGCCCCTATAAAACACACTTGTGACAGCTTACAGCAACCCCAAACGGCACAAAGGGCATCTTTTATTCTGTTACGCCATTAGCAGCGATCTGGAGAACTGAGAGGGGACAGAGGTGGTGCCGTGTGAGACCTGGTGCCCTGTGGGCCAGCACAAAACCTGTTCACCACATCTGTCCCACCAAAAGCTTCCTTCCACGCAGGACAGTGGTCAACACAAACCACGGGGTCCAGAGACAAGGGGACTGTGTCAAACACAATAACTAATAATGAGACACTTGGTAACAAACTACCCTGCCACCATCCTTAAAAAAAAAATAAAAATAGAAGTGACCTGTTCATTTTATTTCTTCGGGCAGAGCTGCCAGGTGGGAGGCACCACAAGGCCTTTCCCCTTCCCCCTGCTGCTGGGAGTGGCCAGAAAAGCCCCACACCAGACCCTAGGCCGGCCCCACCCTCCCACACAGCCCTGGGTGAAGGAGGTGGAATTTTCCCCGTTTCTCCCGTCAAACAGACTAAAACCCACGAGCTGAACACGAAAAAAAAATAATAAAAAAATTAAAAAAACCCCACCGTATAATCGTGCGCAGCCACACAGGCCTGTCTGCACCACAGGCCCCTGGGGCAGGTGCCGGCCGCCCCAGCAGTGCCCTCTGGCGGGCGCCATGGCAACTACCACAGCCACGAGCGGGAGGGGGCCTGTGGGTGGCCACGGCGTGCGGCTGGGTTTGTGCTGGAGCCCCTGAAGGACTGCGGGGTCCATATGAGCAGCCTAGATTATATTTTTTTTATTATTATTATTTTTTTACCCTCCCCCAAATCCCAGCCCTCAGAACACGCCTCTGTGAGACCCCACCTGGAGTACTGTGTCCAGCTCTGGAGCCCTCAGCACAGGAAGGACATGGACCTGTTGGAAGGGGTCCAGAGGAGGGCCACAAAAATGATCAGAGGGGTGAAACATCTCCTCCTATGAAGACAGGCTGAGAGATTTGGGGTTGTTCAGCCTGGAGAAGAGAAGGCTCCAGGGAGACCCTATTGCGGCCTTTCAGTACTTAAAGGGTGCTTGTAAGAAAGATGGGGACAGACTTTTTAGCAGGGCCTGTTGTGATAGAACAAGGGGTAATGGTTTTAAGCTGAAGGAGAGAAGATTTAGACTAGGTATAAGAAAGATGTTTTACAATGAGGGTGGTGAAACACTGGCCCAGGTTGCCCAGAGAGGTGGTAGATGCCCCATCCCTGGAAACATTCAAGGTCAGGCTGGACCTCTAAGCAACCTGTGCTGGTTGAAGATGACCCTGCTCACTGCAGGGGAGGTTGGACTAGATGACCTCTAAAGGTCCCTTCCAGCCCAAACTATTTTACGATTCTGTGAAAGAGCGTGGAGGGACAACTTTTAGTAACAGCATCTCAGTAACTGCTGGAATGGCACAAAGACTCAGGCTCACGCACGCACTGCGCTGGCAATGATCCCCAACAGCAGGCGAGACATTTGTTTTGGGTTTTTTTAAACTTCTGTTAAATCTAGCAGACAGCACTATGCATTCCCTCACGGCAGCTGTAGCTGCTGTATCCACTAGTCGGGGACACTGCCTTCAGTAAACGTAAATGCACAGCCCTATGGAGACATCTCTGGCCACCTCGTGTTAAACTCGTGCTGCCGTTTTCTACCTAAGAGCCTTCATACTGGCAGCATCCTTACTGAACAAGCCATTTGGGTAATTAGGAGGCTAAGCAGTCTGCACAGGATCCTGCTGCTTGGGGTCTAAGTGCTTTTATCGCCCCTATGTAATAACTTAGGCAGATACCCTACCACTCAGACATCCCAGCATGAATGTATCTGCAGCTGCAGACATCACTTAATGGCATATCTCTGCAAGGGAAACTTTTATGCCTTCCACAGATACTCCTAGCTTGATTTTTCCAAAATCCTCTTCTTCTTAAGAGAGACCCTGTTGAAAGTCCTTTCAAAAACTCCCACTTTACTTTTGAATGCTGCTGGTCTCAGCTTATATGAGCAAAGCTAACTTTGTTCTTAACTGGTGAAGGAGCAAAAGTTTACAAAGTTAGTATTTTGAGCATTTTCCTTTATGAAATCTCAAGTGCTTGCTGGCAGATGGCCTTCTTTGGGCCATTTGTGAATATTCCTGCTTGCTTTTTCTCCATATGTCTTACTAGATAAAAGAAACACATCCAAATAATAAACACTGTAGGTCAAAACACACATATCTGTACACACATCTGTACACATCATTGCAAAGTGGCTCCCCAGTTCTTGTAACCCAGCTCTGTCTTGAGACATGGGCTCTTGACTACAGTTTAGACTAGAATAGTGCTTTGGAGGCTGTTATGATACAGGCCTGTTGAGATACAGAATCAGCTACAGTGCTGCCTGTTAGTAACACACACACTCCTCACTTCACATCACGCATGTGAAAACTTCCATATGTTCAGCTATCATTTTTAAAATGTGGTTTCCTGTTTGCTTTTTCAGTGAATGTTCTTCCTTATAAAGTCTGCAATCCATAAGCACTCTGCAGCGAGTCTGGACTAGATTTGAAATATCACTTCCAGGTACCATCCCAATATCTGTTGTAAAACACATACTTTTCTTATTCTTACATTTTTACTCCTTAATGCACCAAATGCTTGTTGCAATCAGCCTGTGCCCTTCTGTTCTGTCAGGAGTCCTCTGTCTGAGGAAAGTTTTAGAGAAAATCCTTTAGAATTCATTATGTACAATTGATTAAATTTGCCTTCCCCTTCTTACTGTTTATTGAATTTTTATTGAATTTTATTGATTCTACATTCTACAAAACGAAGGGGAGGGAAGATCATCTTCATTTCACTAGCCAAGATTTCATCCAGAGTTCTGATCTTCAGAATGACTGAATAATTAGTGCCATTCCCATGAATACCTACTGCCTTTAATAAATTTTTGGCAGAATTTGTAGTCTACAATGACAAAAGATAAAAAGACTGTTCTTTACGCTGCTGTCAATCTGGATAGATAATTTGGCAAATTGCAATGCCTTTTTAATTATTTTATGTTTGGAAATGTTGTGTCTCTCCAGAAAGAGTATTTGGGCAGTCACAGAAGTCTCCAGGTTTCCAGTAAATTAACTGATGATTAGCAGAGATGGTTACAGTAGCCACTCTTTACTGCCTATAGAAAACCTCCAGCAATTTATTTGCAAGGGGCTTGGCCATGACCCAGAGCAGAGCTCTGAAAGAAAGAAGCCAGCTGCATACCTAATATCTGGACCTTGGAAAAGTGACTTAAGAAAGATATGTACAGCAGTGTGGTATTTTAAAAGGATGTGAAGAATTTTTGATATAGAAAGCCCTGAAAACATCTTCCTCCTGAGAAAACAAGAGAGACAGAAGCTTGGACTTTTGTCCAGGATTATTAATACTACTGTTTTTCAAGTGACAATCCAACGCATGGTGCACAGCAGTGTTACGTGATATTAGAGGATGCTTCTCACCCTGTGGCATCATGAGGGAAAATCCGTCAGCTCAGACTCCAAAGAGCAAGACTATGGCTGGCTAATGTGATTGCATGAGGGACTTCAAGCAAGGAGATTTTCCTTGTTGCCCCTTCCTACGGCTAGAAGACATAAGAGCCTCAGCATGGGGAAAATTGGTGCCTGCTCCTCAGACGCCTTCCCTTTGACAACCATTGAGTTGGGAAAGGGCAGGAATTTTTGCCTAGAGGTCCCTCTCCCACGCTGTGGAAGCAGAGCAGGCAGGGGGTGCCCAAAGGTATGATACACCTCCTGGTGAGACCTGACAATCACTCAGCCTGCCAAGTAATCTTTTCCCAGCTGAAGCAACATATCCTTACACCATGTCATGGCTAAGTGATAAAAGGTCCTACTAACTCCAGTCCAGGCTCTGTGTGTGCATGTATGACTAGTGTTGTCATGCTTGTGTTTTGTCATGATGTATTTGTCAAGTCTGCGTGAGCCACATAAGACACCAGTCTCTTAAACAAACACACTTTGTCTATAGAAAAAGCAGGAGCAATGCCTGGGACTCGTTTTGGCTAGCAAGTTTTAAATATCAGCTTGATATTGAACTTCTGTCCTCTACTGGACTAGCCACTGGGAAATGTGCAAAACCTAAAGATGAAACTATTTTATAGTACACCAGTTTCCTTCTCTTTAATTCTCAGAGTGGGGTACACCAGCAGTAAACAGTAGGCTCTCAACAGCAAAACTTTCTTTTCAGACTGGCACAGACAGTGGCAGATCCCTAAATACAATGAGTTCTTCAGCAACAAGAGACTCAAATCTGGTGTCCTTCCTTATCATCCCATCAGTCCTCCCTCTGTTGGGGCTCGCAATCAACACAACAATTAAAAGGGACTCAGACTGCAATATCTCAGTATAAGATTTTGTACTGGTTACATGAACTGATATAACAAACTATTGGTTCACTAGTTGATTACCTATAGGCAGAAGATATATACAGGAAAAGCACCAGTTTCTTGGTCATCCTGGCGATCAGAACACCAGATAAGGAGTTTGACAGTTGTTCACTTGAGTGCTTTACCTCAGATGGGTTTTTTTCACAAACTTAAAGCTAAGTGCAAACAATAAATGATAAACTGCAAGGCCAATTAGCTTGTTTGCCATGTACCTTGTTGCCTTTGTCCCCTGGCACTCCAGCACCCCATTTGAAGAGAAAATAATTAGAAAACTGCATTTGAAATTACTTTCAATGTCATTAATGCGATGCATTCTATTTTTCTCCTCCCCATATTTCAACCACATGTCTCAAGTTTCTGTTTCCTAAATGACTGTGTTGAGGTCCCCCCAAGCATGTTTATAGGCCACATTTTAAAAAGAAACACATTTTAAATTAAGGGTCATATGACTAGAACTTGAGGAAGCATCTGCAGTTTGCTTTTGCAAATGTTCTGTGGTGAGGTGAAGACTTTTTTTCTCAAACTTTCTGGAAAAAAACTTTGTGTTTTAAAAATGTTTTCTGGGAAGAGTTTCTTTCATTTAATAATGCTTTTGATTAGAGAATGAATATCCAAAATATTTGTGTGGGAGAGGCAGGCATTCATCAATTTTTTAGCATGATTTTATCCATCAATAGAATTAGGAAAAAGCCAGCCTCCTCTCTAGCCTTATGGCTCCTTATCACTCACATATTCCTCATTTCAAGGGACATCATTTGGTTTAATACCAAAATATCTAGCAAAACCAAAAAAATTGGTATTCCCTCTCAACGTTCCAGATGTAACTAATTTCAACTGTAAAGATCAGGAATGTGTAATCTTGAACTAAATTAACAGAATTATTTCCACAGGAGCTTAAGATTCCTGTGCTGATGGTTCTTTGTGGGTTCTTTTCCTTTCTTTTTGGCTTTTTATCATATGTTATATCATTTATTTGGGTCTTAGAAGGTTAAGAAGTATGTCTAGGCCTCAACACCACGGTGCCTGAGTGTCTCGTAAATTATTAAAACCAGATAAAGCAACAACATGAACATCTATTTTTATGTATAGTGCAATCGTTAGTACTCTGACCCCAATTCAGAAAAGGATGTATATGCAGAAAAAAAAAAAAAATCAACATATGTTTAATTAAACATTTGTATGAACCACATGGAAGTGGCAATATTTAAGTGCACAACTGGAGCTAAACAAGGTATTTCTGTGAATCAAATATTTCATTGTATATTCAACTATCAGCACCACAAGAAATTAGAACTGCAGAAAACCCCACTTGCTATTGAATAAAATATAACACAGAACCAGTTTCATGACAGTTATACATTGCCTTTAAGTTATAAATGAGTATAAAATTTCTGCTTATCTAACTGCTTGTTGCAGAGTTTGTGTCTTTCTGCAGAGCTTCACTCATTCTGATGGATACGCATAAATGGAACCAGGAGTCTATGGTCCATTTATTCCAGACACAAGAGAACAATCCAGAAGAAAATTTGAGCCTTAAATTAGTGGCAAGTAAATTAAAATTGTAACTTCTGAGAATGATTTGTGGTCTTCTGAAACTGTAAAAAGATGAAATAGTACATTGATTTATATTGGCTTGCTATGCCTTTGTCAGTTGCAGAAAAGGATCAGTAGTCAAAGTGATGATTTCTACAAGGAACTAGTGCCAAACTAAGAACTCTAAACTATACAATAATAGAGCTACCAGGAGCCCATATAGAATTCAGCAACTCTTGGGAAACAATGAATTCAGTTTGAAGTTGTTACACAGCGCTACAAAGTTTTTGGGTTTGTGTCAATAAAATCTGGTTGAAAACAAAGCTTGGTTTTCTTTCTTCAGTTTTCTAGTCACAAAGCCATGTGCTGCATCCGAACAAAACTGCCACTGGTTTGCTAAAAGTCTGACCCATCCATTTTGGCCCGGTTATTTTGTCCTTATATTTCTAAGAAAATAAAGCGCATTTTCACTTCACATGTCTCTGAAGACCCTTAGAGGTCTGCAGTCAAATTATAAGGTATTTAAGAATAGCAATTCAGAAAAGAATCGTTATTACTAATCAGTTTAAGTTGGGGATTTAGGGACTGTTGTCTTCATATAAAAAATATAGGGCCTGCCAACAGAAAACTAAAACTCAGTTATTTCTGTGTGCCTTTTATTTGTATATCCCTGACACGCTTCCATTTTCACATCCAGGTGCAGCGGTGAGACTCACATCCCCATTCCTGGGAGCATTTGCACAGGTTTCCCTGTTCCAGTGTCCTCTAGCCAAGACAGGTTACAGCATTTGCACTGCTTATTGCAGGCAGTGAATAGCTACCAAGGTTTCACTGCTGACCACCTCGACTCTGAAGCCATCATGGCCTGACCCCGAATTCCAGTGAGATGAGCTTCATCCTCTGATACAAAATAAAAAAATAATAGTAAAATAAATCAATGGAGCCACTAGATGGCACTTTCAAAACATGGTTTTGCACACTGTCCCCTAAACTATAGTTCTGGGTCTGAATCAAAAGGTACACTGTAAACCTATATAAGTGCTGCTCTCTGAAATATACACTGACTGCCCTTCAAAAGCTTGGCAAAGGAAAAAAAAAAAATCCTTTTTAGCAAAGACAGAATTTCTCCTGCCTTCCCCCATAGCATCATCCTCTCTGAAACACAAATCCGTCAGTATATAACCATGGGGATGCTTAGTATGACATCCAATAACCCTTATAGCATCTGTAGGGAAAGGAACTTCACAACAGATGAGATACATGACGCAGTGGGAGCAACTGTCCAAGAGATCAGATTTTGCATCCACGAGACTAGAAAATCTATTGCATTTTGACTATATTTTATATGCTGCTTTCCTGTATTATTCCTTCTCAGACACTTATGCTAGAGACAATATTGGTGTCTTGGAACTTGGCTTTAAAAACAGATAATTAAAAGTCTTGCTTTAGGCAATGAGTTCTTCGGGGCAGGATTGTCTCTCTTTTATGTTTCTCTATTCTCAGCACCATGACAGTGCACACCAAATGAAGTCTCAAAACTTTCCTGCAGTGTACACATTAAAAATAATCCCATCATGTAAGGTCACAAGATATTGCTAATTAGCCATTAGAAATACAATGGCTACTTCTTTTAGCCCAGGGTAAAAAAGATGGAAACTTGTTACCAGTGCAACAGATGGTCACAATCTGTTTAGCCTCTTTGAAAGTGGGTTTCAAATCAATATAACCTTGCGACACCTGAAATACAGAAGGTCTGTGTGCTGTGATTCAGAATTCATCACCACGGATTGAAAACTTCTAATTTTATTTTCACTTTCATCTCTCATTGCCTACTCCTGTCTATAATATCTACCAACAATATGTCAGCAGACACTTTCACTCCGTGAATCTTGTTATTTTTTAGAGCTCTGGATGCATAGTACATGGAATTAGCTGGGGTTTAATGGCTCATGATGGTAGAAAGGCTGCCCTTATAAAAGCTGTATGACCTTAACTCTTGAAGGATTTTCTGCAGATGGAGTAAAACTCAGTAATCCATGGAAGTACCTTTAGCACACTATATATTTGGTTGCTTAAGGGATGCTAGAAACGTAAAGCTCTGGGGAAAGTTCTCACAGTTCCAAACTTTGTGGTTGAGAAAAGAGGCAGAAGTTAGCTGTATTCATGAACCAGACAAGGCTTAGTTCCATTAAGCTAACATTTTGGATGGTATATGGAAATCTCCTTAACTGTGGCAGTCTGCTTAGTCTGTAAGGATTTGGAATTTTTGTAAACAAGGAAGCATTTAAAATGTTTTCTAGGGTAATTTCTTTGTGCAAACATGAGGAAAGACAGGTTTTATGAAAATGAAAAGTTATTATGAAAATACCTATGTCACATACACAAAAAAATAGTAAAAGAACCTCTTTAAGGTGCAAAGTTGAGCATATCATTGTCAAGAAATACCAGAATTAAGTTTACTTGTGGACCATTAATTTGGTTTCTTTGAGTCTACAAATTCTGTTAGTCTTTAATTTCATTATAATAGGTTGGTAGTGTTTCTTATCATACCAACCCTGTTTTATTGAGAATATATAATGTTATTTTGTTATTGGTATATATTTTCTTTGCTATCATTCTATGCATGATCCTCATTTGCTGCACATTATTTAAACCTTTCTATGAATTTGCTCGTTAACTTTTCCAAAGCACTCATCTCTTGAATAGCTAAATGCTTCACAAGTAATTTATTTTTGTAAAACCCATGTAAATAGAGGGTAAACAAGACAAGGGATCTTAAAGTTGGGAAAGAAGACAGAAAGATTAAGGTTAAAAACATCACTTTTGGCTGCTTAGCTGGCAATTGCTACAACATGACATTTTATATATTTATTATTCTATGTCTGTTTATGTAGTTAGACAGGACTCCACTAGTGCTTATTCAGTGAATGAAATAGAAACTACTTTTTCACAAATTCTGACTCATTAGCATCAAGACTAGAAGAAGAAACTTGTTAAATGAAGAAGCATATACATCTTAACATATGACATCTTTCCTCTTTTTGCAACCTTCTGCTTGAGTTCTTAATGTGCATTGTCCAACACACGTGACAAAAGAGACAAATCCAGACACCAAACAGTGTCTTCATTACAAGGCCTTAACAGTAAAAACATCATGGTAGCAAAGCTGGCATTTTCTTTGTGAATCTTTGTGAATCCCCTACAGGGAACTGCAAAATAGTACTTGCCTGAAAAATGGCAAACATCTGGAATGACCTTTTGGCGAAGCCAAGAGGATACTCTGGCAGCCACAGATTCCTCAACCCATTCAAAAAGAACCAGTTTGATTCACCAGTCCACATCACGCCCTTGCCCTTATTCATCTTTGCCATCTTATCCTTAGTTCTAGTCTCCTCACCTACTAAGGCTGCTTCAGACTTCTCATATTGGCTCCAACCTCCATAACTTTTTCCCGCTGAGCTTGAGTCAGGGTCTCTCTCATTGGTTTTTATATCCCCTCCTAGTTTCTTTGTCCAAACGTGAGCTTCCTGTTCCAGTTTGTTCATTCAAGCTATTAAGGTTGAATGCCTCCCAACCTAAGTCTCCAAATCCAGGCTTGTTCAACCTCAGCAACTCTACCTTTGTAATGTATTTATTTGTATCCTTCCCTGTATTTCTCTGGGAAAATTTTCCTCTAATGTATAAGAGAAACCTGTTGTTTTAGGATTTACCAGACAGATCTTGTAGCTTGGGACAGTTGGTCTATTGTATTTTTTAAAGCATTATTTTTTAGTTAAACTATATTATACATGTGTAGATGATTTTTATCAGAATAAGGATGTTTTAATTTAGTGTTCTAAACTTATTTGGAATTCACATTTGCCAGTAATTTATATCAACTATCCTGACTGTCCTTATGTGTAAAGACCTTAGGAGAGGAGTCTTTGAACACAGAATGAGCTGGTGCCTTTGAGTTATCTTACCACTTTGCATTTTTCACTAGCTTAACTTGTGACTTTTTTACACCCTGAATAGGATATGATACAAAAACCCAAACATATATAATGCCCAAGTGTAAAGAGAAAGTACAGAGAGTTCAGAAACATCATTAATTTGGGGGAGGGAAAGGAGGGAGGAGGGATGTCTCTTGATCAATGCATATTGTCCTTCTGCAGCATTTTCATGCAAAGCTACTGATGGCACTATGTATTTTATTTTAGAATTTTCTCTGTGGAAGTCATCAAACTCAGAGCAACATCTGTAAAATCATCCCATTTACTCATACTCTCCATTATGATCTTCTCACCATTGTTTTTGCTAGTACTTTTGTTCCTGTCAAGCCAGCTATTGTGCAATTTGGCTAAGACCCAGGATAATTAACAAGAATAGGAGGTATCACAGAATAACACAGGAGACAAAAATCTAAGGAGTAAGGACCAGGGAATCATTTTATACAAGACACAAATTGCAAAACCCAATGTGCTTTTTCTTTCTCCTGTCATGTGGTTCCTATAAGGAGAATTAACACATTTTAAAAAAAGAGGATACCAAGAATAATTTTCTCTTTTTTCCTCTGGAAGAGTGAAAATCAGGTGTTTGCTTGGTCTTTTTTAAAAAGAATGAAAGTTAGACACTAGAATAAGAGGCCAAGTTCTAAAAGTGCTTTCCAGACAGAATACATGTCTCTGGAAGCCTACTCACTACAGTGTGATCGGTACTCTAGGTACTGAAAGATTCTGCTTATTCAAGTACAGAATTTGAACAAAACACTGTTAAAAAAAATACTACGTAAAGTATGTGACTGGTATGTCTTACAAAAAATGCTTTGGTATGCAAAATTGTTTCATTGTAGATGAAAGGTTATTATCTTAGAGTGAATAGCTGTGACTCACAGGCTGACTAATCAGTGAGAAACAAAAGGCAAAATCAGTGAAACTGGTTTGCATCTGCTAAGGAACAAGCTGCTTTCGTTCAAGTTTTGTTTGTATCACCAGGTTGTTGGAGGACACAAAGCTCTGAACTAACGTGGCTTACATGTTTCAGCGTATCTCCTGTTGCTTCTCTGGATATCCCCCTTTGTTCATTTCACGCGCGACAAAAGGAACTGGCACATCCCTTTCCAAGGGACAAAGCGTCCAGCAAACATCGTGCAAGCAAGGGCAAGGTCTTCTTACAATAGACCTCGCATATACTGCTATTAATCACCGGGACACCGGCATTGCAACCCAGGACCGAGAGCGCTGGCTTTGCGCGGGGCAGGACCCCTCTGTGCCCCCGCACCTCCTCCCGCCTCCCCGCCGTTCAGCACCGGGGACAGCGCCCGCCCCCCGCCCCGTTCCCCCGTGGGGACGTCCCGCGGGACGGCGGCTTCCACGGCCGACGTGACACCAACCCCCCGTGTAGCAACGGCAGCGGGGTATGGCACAGGGCAAGGGAAGTCACAGGCAAAGGCCTGTAGCTGGCCAAGAGAGATGAGTCTTTTTACAGAATCACAGAATGATGGGTGGGAAGGAACCTCTGGAGATCATCTAGTCCAACCCCCCCCCCCGCCAAAGCAGCTCCACCCAGAGCAGGTTGCACAGGAACTTGTCCAGGCGGGTTTTGAATGTCTCCAGAGAAAGAGACTCCACCAGCTCCCTGGGCAGCCTATTTCAGTGCTCTGCCACCCTCAAAGTTCCTCCTCACCTTTAGGTGGAACTTCTTATATTCAAGTTTGTGCCCATTTCCTCTTGTCCTGTCCCTGGGCACCACCGAAAAAAGACCGGTCCCATCCTCTTGACGCCCTCCCTTTAGGCATTTATAAGCATTGATCAAATTAGTCAATTTAGTATTGACTCAATTCAAGGTCTTCTGACTCCTCACTGGGCCGGTGAGAAATACGTGCAGTGTGTCATTTGAATAGGGTGGCTTGTAACAGCTGAGCTCCACACACACTGACTTCTTTTCCCCTTACATCCTTCCCTATCTTATTAAATATACAAGATAAAAATCAAGTACCAATGGGAACACCGAGGCAATGTATTTGCTGCTGTTGCAGGCAGGATTAAGCACAAATGACAAGATGACTAATAACTAATAAATGTACAGCACAGTCCATTCACCATTTTATATCCTGAAGTTCATCAACAAATCTGCCCATTTGATGGCAACCTTCTTTCCTTTCAAGTTAAGTTGCCGAAGTGTTCTACTTACTGTCTGTCAAAAGGTACCACATAACGTCTTTTTTCCAGATAAATCAGGTATATGAAAAAAGTTCTACATCACTGCTAAATTGTCTATATTTCCCATTTAAACGGACTGTACACTCATAAAAATAGTCCCAATACTGCAAATATAGTCCCAATACTGCAAATAATGATGCAGTTCTCTGCATGAGTTGCATGAGATACACAAAAAAAAAACCCAACCCAAAAGACAGAGATGATCACCACCTGCCACAGTAGAAGATCCTGGCAAGCTGAGATAAGTGTTTATTTTGAGGGACAGCAGGAGATGTTTGTGAAGACAATTTCAGTTCGTTATAGAAGATGCAGGAAAATGATCTAAGAAAGAAGTGGGAGAGGTCAAGAGAGTGACATGAAAGGGGCAGCTGGAGTGAAAGAAATAAGTGGAGTCAGGACTTCTTCTAGGAACATATCCTAAGAGGTGCTGTGCATTATGGGAAAGCTTTTATATTCTATATCAATACACATATTTGCAAAATAGAAAAGGAAAGAAAATATTTCATATTTGAAATAAGGCTGGATTTAAATTTTTCTTGGAACATTAAGTGTTCCTTGTCATTTCAGCACTTCAGTGGGACACAGGCAACACTATTCTCAATACAGGTTTTTACATTTCCTTCTTACAGGAAAGAATAATGAAAAATACAAAAATCCTATGTACTAGTTAAATCCCAGGTCATGCTGAGGTGAGGGCTGGGTGAAAAGATGAGAAATTAGCAGAGAAACTAAGAAAGTCAGACAAGTTTGTGTTTTGGAAGCAGGTATTTCTCACCATTTTGAGAACTGCCAGAGGCACGGCTGGAGCACAAAGACCAGCACGCAACAGTTGCCAGACAGTTACTGATGGAAAACTGCCTTGAAAAACTATTTCAGCAGGGAAAGGGAAGTCAAGGAAGATTGGAAATAAACACAGAGATGCAGATATGAACGGCAAGTGTTAAAAGAAGAATTATTATTATTATATGTGGGATTACTGGTACATTATCTGGCCAGGGCCTTTAGAGGCCAGTAATTAGGAAATTATGTCTGACTCAAGTACAAAGGTGTAGTAAAACATCTCTTTTCCCTTTTTAACATTTTTTGCTAATTATGAGCCTGTTTATCTCTCAGCCTCTGAATATTATTCTCAAAATTAGATCTGGAAGACAGTGTGGCTTTTAGAATAATTTGTCCTGGTGACAGAATCTTATAAAAAAAGATTTCCTGAACTGTACTTTAGGCTATATAATTTTGGACTGATCTTGCATTCTTATGGGCATCTATTTCCATGTCATCTGCTAGCTGGTCCTGTTTCTCCATTTATTAAGCTAATGTTTATGGCATTTTCAGAACTGCACGACAGTAAATTAAACACTGTATGTGACTGAAAAGGACAAAAGTACAGTGTATTTTGCATGTGAAGAGATGAGCAAATGTGTTTGTTCTTCTAACTTCAGGCTAGAAAAAGAAAAATTGGGAGAAAAAAAGATGCAAATACATTCATGTCACACTGTCCTGTAATTACCTATATTAAAGATGGACTTGCCTGCACAGTCACCTATGGGGGACAGACTCTTGTCCTTCCACTCTGGTGAAAGCTAGATACAGTCATAAATCTCGGGTTCCTAGACACTCTGGCAACGGTATAACAACATATAGAATAGCTGCTGAACGGTCAGCGTGTGAGCAGTCTCACTGAGATTTGCACCCAGGAATACTCAGGTTGTTTATTGATCAGTCCAGCTGAAGCTAGTGGGACTGGTCAATAACTGGTGTCAACGGGGTCCATGGTTCCGGCTCCTTCCCTTTCATAGAAGGGCAGCTGGAAACACGCATATCCTTTCCAGTATTACTTTAACACAGCAGGCCTGTATTTGCCACAGCGTTGCTCTGAGACTGCCAACAGGCAATGGTGTGATCCATGAAACAAAACTGCTGCATCAAAGTGTTGTCTCCTCCAAGAAGCCATTCCAGTACCGCTAGCTCGGTATTTTGATTCTCTGTTTAATTTCTCACTCTCTGGGCAAGTAAGAAATAAGATAAAAATTAAATTCAGCCATCCTTTCCACCAGAGCCACTGCACTGGACCTCCTCCCCTTCACCTGAGATCAGCTCCTTTACCTTTCATTTCAGCAGTTCCCACATCAATGCAAAGTACTGAGTTTAGCACCCTGATTTGAATAACCTTCTCCCAAACATCCCATTTAAAATTAAATGGTAATGAAATGGAAATATTTTCACGTCCCACGGGAGAACGCTCAGACAGATTGGCAATCTGCAAGGCAAAACTGTACCTTAAAAGTTATTGCAGTGTGACACACACATCTGAGGCACACTGCAGATTACTACACGCTGCTAACTTGGGTGGCCTACTTGGGTAAGCAGTTACTCCTGATGTATTAAAAAAGTATATATATGTACATGTATCTTTGTATATTATATACATACACATGTATGTATCTCTTCATTATGACATGTATATTACAATGAAAAAAATAAAATATATGACTTTCATCAATCTTAATAAGAGATTGTAGATTCTACAAAGAGCTGTAAACTGTTGGCTTTTAGGAGTTTTAGCCTAAAACAGTAACACGTTACCAAATAGCTACAGGGTCAAAAATACTTTCAGTCTGAAATAAAAACTGGGAGACAGAAAGTTGCTACTTAAAATTGTAAAAAACTTCCCGACTTTCCGACACATCAAGGTAACGGGAGGGTTGAGTAAATTGCTGCCATTTCAAAATTTTAAGCCACTATGACTGAAGTAATTTGTGGTAGTAAGCTTTGTTCCACTTTTAAAGAGAATTATTTCAGAGAAGCACTGAATCATTAAAGTTGCCCATTTTCATCACCGGATTGATCTGTATTCATTCATGCTCAAAGGCAACAAAGCACTTAACTATGTACATAATTTTAAACATGACTTCAAGCTCCATAGCATCTTAATTTAAAATTAAACCTGGAAGTGGTGTGCTGGATCTGTGCTTCCAGTAAGTGACAGCCTCTCCCTCCCAGCCTCTTCCAATGAGAAGAAGGCCACCCTTCTTATACCTCAGACAGATGTTAAAGTAAGTGACCATTCAATAAGAGACAAAATAGTGCTACAGTTAAGAAACCTGCCAAGCAAAGAGAAAGTCAGAGAAACAGCAGAAAGGAAAGTCCATAGAGCAGGACTAGTTTTACAGAAGACGGGGATTCACAGTGAAGAGGCATTTTTTGTGCTCTAAATGACACAAAATTATTTAGAGCAATGAGAATTAGAGAGTATAATGGAAATTCCAGGGGTCATTTTTAAACATCAGAAGGCTCCAGAGTCATTATAATTTAGTGTTGCTAAAGTATGAGATAAGGCATATCAGGAGAAATAACATGCAGGAATGGTAGATGCCTATAGCCACCTAAAGAAAGAGCTGGTCATTCACCTAAATCTAGTTTCCACTGAAATCACATTCAGGTTGATTTTTAAATGGTACTATCAAATTTTTTTGCATTGCATTTTATCTCATAAGCCACAGAATCTTCATGGTTGGAAGGCACCTTTGAGATCATCAAGTTCAACCATACAAGTCCTTGGAAGTTATTATGTCTAGTTCCTCTGGTGTCCAGTCCTGGGCTCCCCAGTACAATAGAGACATGGAGCTACTGGGGAAGAGTTCAGGGAAGAGCTACTATGATGATGAAGGGACTGGAGCATCTCACATATGGGGAAAGGCTGGGAGAGCTGGGACTGTTCAGCCTGGAGAAGAGAAGGACTGGGGTGTGGATCTCATCAATGCATATAAATAGCTGAAGGGAGGGTGCAAAGATGACAAAGCCAGGCTCCTTCTACCGGTGCCCAGTGATGGAAGCAGAGGCAGTGGGCACAAACTGAAACACAGGAGGTCCCCTCTGAACATCAGGAAACACTTTGTCTCTGTGCAGGTGACCAAGCACTGGCACAGGTTGCCCAGAGAGGTTGTGGAGTCTCCACCCTTAGAGATACTCAAAAACCTTCTGAAGACGGTCCTGGGCAGCCTGCTCCAGGAATCATTGCTCAAATAGGGGTGTTAGAAGAGGTGATCTCCAGACATGCCTTCAACCTCAACTATTCTGTTAAACTATGTTATTAAATGAATGCCAGTGATTGAGTTTAACCTGTGCTCATTTGTAAATGCTACAGTAAAATGGATTTTCATTGAGATTTCTAGACACATTCGCCAAGCAACTAAACCACTAGACAGAAGAGGCAGGTAGTGAAAATTACCATGTGTCACAGACTAAGACACCTTAAATCTTACCTTAAAACTGAACCCATTTTCTGTTTTGCAGAATGATTTGCATGTTTTAAATGTTGAAATCTTGTTAAATTGAATCCCTGTCCGTATCTCTGTATATAGACAAATACACTCTATTTAGTAAATATGTTGGATCAAAAGCAAAACTAACACTAAGATTTTGCACTTGCCTCTTGATTTCACAAACTCAAACAAATAACCGATATATCTCAGCAGTGTTCAAACCCAGTAGTTCTTCCTCTGTGTTCATAAAAGGCTCTGTGTACTCTTCTTCTCTGGAGAGGAATGTTTAGTCTTGCTGGCACTTGATCTTGGTTACTCGTATTCCTGACCAGATTCAGTAATTAATAGATCCTAAACACTGGGGAAAATTCTAATTCAATTCCTGCTTTCTACTTACAATTTAAGGAGTATCTTCAATGATATTATTTATGGTAAGTGATCAAAAATTAGATAGACAAACACAAAAATAAGTGATGACAGCAAAACAAGCAACCAAAAAAAAAGCCATCAACCCAAACCCCAGAATTTTAATATTAGACACGTTGTTAAAAAAAAAAAGGGAATGTAAGATGAATAACATTTTTAATTTTTTCCTAAGCTTATTCAGTTGCAGAAACCCTCCAGACCCTATCTTGGAGGTGGCTTTTCATCCAAAGTTTTTGAATAATTTAACTGTTTTCCTTTCCTTTTTTAAAAAAAAAATCTTTCAAGTATGTTTTAAATTTTTTTATTATTATTTCTTTTCTCCTTCAGTCATTAATCTGTTGGAACAATTCAACGTAGCCCATGATTTTGGTGTCTACATTTTTCCAGGATCCCAGAGTAACCTCATGGCATATCAGCTTAGGTCAAGTATGCAAATCAGAAGAAAAATCAGGTACGCAAAGTGACACTGGTAAACATTTGGTCTTCTATGGCAGTTTGGCAGTCAGTTATGCTTGGGTTCACTATGCACTAAAAACGATGCACTGTATCCCTATCTCCACTGGGTTTACTGAAACCTGAAGGTCCTAGTTCCTTCTGATTCAGATTTAAAGTAAGTGATGATAATACAAGAACTATAATATTTTATTTTACTCATTTTTCTGGATATTTCTCCTTCCTCAAGAGTGTTACAGTACCTTTAAAGCCCTGTTTGGTAGCTTTATTCCCATTCTACTGACAACCATAATTTCCCATGCCAGGTATTATTAATGGAAAAAAATATTTCAATGAAGCTTCATATTGTTGCAGTGTCAACAAAGACTAAATGCTTCAAAAATTGTCCTGTGGTTTGTTTCTGGATTTGTTCTTCCTGAGGAACAGTTCATTGCCTCCACCTTCAGAATGGGAGAGGACACTTCTAAGGTGACAAGGGACCTTTGGGAGATAGAGGACAGAGATGGGGCTGACCGGCTCAGGCTCTGTCTCCATGGGGAGAGCAAGGCAATTGGTATCTACAGTGCAGCTGGAGAAGGGTTTGGCAGCAGAAGTACTATCTTTGATGACATGGGGAAGATTTTGGTGGAGCCTGGCACAAACTTGCCGTGAGGGGTAGGGGAAGGCAGCAAACTGTGTCTGCAGACTGACAGCCAGCAGGCACAGCCCCCGTCAGCCGCTACAGAGCAAGGAGGGCAGATGGAGATGGTGCCCTGGCAGGGTGAGCCCAGGACAATGTGACTCCCTGGGTGATCATCAGGACCTTATTTGTGTACGTAGAGCTCTACCTGCCCTTGGCTGCCACGAGTTACCCTAGGCACAACTTTGGTTGTGTATTGTAATAGCAGGAATTTATTACTTCATTAATATTTACCTTTGACATTACTGTTCTCTAGAAGCAGATGTGCTGTTAACGGTCTGAATTTAGGGTGTGGGAACAGGGTTTGTTTTATTTCAGGTGCAAAGGACGTGCCCCACAGTAACTAGAAGTGACTGGCTCAAAAGTCTTCAACCCTCTTTTTAACATAAGAGACTTATGAGTGTGCTCTGCCCTTTGCTTTGGTTCCTCCAAAATACAGAATGAGTCTCCACTCCATAGCCAAAATAACCCTGGAGACCAAAAGCAGCAGCCATAGCATTTGCCTTCCCTCTGTGGCCCTGAATTGCTACAGAAAGCCATCACTGGAACCTGGAAAAAGAAACACAAGCTTTCATAGAGAAAAAAAAATTCTAGAAACTCACTCACAGCTGAGATCACTTCTGACTTTAACAATCCCCAAACTAAATGCACAAGATATTTCCTTGAGGTTTAATATTTCCACAGTTATTTCTTCAGATGCAAGCACCACAGGACCAGAAATCCTCTCCATCCCACACAGCCAAATCCACAAACCTACCAGGCTCTCTCTCCCACAAACTGTGAATTAATTGTTACACTCAGTCCTCTACTTGGGAAATGCTCAGACACACTGGTGAAGGTGTCTGTATGGAAAAGCAGACAGACTGGAGGTAGAATGCAACCATTGTGGGGGGTTTAAAATCTGTCATCCTATTGGTTTCTCCTGTAGGTTTGTGTGCAACAGCTTAAACTTCATGTAGATCATAACATGGCAGCAGAGGAAACCTGCTGTGAAGTTCCTGGGGTAGTAAGCTGCAAGTAAGACTGCAAATGATACATCCTTGATGTTTCTTTCCCCTAAGATTTTAATTAAATTCATTTGCTTAGTTTTCACTGTTGTTCTTTCCTTCAGCCTTTTTCTTCCTTACAGGAAGACGAACAGGCAAGTTTCTTACTTGCCTGTAAGTACTTCTGGTTAGTAAATATGGAAATCAGACATTCATATTTTCTCCAGCTTGGAGCTCACAAGGGAAGTGTATGTCAACTACAGCTTAAATGTGCCATGCTCAGCCTAGCTACACTCTACTAATTTGTGGGTTTTGTTGCATGTTTCTTCCCTTGCCTGCAAGGGTGCTGGTTTGGGATACATGGAAACTCCAACAGATTGCAGCAGTGATTTTAGAGAGCCAGGTCATGCCAGTCTGCCTGGTAAGAAGAACAGACATTTACTGGTTAAAGTAGAACAAGCTTCTAACAGCACATGAAGCATTAGGGGGTTGCAAAAATGCATTACTCATTTGCTTAAAATATTTTGTTTGAAACTATTAAAGGACTAAGGTGAAAAACTGGTCCCACTGGAATCAGTAGTCAGTCCCCTGTTCTTTTTGTAGAGCCAGAACTTCATCCTAGATCTCCAGGAGGCAAAGCCTCTCTCCTCATAGCTGCAAATCAAAGTGCTCCTAATTCCCCTTAATTTACCTAAGATTACAAGCAGGTGTGGTTACTCTGACTGGGACCTGTATTTGAATCTGAGTGTAAATTTCAGCTCTAGGGCCACTGCAAATTTAAGCTTTGGAGAAGAGAGGCTTTTTCTAGTCTCTGAAGATTTTCCTTTCTTAACGCTTTTTTAGACATATAAGCTTTTATCAATAATGATATACACTGAGTATTCAGAAATACCACAGAAAACACTTAAACATTTCTGGCCTGAAGTCTTGACCCCACTCTCCTGTCCCTGCGATGTGCGGTGCATTATCGTGCTGCAATGATCCATTAGAAGCACTGATGTACAATATCCCGATCCATTAGAATAAGGATTACAGATTCTTTGTAGTTGTGTGACTCTGGAGCTGTTCCCCAACATGGGATTCATGCAGCGTAGTCTGAAGCATATTTATGTCCAAAGGAAATCAGCAGAAGTGAAGACTGATCAAACAGTTACATCTTACCCTACAGAAACGTTTTCGTGCTCTTCATCCAAGGGATGAAAATGGAGGGCATCTAGATACCGTAAGGAAACTGGCACATCTCACATATGAGAAACGCCTGACAGAGCCGGGACTGTCAAGCCCAGAGAAGAGAAGGTTTGGGGGAATCTCATCAATTTGTACAAATATCTAAGGACAGAGCCACACTTTTTTTCAGTGATGCCCAGTGACAGGACCAGAGGCAGTGACCACACACAGGAAGTTCTGTCTGAACACATGGAAATACTTCTCTATTGTGATGGTGACTGAGCACTGGCAAAGGTTGCCCAAAGAGGTTGTGGAGTCTCCATCCTTGGAGGTACTCAAAACCCCATCCAGACATGGTCCTGGGCAACCTCCTGATTGAGTAGAGGAGCTGGACCAGATGACCTCCAGAGGTGCCTTCTCACCTCAACCATTTTGTGATTCTGTGACCATGAAGTCACACGAAGGAACAGCAATTAATACTTATTTATCAGATGCTTAGAAATGAAATAGTATTTTCATGTCCTAACTTTATTCCCACTACAAAAGCAGTTTCTTGCATTTCAACTGTAGCTAACAAGAAGTGGTAGGGTGTGATAGTATAAGATGTATGAAACGCAAAGAACTGCTATAAGAAACAGAAATTACAAGAAATCAGTGACTGCAGTGTGAGTTACGTGTTTGATGCTGCTGCCCACTTCTCCCACACACACCCCAATAAGTCACTCTAACACCTGCACTGATTTTTATCTGGACAGCTTTTCACCCAAAATGCATTCCCTGCTTAGGGAGAAAATGCTTTCTTTATCAGATTATAAGCCTTATCTTCTGGCTAGTAATACTAAAAAGGAAAGTCTAGTAACTTGGCTGAACACCAAGCACATCCACTACTAAGCAGCCTCTCAGTGAAACGCTTCAGGACCATTATGGTTTAAGATAGATGCTTTCCCTCCCCAAGAACCTGATTTTAGACTAGCCTAATTCATGTATATACATAAAAACATAAGGCATATAGTATGTATGAGCTATTGCAGACTGTATCACAACGGGGCACCAAGTGCAGCTTTTCCAGAAGGACTTTCATCCCTTCTCCATTTTCAGGACTACCCACGGTACCAGAACATCAGCTTGAAAATTATTTCATCTTATCTGTGACGTCCCTGCTCCAGAGTTTCCAGTTAGTACTTGCTTTATATTTGACAGGCTGATTCAGACCCAGTAGGCTCTGAAAGATCCTCTGGCTACCCAGGAACTATGGTAAATGATCAAAAACTTTAAGCAACACACATAATTACAGTCCATGTAGTTTCAAAACATATACTAGTTGTTGTGTTCTTTTGTTCTCTTCAGTAACTCTTTTTTTTTTTCATTATGAGGTGCCAGAGAAATCACTTAGCGGGGTTTCAATAACTTTGATTTTGTGTGGTTCCAGAAGGAGAGACATTTTACCCCACAGTGCACAGGTTTGAAACAATGCCACTTCTTGCTGTTATAAAAATCACATTAGTAACTGTTGAGTTTTCTGAAGAAAGAAATAAAGGTAGTTCTTAAGGTGGGAAAACCAATATTTTATACTGCCTCATATCTCCCCTTTAATAAGAAGCTTGACTTAATTAGTACATAACCACATCACCCTTGTTTACATCTCTTCTATACTTGCAAATTCCTGTCCTATATTTAGATTGCAATATTTCCCAGTCAAAGACAACCTTTTGTTAGCTGCTTTGATGAAGCCAGGCAGCGCAGGGCTGTCATCATTCATTGACCTTTTCCAAAATTAGTTTTGATGAATTCATATTCAGTAAGGAGTAACATCTAACCGTTTGTATTGTGAGGCTGAGAAATGAAGACACAAGTGATTCAATGTGCCTATTTTTAACTGAGTTCTCCATTACAGGGACATCCTAGTTTGCCAGGTCAGCAGGGTAAATCTAATTAATACTTTAAATTTTTGCATTGTTTGCTGGAAGCAGCTAGGTAAGGGTCAATGTAAGCATACTGCTCTTTCAAACCCTGAAAGTAGTAGCTGTTTTTGCATTGCAGGGTGGCATTGGTAGGAGTGAGGGAGGGCGGTGCTCATGTCATTTATGAGACTTGATCTTGTTGCTGTGTTCATAAGAGAGATCTGAAAAAAAATGAGTATTCCGAATAGTAACATTTCTCTGCAAGTAGACATTGAATCATGGTACCTTTTGGCAATGTTATCCTTAAGATAAATTTTAGTGTCTTCCTCTCTATGCAAATTACATATTCTTCATGTTTACCAGATCCCACCAATTAATGTGCCAAGACACATCACTGCCCATGAAGTAGCTAAAACAGCCACTGGGGCCCACCACAGCTCCTAGATATCCTCTTTAGGTGTAGTTTAAGAGTCAGCAGAAGCCAATCCTAAACCAATACCACTCCTGAGCAGTCATACCTTTTCTATGCTAGCTTTTCTTTTTTTTTTCTGTCTTTTAAATTCATTGTTTTCTAGCTGCATCTGTTCTCTGCTCAGGTTATGTAAGAAAAGTCAGCTAAAGCAAGATGAATGCAGGATTCCCCTTTCAGTCACATCCCACACACTGTGAAGCATAATTTGCCTGTGAAACTACATCCTCAGGTAATATCAGAGAGCATGCTGCATACATTGGTTGAAAAACATTGCTTTGCTCAGAGACATCAAGTGACTGAGAGCACTGGCTAGAACCACAAATTTGGCCTGGATTTACAGGCCACAAGAAAGGGACTAAAACAATAAAATATTGGTTTGGGTTTTGAACTAGGGTCCTGAAATAGCACTGAGAAAACAATTTCCAAGAATTGATGGACCCAACACAATTGGTTGATGGCATCACTGCGAAACCGACCTACTGAATTCAGCTAGATGTATACAATTAACTTCAAATAGCCTTTTGAGGAAGGGCAAAGAAGCAAAATTTATCTCAAAAACCATCCCTAGATGAAGCTGAGGTTGGGCAGGAGGATTCATGTAGGCATGTGTATAAAAGGGAACAAGAACGTCGGTACATCTCACATTGACTGTCCACATCTGTGGAACATGAAGATCAATAGACCAAATCCCCAGTTTTGTCATTCTCCAGACTAGAACAGCTGTTTGTATAGGGCTGAGGAGCAAAAGGAAAATAATCCTTTACTGCTGGTACAAACCCAGGAACAAGGGGAAGAGCTGCATATGAAGGTTTCTCTTGAGTCACTGGGGTTCTCTGATGATGTGGCACAATCCTTTGCTTGGACCTGTGTCTTCAAATTAGGGACTCGACTTGGCAAGGACTGTAAATTGTTTCTGGTCATCATTAGGCATGGAAAGCAGCAGACTGAAGTTTCAAGTGAATGTCCAAGGCTAGGAATGTGGGTGATACATACTGCATTGAGGGGCCTCCTAAAGAAGCAGATTTTCTGCACAGAACAAGCAATCTGCACTGCCCAGCTCTGGCTACTCCAGCCCTTTCCCCAGGGGCGGCTCATCTGAGGTACTCCATGCAGTAAGAGGGACCCAGATCCCTAGAGGTGCACACAGCAGCACATCCCTAAGTCCTGTGTTCTGCAGTTCGATGAAGTTTTGAAAGCCCAGGCATCAATTTTTGCTAAGCTTGGTGTCATTGACTGGTATGTGTCTTCAGATGAGTCTAGAGTAAAACACGTCAAGGAGAGAGGCACCCAAGCCCAATTTGAACTGAACTTGCCCAATTCCTTTATCATATTAAATCCAGTATCATTTTGAGCACTCATCATGGCACAGAATTTGTAGTGAACTCACAGAGGGCTGGGTGTGGAGGCTAAAGGAGTACAAGAGTTTATTCCTTTAGCAAGGAATAAACAGCTGTGTTTGAATAACAGCTCTCCAGTCTTCATCCCAAGGGCTTTGCTGGTGCTAGTGGATCCAACTGTCTACCTGGGGAGATGGGAAGTCTCAGCAGGACAAACCATGAGTTGTGCCTCCGTTGATGCTGAGAATGCACACCCTGAACGTGCAAATCCTTCATGTGTTCATGGTCGAAGAAATTCACAGAAGTTTTGCAGAACTAAATCAGGGTAGATTTAGGTGCCATCGCCCTACTATATACAGAACTATTATTTGCTTTGGTGTATTCTCACTCAAGTATTCACTAATGAAACCAGCAGGATTAGTAGCAGTGGGGGAGGACTTACCCCAGCGGTGGTTCTCCCAGAAGCACAGACAGGCCCTATACATCCCAGCCCACACCACCATTACAAAAATGCCTTTTACGAGGACCAGGTCACTATTCTTGCTCATTCATGGAAATACCTTGCCCCAGAATGTGCCCTCCTGACTCAAGGAGGGCTGAGGACCTAGAAAACTGCAAAAGTCAAGCTTAAAGCAGGATTCAGTGACTTTCAGGAGACATAGCTGAAAAAAATATGACTACCAAGAGCCATTTACTCTTTAAGGTTCCTATTTCTGCACAAATTACTTAGGAAGGGCACAAAGCACTTGAGCAATCTCTGTTCATCAGCCAAAGGACAGGATTCAAATATACAACTACATAGGAGACAGACACACTGCAGCCTTGAAGACTATTACTGTAAAAATTAAGGAAATTATTACTATACAGGGTGATTCACCCTGACTGTGGTCTCTGCAAAACAACCATTCTGAGATTCAAGACTGATAAAAGCTCATAAAAGGTGTTTTTTTGATGCTTATTATTCAAAGGATCACAGTCTTTTTGAAGTCATACACTGCATACAACATAAAGTTCCAGGCAATTCAATTACAGCACCATTCTTTTAATTTTGCTTTACCTAAGGTTATACAGGAGGTATACGAGAAATGGAGAAGGTGAGTGGGCAATATAGAACAAGGTCTATTTTGAGTTTGGTCCCGTGACATTGATGTAAATTGGGTCAGAAGTTTCTGTAAAACCAAGTGTCATTTTTAAATAATATTTTTTAAGAATTCATAATGAAAACATTTTATCCTGTTTTTTTCCCTTTTGGAAATTAGTAGCATCCTTGCTGTGAAACAGCACCTTATTCTTACTCCTGTAAGGAATTCACTGCAATACTTCGGCTTCACTACATAATATTGTGCAGAAAAAGCCATTTCCCTGGTTTGCTGAAAGGCTAACAAGGTTTTTCTCTTGGGGGTGAGCTGGAGAATGGAAGAAAACAAACTGTTCCATACGTTGTTCAGTTGGCCTAAAATCAAAGCTATTCTCTTGTGCCTGAAGATGGCTAACTAAAAGCACGTAAGTGGAACACGATGTGTAAGCTTCCAGCTTTGAAGCTGTCCTACGTTGGAAATAATTTTCTAGTGGTATCAAAGCAGATTATCAGAGAGTATTAAATTCATTTAGATATACAAGCAAAACCAAAAAGATCCTCTGCAGCACTGAGAAATATTGAGCAAGACTGGGAGCTTTATTTGGAACGCTTTGTTATTTCCAGGGTGATGAAGGGTGCATGGGGTCTCTGGAGTGGATGGCAGTCCAGGAAAGCATGCGAGTTAGGACTCGCTTCAAAAAGTTAATGAAGCCCATTTTCAGGCACGAAGAGCATACCCTGACAGAGTTTTCTTTGTTTCCTCAGAGTCCCTTGGGGATAGCAGGGCTACAGGGTAAGACAGAATTCCTGGGACCAAAAGACAATACAGTGTGGCTAGTGCATGAAATCAGTTTTAGCACACATAGTAACTGGGACATGGAACAAAATGAAACAAAACGATAGCAGAAAATACCATCTTCCAGAGGTTTACCTTCCAACAGTACATGACTGACTTTACAGCTGAAAGCATTGCCAAAATCTAAGAGTGGCTAAAGCACTCCAGATGATTCCTACAGCCTGATTTTTATTATGATTACCCCAAGAGGTTTGCCATGTGATTCAATAATATCCTTGGCTATTGCTGTTGCTTTCTAAGCTTCTCTTTTCTTGCTAGTCAGGGTTGCTGTAAAAATGAACTAGAAATAGAGATGTTTATCATTCCTCCAGAACTAAAATATAAGAGTCCCATAAGCTACAAAGAGTCCAGCTTAATAACTCTCTTAAGATTCACCTTAACTGCATTGTGACCTTGGGTCAAAGCCTATTACCATTAACTGCCCTTTTCCAGAAGTGAATGATCCCAGATGTTTTCAACTGCCTTGGCAGGAGCTAAAGGTGAACAAGGTTAAGGATGCAGGAAGACCAGGCTTCATTGCACTACACAGCACGAGCCACTTCTTCAGTTGCAGAGCTTGGGTACCAGTTTTAGGATCCAATGCCATACAAATACAGATGTGGCAGTGCATGCCTCCCCATGTGCCAGCACCGTAGGAAGTGGTGATTTTTTTAATATTTTTTTTTTCAGGCTGCTTCAAACGCGGCTTCCAGGCTGCTGCAAAGCCTGAGCAGGAAAGACAGCAGTCTGGAGGGAAGCTGGTGGATGGCAGGAGGATGCCATGGTGCTAAGGTCTAATTGCACCATCTCAGGCAAACACACAACTACAATCTTCCTGTTAATGATGTGGTTATCTGGGGTGCAGCTGGGACTACAGGAACTACAGGACTACGGGTGATGCAGGAAGCATCACCTCCCTGCTACAAGCAGAGTCCTACTGATCCCCAAAACAGAGCTGACCAGTTCAGGTTGTGTCTCCATAGGGAAAGCAAGGCAATTAGTATTGACAATGCAGCTGGAGAAGGGTCTGGAAGCTGGCTTATCAGAATCCAGTTTTCCCAGCAAGGTGATGGACTTCACACAAGTCTGCCTCAGATTTGACACTAATCAGAGTCTTTACTGGTAGCCTCTGCAAAGAGGCCAGCTGTGAAGATAACATCAAAGCTCTGCTGCTCTCTCCAGACTTTATTTCAGCTGCTCCACAAGCCAGGTGCCAAGAGAAAGCTCCCACCTCCAGCTTGGGCTGGCACTGCCCAGGTAGGTGAGACCTCCTTCCACACTCCTCAAGGGATGGCACAGCTATTTGGGGGGGGTCAGGGGAAAGCTCTCAAATTGCCTAAGACTCTGTGCTCTGGCTGCATGGGGAGTAATGCTGAGATGGTGAGTGAGTAGAGAAGGAGATAGAGCAGTATGAAATAGGTCATCTATGAGATCTACAGCTGGAAAGGCGACTGCCACAGTACTGTTCAGGAGAAGACAGGGAATACTCACTGCAACAACAGTGCCTCTGCACTGTTAATCTACCCACTGCTGTTTATTAATTGCAGTCTTTGAAGGAAAGGGAATTAGCTGGGACACACCTTGCCCACGCATGGTTACCAAGAGTTAGCACAAACAAGAAGGGCTGCTGCTTGCCAGCATCTGCTGCTGGTTATTCATCATTCCTTGCACTCGAGCAGCCGTGAGCAAGTACAAGGCAGCAATAGGAGTTCCCCTTTCCCTCACATAAAGAGCCTTTCTCTACAGCCTTACCCAAGTCAGGTGTGATAACTGCTCTCCAGGTACAGTGGGCCAAACTGAGCGATAAGGAGTCTAATCCATGAGCTATACATCAGACATACAAACTGATTTATTAGGAATCCCTTTGGGGTGCATTCAGCTAGAATCAGCAATATTTTGGTCATATTAAAGCCTATGTTTTTCTCCTACAGTCCAGATGTACAGACTTCATCAGTGCACAGTCCAAGCTTGGATAGCCAAGTATGCAGCACATGGTGCACACATGCCAGTGCCTCTCCCCTTGCCAAAGGGACACTAACCAGTCCCCTAAGGCCTCCCAGGATGGCAGGACCACTTGGGAAGGAGTCCTGGCTCCAGTGACAGGGAACAGAGCTCAAACTAGAACACTGACAGTCTGTACTGACTCCCCAAAAGCTATTGTGGCCTATCACCACGTAACATAGCAAGTACTCTCACTTCCACATCACACACAGCAGGCGAGTTTCCAGTGTACTCTTGTGGAACTGGATACTGGATGTGACTGGAGCTCACACGTACCACCTCAGAGAGCCAGCAGTAAGAGGAGGTGGCAACCACTAGTGAAGAGTTTGCACCCTGTCTTCAAACATGTCCCACTAGGAGCTTGCAATGGGTATAGCATGTTCCTTATTGAATCTGGAAACTCTAATAACAACCTGAAAGAAGTGGGGACTCTAAAATTCCGAGGCCATTTGTCAAACATACACAATTTATATATATGTTCTTTTTCCAGGTTAGGTAAAGGTGGCCCATCCAACTAAATAAGGCTCATGATTGGTGTCTGTGGGAAAGATGATACAGAGTCCCTTTTCATCCCTACAGACTGTCAGGTGTCTCCCACCTCTCCCCTTCACTCCTCATTGGGGTCTGGCACCTGCCTTAAGGAAAAAAACATATGTTGTCTCCTGGATTTGTTCCTTTAGATGTTGATATTTCCTAACTTTCTTGGCTGCTGCATCAGCAAGTGATGGTTTACTGTCATATCTAACAGTTATGTCTGCCCTCCCTTGACAAATACCAGGTCAGGTTTCTATAATTCATTTTGATGATCTTCTAAAAGCGGGTCCTGAAATATTACCCTTTCTTTCTTTTTAGCTTCCACCGCTGATAATTCACATAACTGGTTATATCTCTTTATCCTAGCACCTTGAACTACAGCACAATAACAAATAACACATGAGCAAGTCTCATGCTCTGCTTGACAACGCAGGCAGTTCTTAGTTTGAGTATTGCTGCCTACATCTTGCCAGAAATTCTCTCGTGGGGTAGCTCTGAATTTTAATGCCATGATGAGCTGTCCATGAGGAATGCCCCTATCATATTCAATTCAGTTGTTACTAATTTTGTTCTTTTCAATGCTGGTAATCCCACAGCCCTGGGACAGCAACTTGGTCCAATTCAAAAGTTCCTGTTTGTGCCAGTCACGCTGCCTCAAAAATGACCTTCAGAGCGGTGTCTCCCATCCCAAAACTCATTCCTCACTGCCCACAGCTTCTGAGATCACCATGACTGCTCTGGGGCCCCAGATAAATGGGATTTTCTCTTTATCACCACCTCGTGGAAGCCATAGTTAAAACTCTTTCTCTATACATTTATGGCTTGATGACCCATTTTAGTGTCATCGAACAGCTGAGCAGTTGGATGCAGCCTGTGGACCTGCACACTAGGAATTAGTCCTTTCATCCCAAGTGCCAGCATACAAGGTGGCATCACAGGTACATGCAGGTAGATAGGTGTCACCAATCCTTGATGGCTGCTTGAATTGCCAAATCAAGGTTTCATAGGTATGTGGCTTTAACATCAGTTTAGTCTGCTAAGTACATCAGTCATGTGATAGTATATCCCTTCAAGATGTCCACTTTCTGAAACCGTTTCAATGGAGTCTACCCAATCCATTTTAACCATTCTTTCAATTTTTCTAGTAGTTCTGTCTTAGATAGTCCAACCCATAAGTCTATATCTACAAACACCCAGGTATTTTTCAGAACTATCCAGATGAATCATGTTGAGGGGTGTGCCTTTTACGGTCCATACCAGACCATCATTGATAGTATAGGAGTCCTTTGTAGGCTGAATGTAAAAGGCATGGCACTTCTCCAGGGGTGCCATGGGTCCCATTCCAAGGGTCTCTTCCAACCTAGACGATTCTATGATTCTCTTGTGTTTTGAGGCCTGTTAGATCACAAAAGACCTCTAAAACATCTGTATTTTTCTGCATTCTGCCTCAGGATTCACTTAATACATCTAAGTCACCTGCAAAAGCCAAGGTTGTTATATTTGTTGAACAGTGTTGGAAGCCACACCCGTCCTTCTCCAACTTGCACAGCAGAATGTCCACAGATAAGCTGAATAAAAATAGACATTGGATTGGGAGCTCTAAGAGCAACCTGAAAGAAATGGGGGTTCTAAAGATCCCAGGCTACAGATAAATACATTCCTACTAGACCAACAAAACCAACCAAGACCAGATCAAGTAAAACTATCTTGAAACTTGTTCTAAATGCCATTAGCAGTTTTGCAACTAATTTGAAAAAGATCTGGAGATGTTTAAAGATTTTCCTGAGATTTCCTAAATGCAAATGCTTATAGCAACATTTTTAAATTGAACTACATTTAATTGAAGTTTTAAAAATAAAACCATATGAAAATGAAACATTGGATTAGGTTTTTAAACTCCTTAGCTCAGCCAAGAAACCAAGCACTATCCCAGTTCTATCCTTGGTTGCTCGTCAAAACAAAAAAAAAAAACACCCAACTTTCCAGTACTTTGTTTTCATAGGAGGAAAAAAAATATAACACACATTACTCTTGGCCTAATTTTAAAATAAAATAAAAATCTGCAACATTTTAAAGAAGGGAAAACCTGATCTGCCTGGACTTAACAGTGAGCCTGGACCCAGAGGACTTACAGGATTTCCTGGAGTGAAAGGAACAGCTGGGAAACCAGGTAGGAACCCAAAAGCCTCCAGGGTCAGTTCTCAAAGCAGAATTGCATGGTGACCAGATGTGTTTCTTTTATTTTGTGTCATGCAGGAGACAAAGGCTGCAAAGTATAGAAGGGCAATTTGGGCAGAGGTCTCTCTGGCTTAGAAGGATGCCAAGGTCTCAGAGGTATCTTACATGTTGAATCACAGCCACCTCTTATTGAATAGTTTTATCCTCTATTTACCATTGATTCGGTCATTGAACTCAACTTCATAGGAGCAGGAAGACTTTTTATATAGTAAGGTGTTTATTTGTAGTTAGACATTCAACAGTATCTCTAGTCAGACACTCAGCTGCAGCTCCTCTATATTTACTGTTTCAGCTGTGTTGGAATCACAGCACTCATTTAAGCTCTCTGAGAAATGGAGTTTGTTCAGCAGTTGCCACTGCACTGGCAGATGATGGGATGTGTCCCTAGGGCCGTGGTGACAGAAACAGCACAAGCATGTCTGTTGGCATATTGAAGGAAAGGGAGAGAAAGCTGCTCTGTCTCCCAGCAGCTTTTTCAGCACCAGGTAACTCAGCCACCCTCATTTAAGAATTTGCCATATACTGAATAAACAATGAGGACCCCTAGTCCCTCTGCATGAGAAGGGTGCAGCATTTAAGAGAAGACATGTCCCTCCCCAGTGCTTTGCTGCTCAGTTCCCACCAACCTCCAAATCCTCACCATTTGCTCATGACACTGATTTTCTCTGACACGCACACAGGATTCAGATCCTGCTCAAATTTTACACTAGTGAATTTTCAACATTTCTCATGGGGTCACTCTTGGACAGAGCAGCACGAGCAGATGACTTTGCAGCGAACAGTGTAGAGTCAACTTTCAGTTTATCTCCTTTATATAGCCTCATTTTGCCTTTTCAAGACCTCCTGGGTATCCTGTGGCTGCCCAAAACAAGCAGCCAGGCAAAATCACATATCCCCCAAGACAAGTTGGCCACCCAGCACTCCCTGGTTCACCTGGGCTGTGTGAAGCAAAGGACTGCGTTATGTACATTCCCAGCCAACCAACAGAACAGGAACCTACAGAGGGATCAGCACCTTCAATATCTGATTTACTAACAGATGGATGTTCAGCCCTCCTAGTGGAGCCTCCCACTGGATTAATACCACAATAAAATACTTTGCTGATAAAAAACTAAAGTAGAAACTGGCTCCAACAGATAATGAATGGAGACCCAAATATTTCTTTTTCTTTGTTATATGATGCAGTTATATAGGAAGCAGTTGTGCATTTGATATAACTGTGAGGGCAAAACCCCATGAAGTTAACCTCAAATCACAGGCCCATTGTCACTAAGTGCCAGACCAGCAAACACAGGTCAGAAAGAAGCAGAGAGCGTGCACACAGCCTGCCTTGAGGGGCCTAGGAACTCGTCTCAAGTTGTTTGGGTATGTAAAAAAAGTATTTTCAGTTACAGAATTATTCTGAAAGAGTTACACATGACAAGTAAATTCTGCTTGTCTCAGAACAGCCTAGGTTTCCTTAGCCAAATTTTCTGTGAATGATTCTTCCAGATGTATATTATAAGAGTGTATAGAAGTTGGAATAAATACTTTAAAACCCCCACAAGATCAACCAAAACCCACCCTCTGCACAAATACTTATAATTTAATAATAATTCAGACAATTTTACACTAAGTCATATAGTTACCATTCTGTAGATCTCTCTACCCCTCTTTCCTTTCCTAAGGCCAGACTATTAATTAACCATGGCAGATGCATATTTCTAATATTTAGAAATAAGGCAAAATTCTGGCTTGAGCGCTGCTGCATTGTGCAAGCCATATGGTGCCTTACATACTTCAGGCCCTAAGTAGCAGTCGTTTCCCAGCCTCAAGCTGAAGGACAGCAAGTTCACAACATTAACTCGGTCAATACAACCCTCTGAAATGAATTCCAATCCTCTCCAGAGCAAAGTCCAATTCACAGGGGAGCCAGCCCTGCTAATGACTGAATCTTCCCCACTCGCAGTAGCCAAGTCAGCACAATCAGGCAACCATTTGCCATTGAAGAGGGTGAGCACCACCTACCCCAAGGCATGGGGAGGAAGCAGGAGGCAGCAAAATAAGAGGATTGACACAAGCCACAAGGCTGCTGATGGGTACGCCCAGCCCAACACACCTCCTGCATGGAGAGGTGCTCACAACCACAGGCTGGACCAACAAGCTTATTCTGGCTTTTCATTATTAAGGAATTACTGTCTCAGCAGCAGAGATCATACAAAGTCGCCAGCCTTTCTTTTAAGATGAGTGAACAAGGTTCATTTCACCTTTGGTGCAGAAGAGCTACAGAGCTTATGAACTTCCTGCCCCAAATCCACAGCAGCAGCCCCACACTCACCTCTGTGCCCCTACCACTCACACCAAAACAGACCACAGCCTGCCTGCTCTTCACACCCCAGGCAGGGCCCTCTCAGCTCACAAACACCAGGCACTACCTCAAAACCACTCTCCTCAACTCCAAAACACCTTGGCCCTCTGGACACACTTACCTGCCGTGCCTCTCTCCGCTGGCTGACCTCTCTGCAGAGACCACCAAACTTCAGCTCTGGAGGTTCTTTCTTGAGCTGCTTCCTCGGGACCTTTTTACACTGGAGGAAAACTCTCCACTTATCTCTTTAGCACCCCACGTTATCAGGAACCTGCCCCACCTGCTGCCTACTCTGGCTCAGCTGCTACTCCAGCCCTGAGCACCTGGGTCTCCTGCACCAAACATCTCTGGCTGTATAAGGCCACTGCTGACTAATATCACACTACCATGTGGTGCTGGAGCATATGCAAGGAGAAAACAATGTCATCATCATCATTTCTGGGAGATGGTCTTCTATTTAGGCTACCACAGTAAGACAAAAGGTAGATCCAGCAGTTAAAAAAGGTAGTATGTAAAGATGGAGCTTTAAACAACCTACCAGAGATGCTGGGAATGCCCAGTCCTGTGGCAATTCCGCCACAGAGAGTCCACAAGATTCCTCAGCCCAGGCAGACTGCAGAGGCGCACGCACCCAAGAGCAGACTTTAGTAATGACCAATTTAACTTTTACTGTAGAGCCATTTAAGGCTGCAGAAACAGCTTGGGATTAAATAACGCGGTGAGTTTTTTCACAGGGCTGCTTCTCTCTGGCAGTCCGAAAGCCATTTGGGCGCCACCATAGAGGAAGAGGCATGAACTTCAGCTGTAGAGAGAAACATCCAGTGCTGTGGAGTTTACTTGGAGATGGGATGCACTATCTCACCTACTTTCTACAGAGGTCTCTACCATTGACTTGTACCACTCCACTTAATTTCTAAGTCCAGTGACCGAGGACACTTTATGTACAGCAGAGATTTTATACACAGCTCTCATCTTCAGAAAACACTGAAAATGCTTTTCAGGCTAAAAGGTACACTTTAGCCAGAGACAGCGGTATCAAAACCCATGCTCTTCCTTACTGCAGAAAAGGAACATGCTACAAAAATGAGGCAGCATCATTAACAGCAATTAGCATTTGTGCCTATCAGCTTCTTTCTACCTGTAGCAACTGATAAAATTCAGAGACAGGTGGAGTTCCTACATGGTACATGGCTAAAAACAGGTATGTGCTTCAGGCAACACTTTCAACTACTTATTTATTTCAGGTATGGGCAAAGAGGTTTTTTCATTAAAGCTCTGTACTAGCAACTGTCTAAAACCGTAGTAGATTCTTGTAAGTAATCACCCTGCTAATAACATAATGCCCACCCAGAGACACCTGCACTGTGTGGCGAACGGGAGAGGACAGGATGGTCTTGATGTGCACAAAACATTTTCTGCTCTGGCTGAAGAACACCCGTGGCAGCTGAAGTGGTTTCAAACCCCGTTGTGTCCTCTAATCTTGGGATCACTTAGTCCTGCTCTGGTTTCTCAGCTCAATTAAAGGAGTCAGTAAGCTACCAACAGCGAAGCATCATGCAAACTCAGATAGACTCTCACTATTTTCTCAAAATAGGCTTTCAGGAGCCAGCAGAAGAGGTGGGAGGACATTACAGGAGATGATTGTTCAGGTTTTATGCCACCATACTGGTTGGCTAAGCCCTGTCACTCTATCTTTGTTCTGCTCATTGTCCAGAGTTACACTGATGCGTAAGGGAGAATCTGACTCAGTCCCTTGTAGCTGCAGAGACAATGGGCTGCATCACAAGCAGAAGAAATATGCTTCTGGTCATCATCAAGTCTATAACCAACTGTGGAAACTGGCCTTCTGCTTCCAGGGGCATAGTTTCCATTACTGGTGTGACCTCCATTTTTCCTACTCAAAATGCAGAATCAGAATCCACATTCATAAAAATGATGGATCAGCATCATGAAAACATGTACACTACTTTTATGAAAAAGTTAGTGCTTGGTATTTTTTCTAAATGATTCTTTCTCTAACCTGTGCCTCCAAGAACATCCATAGATAAATTTAATAAGCACACAACAAATACTTTAAAACTTCAAAAGTTTATTGCCCAGAATAGCTCACTTGGTGCAGTTGGTTGTTGTTTTTTTCGTTACATGGAAATCAAGCAAAACAATAGAAAATATATATGGGTAACAGTAAAACAAAAGCCCAGCCTAATAATAGCCCTTTATATTCACCAAGTTATACTTAAGAAAATGGCTAGCCAAACATAGAGAAGTAGACCATCTGGAAGACAGAGCTTTTCATGATATAGTATAGATTCTAAACCAATATTAAAGGCATTGTCTGTCCAGATTGTTAGTATTTTTTTCTTCATAATAGCAAGTTGAGAAAAGGTGTATGTGGAAAAAAAAATTAACTACTGCAAGACTTTCAAACCTCAGTTATCAACTTATGGGTTGACAGTTACAGATACCAGGAGAAGGCATATGACAGAATATTTAAAATATACAGAGACCAATTAAAATCCAAACAGTAAAAGGAAATGGGAACTGAAACTCAAAATGCACAAATATGACTTCTTGCATCCCCTAATTTATATTCCATAAATTTGCACTCAAGCATTTTACAGCTTTTTCAGAAGAGAAACTGAACACACCCAGAAAAGACTTAAGGGTTTCGCTTTGGGTTGCTTTGTTGTTGGGGTTTTTTCCAGGAAAGGGGATATAGAATAATCTAAACAACATTAAAATGCAGACACATTCCCTCACTTGTTATTAGCGCCCAATAGACCCACTGCTGAAGGTTGAGTATGAGTAAGAATACGAAGAGGTTGCTGATGCATCAAAACTTCCCCTCCTAGACCCACTGCGTGAGCCTGAACGTGACCCAGAGCGAGAGCCAGAGCGAGAGCCGGGTGCTGAGGAGACATTGTAGGGACTGGATATGCCTTTAGATGAAACAGAGGCTGCTTCCAAGAGCTTAAGCCCAGTGATGTCTTCTACCATTGACCGATTCATTGCATCTTTGTAGGATATTTTCAGTTTGGTCTTGGGACAGGTCAGAATTTTGGGGTAGCTGTTCGTGTCTTGCAATTTCTGGGCAGCACGACCATCGATCAATCCATTCCTAATGGCTTCTTCAGTACTTATTCTTCCACGCACTTCTGGGTCTACGAGACCTCCAGTGAGGTACTGGAACTCAAGGAACCGCTGCCCAGCCTCATAAGGCAACCATTTTTCCTTCACTGCCTCAGCCGCTGACATCCTCTTGCGTCCACCCTTTATGCCTTCAAACCCTATGAAGGCCTTCTGGGCTGGTTTGAGACGTGTGGCCATATCCTGATCAATGATGCCTTGACCGGCGGCTTCCTGAAGGGAGAGCCTCTGGCCTGTGGTAGGGCATATTATGCCCCCTGTGCAGGCCTGGGCTTCAAGCAACCGTTGCCCGGTGATGCTATCCACAATGCCCCGCTGTATAGCTTCTGAAATGGAGATTTTCTCCAAGTTTTCCGTGTCAAATATGGCTGCAATGGGACTGCACTCCTCTGGGGTCTCTGAGAAAGAACCGCTCCTGATCAGCGAGGAAGAACTCCTGACACTCAGCACCGTGGGAGACCGAGTCACCGACTCGTGCCGAAACACCTCATCAGTGCCGTTACGGCAGGAGATCATGTCTGCAAACTGCGTCAGGCTTAAACTGCCAGAACGGTACTGGTCAAAAAACTTCCTCTCGACCAGACCTTTATCAATAGCATCTTGGATGTCATACTGGCTACCTGTTTTTCGGTCAACAAGGACTACTCTGCTGCTACCATCTGATCCTGTAATAGTTATTTCTTCCCACTCACACTCCTGTTCAGCTAGTTCTGTATAAGTGTCATAATCTATGAGGCCTTTGCTGTATGCCTCCTGCACGGACATTTCCCTGTTTGTTTCTGGATCTACAATGACAACCCGGCGCTTCCTCAGGGTGTTCTTCTGTGAGGTGTGCACCACCTTCTTCTTCTCTCTCAGAGGCAGAAGGCAGAGCCCTGTCGCATCATCCTTTATGCATCTTTCTTTCAGCTGCAAGTAGGTCAAGTTCTCCTCTGTGTTGGGATCAAAGAACCCTTTGGTGTCATCACTTGGATCGCTAAGGATTTGGTTGAGCTCTTCATTGAAGTACCCACGCTTGTAGGCCGTCTCTACTGGCAAACGGTAGCTCTCTTTAGGGTCAATGATTCCTCCAGTAGCAATCTGGGCCTCCAGCAAACGAATGCCATGGCCTCTCTCTATGAGCTCTTTGTTCATTGCTTGAAACAGAGAAATGATGTTTCCAGTTTCTGGGTCTTTGTACCCAGTGACAGCTCTTTCAGCAGAGAGAAGTTTCTCTTTAAATTCAATTCCAACAAGGCCTCTTTTGTAAGCTTCCTCAACGGGCAGCCTCACGTTGCTGACAGGATCCACTATGAACCCTGTGGCTGCCTGGGCTTCCAGGAGTTCAAGGGCTGTCCCCGGTCTCACCAAACCTATTTTCATAGCCTGGTAAATGCCAAGTTTCTCTTTAGTAGCCTCATTGTAGATACCTGCAATACAGCTAGAGCCCTGAAGGAAATCAATAATTCTCTCACTCACTTCTTCCACTGTAATTGCACCTCTTTCCAAGTCATTCCTTGTGGATTCCTTAATAATTCCAGCCTCGAGCAGTGCATCTGCTGAAACAGGCTGCCTGATTCCTTGGAATGACATACTCCTCTTCTGCACTGGGAGTAGGAGCAGACCAGTGTGAGGCTCAATCCTACATTTTTCCTTCAGCTGCATGTATGTGACTGCCTTTTTGGTGGTGGGATCGATGAAGTTCTTTGTAGAGCCTTGGCAGTTGTTTAGGATCCTGTACAGGTCTTTGTCAATCAGCCCACGAGATAAAGCTACATCTTTGGGTAGGAAAACACTGTTGACAGGATCAACAATCCCTCCTACAGCCAGCTGGGCTTCAAGCAGACGAATCCCAGTTTCTCTGTCAACCAGGTTTTTCTTGATAGCTTCAGATACCGGCACGGTTTTGCCCGAGAAAGGATCTTTAAATCCTGTAATAGCCTTTTCTGCTGTATAGATTTGTTCTCTGTCATCAAACTCGATCAGATCTCTGGCGATAGCACTGTCCACGGTTAATACCTCATTTCGGTGTGGGTCTATCACGCCTCCTGTTGCTGCCTGGGCTTCTAAGAGCAGGACTGCGTTTTCCGCTGTAAGCAGCTGATTCCGTTTGGCCTCCACAAAGGAGTACTTCTGTCTGGGTGAAAGAGAGACCCCTGCAATAGCACCTGCCCCTTTGAGGTAAGGTTCAATGTCAGCTGCGACTTCTTCCACTGACCTCTGCCCCTTCAGCAGCTTGTCCAGCGTGAGTTTGTCGATCAGTTGACACTCATACAGCTGCATTGCTGTAATCTTCTTCCGCAGCCCACTGAACAGCAACTTGGAGGCATCAATACAGAAGTCTTCCTCAGTCTGCGTGGATCTGTGGGACCCATATGGGCGTTGCTTGAGTTTCTCAATTTCTCTTTGCAGCCTGAGACGCTCAGATTCTAACTCTGACTGGTTTTTGACAGCAGTCTCTTCCAGTCGGCACCGATATCTCTCCTCAATCCGTTTGATCTCCATCTGCAGCCTTTCAATCTCACTCCTCAGGGTGTTCTTCTCCCTCTCGCTCTTCTCTCTCTCACACTGGATCTTCCTTATGGATTCCTCTGTCCGAGAGTGCTGGCTCTTCCACTGATTGAGGTCATTCAGGATTTGTTGCTTCTCACTTTCCAGGCGTTGCTTCAAACGAGACTCTGATTCCAGGGTAACTTTCAAACGGTTCAGCTCTTCTTCCAACCTCTGCAGCCTGGCTTTGTCTTGCTCCAGAGCACTCATTTTTATCAGCAAGGTTTCTCTTTCTTGCATAATGTGACTATATTGGTTTTTGGATTCTTGAATCCTACTGGATGCCTACAATTTCAAAGAAATAAACCAAGAGAGGATGGTTAGAGTTCATGCTGGTTAGAGTTACGCTCTCCACTTACAACGCTCTTCAGCCTGTCATTTAACCTGCAGCATGCTTCCCCTGGAAAACATTCCAGTCGCAGCAGTGCCTTACCCAAGACCATGGATACACATAAACCAGTGAAGGTACATTGTCGCTTCACCGATAGTGTCTCTAGTGCCACTGGAGACTCCATTCCGTTACACATAGCCTTGATTTTCTGCCGATTTATTTAGCTCTTTATAACTTTTTAATAATTCTCATAGTAAACCTACATATTCACAGAGCATTCAAGACTCATTAAGAGTCTGATGCTCAGCAGATGTACCCTGGCATTGTCCTACTAACCTGGGAGAATTTGTATCAGCTAAGGACTGGTTATACATGGATAAAAAGGAAATATACGACTCATTTTCCGCTTTCCTATTAGTTTCACATGTTGCTCCAAACAATTCTACTTGTGTTGCTTTAATTTTTAATTCACTTAATATCTTTACCTGTATACATATACACAAACACCTACAAGCATGCACATTCGCATACAGCCCATATTAAACAGAATGCAAGTTTATGTATTTGTAATACATGCATATATATATGCAGAGATGTCAGCTAATCCTAAATGTTAATATTTTTGAGAAATTAGTATTAACATTTTTGAAGTAAAGAAAAACTGAATAAAGGAACGAATAGCTGAGAATAGGAATCAGAAAAGAAATATAAATGGGCAAGTATAGGATAAAGCAAAGAAATGTTTTCATAAGTGCTCACTTGTATATATTTAAACAGTAGCTCTTTGGACAAGAAACCAGGCAGAAGAATGAAATACCAAAAACAAGTTTTCTTGAGCTTGTTTATACTGTTGCCTTAAGTTTAAGAAGTAAGGGCCAGTTGTAAAATTTCCAAATGCCCTTAGTGACTTTGTAATGTAAATCCCCAAAACAGTCAATGAAATGTAGTCTTTAAGTACCTTAGGTACAGCTGACAACATCATCTTTAATCCTCACTTGTAGTCAACACTTTACCCAGCTAAGCAGCACTTTGACAGCTTGTTGGTTCTGGGGTTTTTACCTGGTTTAGTTCATGATAGCACCCAGGTCAGCCTCAAAGGACTGCTTTAGCCCATCCTGGCTGAAATAGCCTGGGGAAGCTCACAGCCAGTAGGGTATAGCTAAAGCACAGCGGTACTCCATGTATTCTCACCTTCCCCTAGGATGATTTGGTGGAGACTGGCACAGACCCAGGGTTTCTCCTGTGGCAAGAGCTGAGGGCAAGGCTCAGCTAGACAATAAGACAGCTTATGGCTCTCTAGCACAGCTGCCAGGAGTAAAGAGTCTAAGAAAGTGGCCAAATCCTGCCATTTTTGTTTAAAAATGAACAAGGGAAAGGGCCATGAAGGGAATATTAGTCACAAGTACAGTGAACTTAAACAGGAAAGTCTGAATTAAGTTGATTCAAATGGACACTGCAATTAATTATATATCTGACAGACAGTAAAGCTGGGATCAAAATATGTATGAATACCTCTAGAGCTTGCTTTTGGAACTTTTCAATTTCCTGTCTCAATTTTTCCCTTTCTTTCTGCAAATCATTAATCAACCCCTGAAGTTCCAGGGTTTGCTTGCTGCTTGTCTGAAGCTGATTCTTTAGTTCAGCAATGGCAGTATTTTTCTCATCAACTTCACTTCTGACCATTCTGAGGTCATCATACTCCAATCTAACATTTCGCAGCTCTTCTTCCAGCAACAGGTGTTCCTTGGTAAGGTTCTCGGTGAGAGACTGAAGCCTTTCAATTTCTATTTTGCACTCATTCAAGTTTTTGCTTTTCTCCTCAGAGGATTTCTGTAAGTGCTCATATCGTAGGTGAGCCTGTTTTAATTGCTCCTGCTCTTGGACCAACTGACGGCGTAAAGTCTCAATATCAGACGTGTATTTTCTTATCTCCTCCATGTATCTCTGCTTCTCTCTCACATGACCGTCTAATACTTCTCTTTGGTGTCTAAGGTCATCTTCATTTCTCTTCTTTACAATAGACACTTCCTCTATCTGCTGTGTGAGATTAGTTATTTTAACCGATTGGTCTCTGAGAGATCTCCTCATGCCTTCTGTTTCCTCCTCCAGTTTCTTCCTCCTGGACGTCTCCTCCATTAAATTTTTATTCTGCCTGCAAAGTTCTTCCTCCAGCTTATGTTTCTGGATCTGCAAGTCTTTTATGGTGCTCTGGAACTTTGCACTTTCTTGATCCCTCCCTTTTTTCTCTTGTGAAACTCTTTCATAGTCAATTTTCAGTCTGGCCAGTTCCTGCTCTTGGATCCTCAGCTTGTTAATTGTCTCAGTAGCACTCGTGTTTGCTTTCTGCAGGTCAAACTGGACTCTCTTTAACTGACTGTTCTCATCCTCTAGTTCTTTCCTCTGACTTGTTTCTACATCCAACAACTTTCTCAGCCTTTCGATCTCTTTGTTTCTTTCCTTAATGGTCTTGGAAGCATCATCAAGTGACTGTTTGTACCGCATGCTTTCATCAGAGTGCCTCTGAATAACTTGTTTTAGCTCAATCTCCAGCTGCTGTTTCTTCTGAGAAAGCTCTGAGCCAGCTGCCTTCTGCTGCTGAGCATTCTCTTCTATTTTCCGTAGATTATCCGTTGTCTGACTTATTGTATTTTTCAGTCTCCTAATTTCCTCACACAAATTTCTATTTTCTCTCATAGCATTATCAAGCTGTGTTCTATAATTATTTGTGTCCTCTTCCTTTTGCATGGTGACCTGGTGAATTGTGGTCTTTGTGATATTAATCTCAGTTTCATATTTGTTCTTTAAACTAATTATTTCCTCATCATAACTGTTCCTTACCTTAGCCAATTCATTTTCAAGTTCCCATCGGCTTTTAGCCTCTTCCTGAAGCTGAACCTTTAGCCTTTCCAGCTCCTTAGTTTTATCCTGAATAGTTGAGGCAGCCTCCTCAAGAGCCTGCTTGTACCTTGAGTTGTCTTCACCACGAAGCTGAATGATCTGTTTCAGCTCCAGCTCTAACTGATGCTTTTGCTGTGACACCTCAGAACTGCAAGCCTTCTGCTGAAGAGCATCTTCTTCTGCCCTCCTCCGTTGATCTGTGGTTTGCAGAATGGCATCGTTCAGCCGCACAATCTCATCCTTAAGGTCTCTGTTTTCTCTTGTCAGTCTGTCAACTTGGGCTCTGAGGCCTTTTGCATCATCATCTTTCTGTGCAGCTATCTGCTGGATTGTGGTCTTCTTAATATTAATTTCTGTTTCATACTTGTTCTTTAAATTACTCATCTCCTCGCTAAACTGGTTTCTTACCTTAGCCAGCTCATTTTCATACTCCCTCTTCCGTGTGCCTTCGTCCTGCAGAAGAACCCTTAATCTTTCTATCTCGTACTCCTTCTCCTTGATGACCTTCTCAGACTCTAACTTTTGCCAACCAAGGCTGTCTTTCTCGTTTTGTCTCGTTTTCTGCAACTGGTCATAGTCATTCTTCTGCTGCTCATATCTATCCTCCAGCAACTTCCTTTTCCTTTTCTCATCTTCAGTCTCATAAGTCAGCCTGGTTATTCTGTCATTTAGATCCTTTATTTGGGCATAGCATTTGTCCAGGTTTTGCTTAGCAGAATTTCCATCCATTTCAGCTTGTCTTTTCATCTCCTCCAAACTCATCAGCTTTGCCTTGAGCTGAGAAATGTCCATCTGATACTTCTGCAGATTTTGCTCCAGGAATTTATGTTTGTTGCTTGTCTCTGAATTTGAATCCCTGGCAAGCCTAAGTTCTTCTTCCAGGAGTTCAATTTTGGTGTTTTTCATCTGCAAAATGATAGCAGAAAAACAAACAAAAAACTCCACATAAACATTTGGCACAACTGTTTCAAAATTATCACATGCAATATAATATACATTTGTAACACTGACAACTTATAAAGCATTTTTTTCTTTGCTTCAATGAGAGCTCAAAATCCTTTATTATTTAATGTTATTGAGACAAATTCTGGAATCCTTCATTACTCAGAGCCTGGCGGGGGGGAGATGCAATATAGGTAGTAAAATCTAATGTACCAAGAGTTTACCACCAAAGTATTAAACAGCCTTATTTAGAACCTCCACAATTTTCAAACAGATGATTCACATTCCATAGATGTGACCTCTTAAATGGGCCTCTCTGTTTCCATTGAGCTGAATCAAATCAGGAGTTACTCCATTTGAAACACTGCACATATGGCCTGAAATGAGGTGTGGCCCCTTAACCATGAGTTAATTGAGTTTGCAGCACTGAGATAACTGTACTGCCACTGGGGTCAAGGTTCCAATGGACAGAGAAGGACCTCTTGCGTGCTTTGATGAGCACCTCCTAATTGCCAAGAAGGCTAATGCTCTCCACCTCCCACATAACCTTGGAGGTAACTTTGCAAGACACTGGACTCTTTGACAAAAGATGCATGAAACTGCTTATATGCCTCCTTCACGGCACACCACTGAGCTCAGGATTTAGTTTTGTGGACTGTTTTGCACTGCACTGAAGCAGAAAGTCTTTGAGCAGTGATAACTTGCTAGCCTGTGATAAAAATAAAAGGTAATGAAAATAAAAGTCAGATTACCTTCAAGTCCTCCATGCTCTTTAACATTTCACTTAAGAATCTGTAATAATCTCCTGATCTTGTAAGAAGTTCTATGTAGCGAGAATGAGCCTCGCTAGCCTTGAAAAGAAAGAGAATTGTTAGCCGCTCGTACTACAGAGTTAGATATGAAGATATCTATGTCTCAGCTCATTTAAAGGATTCCAATCCACTTGAGAAAACATGACTTGACGAAGTAAAAAGAAATTCTCCTCCTCACAAGTTCACATGACTTTCTGGGGACCCCAAATGTATAAATTCTCTCTTCTGATAAACCCACACCTTCTTTTTCAAGATTATTTTCCCCCACAGCTGCTGCGATACTAAATCCAAGGCTTCATCCCCTGGTTCATCATGCTCTTCCTGCCTGACAGTCACAAGCAACCCAAGTTAAACTTTTAATAGTGGTTAATTCCCAGGCTGAAAGTGACTGAGCCACTTGGGGCATGAATCTTACTTTCTCACAATATGCATGCAATGGACATTGAATAGGAATGAGGTAAATTCCTGAGGGCTAATCTACTGTCTAAATGAGCCCAAGTATGATTTTACAGCACAGCGACTGTTCTGCACTAATTCCTTGTGCTTACGTGCTTAGTACACATTTCCAATGACAGTGGTAATTATTAGAATACAGCTGGATATGACTCACAATGGCTTACACGGACAAATATTTTCTAAAGGTTAATAGGGAGGAAAGAAAGATACCTCTTGCAGAATCAGCACTGCAGGAGACTGAACCACACACTTCTTGATAGGTATGTTGAGCAACGTTTCTAATCCGGAACTGTAGGAAGCAACCTGTAGTTCATAATCCTGTAAAGCAACAGAGAAAGGTACGACCCATGTAGCAACTGCCAAGGAACTCTCTGGGCATCTGGATTTCCCAAAATGTAAATAAAGTTTTGGGGTTGTTTTGTTTGTGGTTTGTTGGGGTTTTTTTAATAAAAAGCTACATTTTCCCTTGCTTATTTCTCTGGCCACATACAGATGATCCTTTACCATAAACAGAATCTCATCTCTCAAGTGGAGACTCATGTAAAAAGAGAAAAAAAGGGAAGATACATCTTTTGGTTAGCTGAGGGCTAACCTGAGGTGAAAAAGATTCATGGGATCAACTGGTCTAGGTACTGTTATCAACCAAAACTCCATCAGAAATAACTGCCTCTGTATCTCTTTCATATCACATACACCACACCGCATATACAGCAAGATCTTTGTCACAGAAAGTACAATTGAGCCAGAGAAAGCACAGATATAAAAGTGACAAAACTGCAAAGACCACAAAACCACTCCCTGTACATCTTCTTGGTTTTCATTGCTATTGCACACCATTCCTCCTGCCAATCTGCGTTTGTCTTGCTTCCTAGACCAGATCCTAATCAGACCTAATTCCTAAGCTACCAATCTGTTTGTTCTCTACTCTTTTTTTTCTTTTTTTTTTTTTTTTAAACAGTTAAACTGGAAAGTTTGGTCTGGCTAGAAAGAGGCTTTGATTCTCCTGAAGAGAAGCTCCCACTGGTATCTTCTGCATCATCCTGTGGTCTTCAGGTGGCAAGCACACAAATTACTTTCATTATATTTTGTACACACAAATGTTTCACCCCAGCAGTTTCTGCACACACACACACACACCAGGGAACTGACATTTCACCTGCCAGCAGTACAGAGACAATGGGATGAGCCTGACCATGAAAAACCACACCCCATAAAAATGCTGAGATCCAAGTACCTTAATTGCAGCTGAGCACTGATCTGCATGCTTGAGAAGCTCCTCAACTTTGTCTCGCTTCCCACAGATTTCGCTGTGCAAGTTCTGTCAAGAAAGAAGTGAACTGTGAAGCACTCCCTCAAGATTTGCCCGTATTTCCTCCTGTACCTCCATCAGAAGGCGCCCACAGTATGAGACCACTGCAAGCCCAGAGGCTGAGACCTGGAGCTGTGCTGTTTTGATCACAGCAAGCTCCCTGTGCGTGAGAAGGTTGTTCTCAGAAAGGACACCTGGCAACTGAACAACCCCCAGAGCTGGGCAGGGAGTGTTACTTGACTTTAGCTTAGGTGTATTTCCTTCCTTTTTATTTTTGTGCTATAATTTGTCCCCTAAGTTGCACCATCATACAGTCCCTTGAATTAATTCAAAGCTGATATATAAAAGTGCCAGTGATCGTGTATGAGCCAAAACCAGTCTTGTTCATAATCTGTAGCAGTGCTGACAGAAAGGAATGAGGATAATATCTTCTTTCCTGCCTTCTACACATGTGGTAGCTTGCGTACTTTATAATTCAAAACAGGCTGCTGTATTTCAGACTGTATTGATACCGATACTTTCTAAATAGCAAAACAATTTAAAATAAAAGTAACTGAATACAACCCATTCAGGTGCTGCATACCTTCTGATCGTGCAGATATCTCATGATACTGTTGCAATCGCACAGCTTCATGGACTCGATGGCCTCCTGCCTACGCCTGGCATCACAGATCCATTTGCACAGAGCCTGGTAGAGATCTCGGTAAGTTTTCAGCTGTTTTATTTGCCTTTCTAAATCCCATGCTCTAGAAGAAAACAGGGAAAAGTGTCAAAATGGAAAGTGCATTCTCTTTCTCTCTCTTTATACATTTTTCAGAAATAAGACAATGTAATAGACCAGGTAAAACTATGGGAAGCTGTAGAAGGAGATTCTGAACAAGAATTTCAAATAAATGAAAGTTTTACTGGTTATTAGTCACCCAACATGGGGTTTTAGTGCTTCACTTTTGAGTAACTCTGCAATACAGAGAGGTTGGCACTTCCTCTCTACTAAGTGAGGAATGGATAAAACCTTGTAGTGATAAGAATCAAGTTCACTTGATTCGGTCCTTTTGTTTTTAATTTTCACTGAAACAACTAGCAATGAGTCAATTTTTATTAATAGGACTAGATTTTGGCCTGAAGTAAAAAAACCCCAAAACAAACCACACCCAAAAAGCCCCCCAAACAATCTGAATATGCCTTCAGTTCAATAAAGCATTAGAAATAAAAATGGTTGGGATTTTTTTTACTTAATTCTTAGTGATAATTTTTTAACCCTCAGGTATAGGGTATTCAGGAATAAGCATGGATGCTTTGTTTGAGGTGGAGAATGCTGACTGGAAGTACTTAATCCAAGAACTTTAGCAAGAATAAAAAAAAATAATTAGAACAACTCCTTAGCACATAGGTTACACATTTAAATGAATAACTTAAATTTCCCTGCTTGGTCTTACATAATACCTTTTAAAGTACATTCAACCTATATGTTACTGCCCTGAAGTCATAATTTGTCCTCTGGAAGTGATGATTAGTGCACATCAGTTCTTTTAGACTCATTGTGAAGATGATCTTAGCAACAATAGCAATAAGGAAGAAGCTATTAGGAAATATGACCAAACCTGTTATCTATCTGCTTATCAGCTCTCTGCCAGCGGTCTATTAGCTGGGTAACTTTGTCACAGAACTTTCCAATGTCCATGTCATACAGGGTGTATGACTGGCAAGACTGTGAGTGAATCTGAAGTGTCTTCTGTAGCTCGTTTTCCAGGGCATTCAGCAGTGATTTCTTCATGTTTAGGTCTGCTTTCATTTTCTGGAGAAAAAACAAAATGCCATCATACGTTTTATTCTTGAGAGGAATTTAACCACCAACAGCATGCACAATGTATTGGGGTCTAAAGATTTTGTTTCTAACTCAGTAAGGTATGCACACTGATGTCAGACAAACTTAATGTATCTAAAGTGAAACATCGACTTGGGTAAACAGAGTTTGACTTGAGAATGTGTTTAAAGTTAGACTCACCCTTAAATAATTTGCTAAAGCAAAGGCCTCTGCCATCATATTCTGTAGCTAACATTTCAGTTTCTCAGAACAATGTAGTGCAGTTACCAAAAAAAAAAGGGGGGGGAAGAGCCTGCCTTGCTTGTTCCTAGAAACAACTGACTAGAAAATTTCACTGAAGTATAAAAGACTCCTGCACTTGCAATAGATGTACAATCCAAGCCTCAGGATTGGCATACCCAGTTTTAAAATCTTATCTAAAAGTCTAAACAGATTTTTTTTTTCTGTTTCCTCATTTAACATAATAAAAAGGTAACCTGGTTGTGCTCCATTTGTGCCACTTACACTCTTTTTCACTACTGCACCTCAGAACAGGAAAGAATGAGAGTCCCTATTCTCCCAAAGGCGTGCGGTGCATAAAAGGACCAGCTCAATGCCAGATAAAAACTGGTTCTGCAAGCCAACTTTGTGCTCAGCAAAGCAATTATTCTTTGCCTTCTCTCCTTGTACAGGATGGATAGTTCTCACTGTAACATTTAAAATGGACTCTATGGCAAAAGCAGGACACACAATAACACTCAACTTTACTTGTTACAACTAGAAGACAAGGGCAATTAAAAAGCCTTCTTGTGAGAAAGGAGGTATTGCCTTCAAATCCAGCTTCATAAGTGGTACAAATAAACACAGATAACTTTGTACATAAATGGATTATGGAGACCTTCCACGCCACTGGCTGCTCTGTGGGGGCAGCAGCAACCAGGGGATGGAAGAAGTAGTAACCTATACATTCCTTCCAATAACTTGCAAAAGCATTGTATGTCTATATCATAAAATACGACAAGATCACCATTTCCATCTCCTGTGGCTTTGGAAGGTTTTCGCCCAGCTCAAAAGCCCAGTGCTGGCAGCTACAAATTTTGCCTTGCTGTGTCCTTGGGTTTTGGCCTCTCACCTTCAGACAAGCCCGATAAGCCTCCACTTTATCAAGATCCAAAGGAACAGTCTCCTCTTCAGAGAGTCTGACTTCAAAAACTCTGATCACATCTTCTGTTTGCAGAATAATCTGGAGCAGACACCTCAGCGCATTCAAGCTAAAATAAATAATACCAGACAAATTTATTATGGACTGGGGCGAGGAAAGGTGACGTTTCTAATTAACTGCAAATCATTAGTTAAAGAGAATAGATAATACAGAAGAAATTTCAGTGACACTCACAATTCTCACTATTTTTTTTTTTTTTAAAGTCTTCCAGAGAAGGGAAAAAATTCACATAAGGGTCTGTTTCTACACTCAAGTACAGCATTTGTAGAAAAGAAGGTATAATTTACACTACTGGTAAAAACAGGCAGGTCTCTAGACTAGGAATTACAGATGAAAGTAAATGATTTATTGCTATAATCTCAATTTTCTTACCTGTCTAAGTAGCCAGCAGAAACACCATTAATGTTTTCCAGTTTTTGAAACAGGGCGTTTATCTCTGACTGCAAGTACACATACTTTTCAGAGCCTCTGAAGTTAGGCAGCAAGTCCTTATGCTTATTGAGGGTTTCAGCCATTATTTGAGAGTCATTCTGCACACCCTAAGAAAAGAAAATGCCTGATTTACACATTTTTGGTGGTGAATGATCATTCTACAGCACATATGCAATTGGTCTCCTTACCCAAATAGTCTGCTGTTATCTAATCAGCTTGACCGAGGACTGAAGCAGTGTCCCCAGTGCCCCTATTGCTTGCTTCAAGGCAAGTAACATTGGGCAGTTTCTTTTTTGCACAGTAAACAACAGGTAATACCTCTTTTTGAGAGCCTCATCCACTCTGAAACAGCTTTGTTGAAAGCAGAGCACTTTACTGCCAGCTGCCTACCGCACTCAGTAGACGTGCGAAGGTCCTATTGCTCTTAAGACCTTTGCAACCTCATTGCCTCAAGGGAATTTCTCATACGCCGAACCTGTGCGCTTTTCTTACTAATCTTCTCTCTCCAGTCTCCTTCAAATCTTAAGAACTGGGACTGGGAGTTTGTAAACCTCATCTATCCACTCTGCGTCCCACAGACAGCACTTCAGGGGTAGGTGGTAAAGTGGGGTCTGTGCAAAAGGATATTAATAGTGCTTTAACCTGGATGAGGCTTAACATGTCCACTTGACATCAGGCTTTCTGTATTCTTTACCTGACAGAATCCGATTTCTAAAATCCAATAGTCAACTTTTTCTACATAGGAGCTAAATTCCAATCCAAAGCTTCAGATGTTCAAAGAAAAACATTCAGTTACCTCTAAATCCTTTATTCTGACTGAAAAGTCATGCACAGCCCCTTGATCCACTCCAAGAGGAGCTCTTTGAACCATCCGAATCTCAGAAGCTTCAATCTGACGCCGAAGTTTCTGAAGCTCCATCAGCAGCCAGGCCTCCTGCTTCTCATGTTCTCTGTTTCTCTCATTAACGATGATGGTGTTTGAGGAACCCACAGGACAGGTCTCAGTTGGGACCACTGTAAAAGGAATTGGGTGAATGTCAACCACCAGAAAACTGAGCACCTACATATAGGAAGCCAATGCAGTGCCAAAATGCAGCGCAGTGCCAAAGCGCTGACTTGATCTGTAGAACTGAGAACAGGTAGAAGATCTGGGCCTTTAAGCAGCTGTTTCAAGCAATGAAATCTCCCCTTCACAAAAAGAGAAACTTGTTTCCTCAAATCTAGCAGTGAGGTTTTGCTTATTAATAACTGAAAGTATAACAGATGGACTGAACTACTCTCATTTTCCCAGGAAGCTCCATGAACTTCAGAGGACTATTCCCACAGGAAGGGAGAACAAAACATACTCTTCCCTGCACACGGCCAGTTGTGTTACGTTGGGAGACAGCAGTACAATTCTTGAACATGTTTCCATTCATATGTTTATGAGAACATTTTCACATAAAAAGAATGCACCACCACCCCCCAAACCCAGAAACCCAAGCAGTACAATCTCTGCAAAAAACAGGAGGATGACAAACCTGTTTGTGGCTGCCGTGGTTGATTGGGCAGTTGTATAATCAAGGTTTGGTAGTGCTTCTGAGCATCAGTGAACTGAGTCTGGATCTTTCGTTTGTCTTCATCACCAAACATCTCTGAGCCTTGACTGTTCCTTAGGAATTCTTGATAATGGATCTCCAGGTCAGTTATTATTTTTTGGTAATCTTCCTTACGCATTGTTTTCAGCTGAAATGAAGTATAAGAGAATTTTGAAAAAAAAAAGCAACTGGTGAATGCTTATGACTAGTTTATCATTAAGGAACAAACTAATACCCCTATAGAATAAACACAGTAATCACATTTTAGAATAAAACCTACCCAGATTGCCTCTAGAAGTACAATGCTAGAAGTGCTCTCTGGGCTAATCTAGTCTTGTTATAGCCGTTTCATAATTTCAGATTAGTTTGAAATTCCACCTCTTACTCTGCCTATCCATGCCCTTGCGTACTGGGAACAAGTACAAGTATGTAATAAATCCCCTTAGCTAATCTTCCCTTTTATCCCTATCATGTTTGACTATGAAGGCATTTTGCTTCTCTTTTAACAAAACAACAACTTCCATATATAACTGTGCAGCCCAACAAAAGGAAGGCCCATGGTTTTGCAGAATGTACACCTGCACAGGACACAGTAAGCACTGTTTGGGACAGCAGAGGTCAGGTCACGGATGTCCCTGCTCTACAGATAAGGCCAGCTGGAGTCTTACCTTGGCAATAGTCATCGCTCTGATTTTCTCAATGTCAATCATGCAATAATGCCAAGATACCAGGCTCTTCATGTTGATATACAGCTGGTTCCACAGAGCTAAAATAGCTTCATAGTACTGCTCAATTCTGAGATGAGAAAAGAATTTTCACAGTCAAAACATGTGCGTCCTCGTAGTATAGCTACAAAACATCCCAAGAAACATCCACCAGATATGGAGCGTGTTAAAGTTTGTTCTCTACTAGAGAAAATCTTGGGAATTAATTTTTCCACGACTTGCATTATTAGAGATGAGAAAAACCTTGTAAAATTTAAGTTTTAAATATTTTTAGATCCCAGCAAACTACACTGAAGCAAACTCCCTCAAGTCAAGGATCTAGTCCTTAATCCCCCACCTTTATGGACTGCAGGGGCACTCTGATCAAGGCACAGACCAGATTTTGTGGTTTGTTGCTATTTTGAGTGAACTATTCTATCTGCTCTCAGTAGCAGATGTCCAAAGCCAGGCAGCAACTCACTTGGTAGCAAGATCCACTGCTAACGGATTGAGGGGTGGGATGATAAGACTAACAGATGGCACCAGCATATCCACTCCTCCAGGGCCAGTCACCAGCCACTTGCTGCGCTCGTTATTGTCCTTCAGGATACATTCATCTCCTTTGCGCACTGTTTTCTGTAAGGAAGGCAGAAAAGTATTTTTTTATTTAGTTCACTAAGATGGGGTTTCTAGAAAAGACAGACAAGAAAGATGCACAGAAGTGGGAGTGCTTCCCAGCTGCCAGGTCTGGGTTTGCATCTTGGCTTCATACTGGGGCAAGAGATCAGTACAGATCAACCCCTTCTCCCTCAACCTGGTTTCCATGTGAAGAAAATCAAGTGAGAGCACTCTCAACTTTCTGAGTGGTTGTCAGTCCAGTTGATCATCACACTTGAGGCTTGTCACGACAAGCATTGAAGGCTGAGTGTGGACACATGGCCACAGTAAGCTAGGCAAACATGCATGGCCGTAAACCAGTGAGCTGGAGGCAAAAGGATGCTTAGCGCCGCATCCATATTTGCAAAGAGACTTGGAGTAAGTGCAGCAGAGCCAGATCCACTAGTCTCAATCACCAGAAATCCTGACAGCCTGCAGCCATGGATGTGGCCATGGTATGGGTTACAATCCACTCACATCCAAGAGGGGGAATCTCCTTCTATCATTTCTCCTGGCAGGACTCTCTCCTTCCGTCACACCTCTACAGCCAGCAGACAGATTTTTGAGAGAACTACTAAAAGGCCACAGGCTTGGCATTGACCTGACCGTGCAGGGGCTCCAGACTTGTCTGAGCTTACCTTCACCTGAGCAGAATTTAGCATGCTTAACTCTAAAAGCAATTGCCAAGCAGTCAGGTAACCACTGCCTAAATGTTTTTAGCTGTGCTTACAGTAACAACAGGTCGTTACTCTGGAATAAAACGTGGTATGGAAGATCACAGGCACAGAGTGGATAGCAGAAACCCCAGACCGTAAACACAAATCACAGTGGTCAATTACTGGTCACTGCAGGAGTGCAACCTAGTGAGTCAGGTAAAACAAGTTTTACCCTAACAGAACAGGAAAATTGCATAATTTGGAACCAGTAAAGAGAAAGAGCACACAAGCAGAAAATGCATATAAGCAGACTGCTAAGGAAAAAAAAAAAAAAGACAAAAAAACCCCACCAAACAAACTCAGGCAGCCCCAGTACTGAGAAGGAAAAAAACACAACCATCAATTTCATACTCCATCCATCAGAAAACTTGGGATACCAATGACTTATTGTACATTCCTTTGTCTTTTGTTAGATGAAGTGTTGAACTGAAGACCCAGAGGGACACTGGAAAGGTGAGCAATCACCAAAAGAAAGGGGCAGATACTGGGAAGCATCCATAGAACAATCTTAGCACAATTATAAATGAAACTTTTCTGCACTAATTTGAACTATGAGTATTAATACTATTTAATGGACTAATAATAGTAATTTTGACCAAAATTATTAACCAACCAGAACCTAGCCTGTTTATTCATAATTGCATGAAAGTCAGAGCTTTTTCATCCAAGAAATTCAAATGCTGACCAAAAGCAGACAAAGGGATTACATTTATCATCTCAAAATTTTGTTTACTAACTCATTTGCCATGTTCTAGTTTACATGATGTTCATTATCAGCCAAAAAGGAATACAGTACCAGATCCTGTTTGTAGTCACACAGAGCCTTGAGGATAATGGGCTTGTTACTCCGGTAGTCTGGGTTACGTGGCTTCAGCTGCACAATCTTCTTGGATTTATTCACCAAACTTTGCACTTGCCTCTTGTATTCAAGAATTCTCTCTCGTTCATTCTGCAAAGGTTAATAGTATGTCAAAAAAAAAAGAAAAAAAAAGAATTTGCTAACCGAAAAAAAAAAGAATAGTAACTGCACTCTCAAACCTAACTTCACCAACTGCTCTTTTACATCACTGACTATTTTTCCTCCAGTATATTCAATTTGGAATTGTAGGATGAATAAACAGTTAGCTACAAAAGCTATGAGTTAAGTCCTTTCAAAAAGATTACAATGATATAAAGTGGCACGATGAATCCTTTATTAAATACATTTATCCTTTGAGGCAAAATCTACTCTACCTATGAAAGCAAGCCTTTCCTTTTATTAATTTTTTAGCATGTCAGGAGCTTGGGAATTTGTTTGGCTCACTATGGATTTAAAAAGAAATCAGAGTTCCCAAACAGTGTTAAACAAATTAAAATAACACTGATCCATCTGTAGGCTTTCCTAAGAAATGGGCAGGAATATACCCTTATGGTTTCAAGTTCATACAGTCCTGTATATCAATGTTGCGGTACACCTGGCTTTGCATTTGGTATCTGAAGAGGGCAACTGATTTCCAAGAAAAGCAGAACATAACCTGTCAGGTAGGTGTGACAGTACCTCCAGCTCTTTGATCTGCTCCAGCAAACACTGCAGTGACATGCTCTTATCACAGATGAACTTCTTTCTGATGGAGTCTTGTAAGTTTTTCAGGTAGCACTCCGTGGCTTGGGCCTCTTCAAAGAACTACAGGAGAAAAGTTGTGATTTCAGTTGTATACAGCTCTTGAAAATGTCTACTGAAAATCAATGGATTCCTTGCATGAGAAATCCCAGTTCACACCTGGCAAAATTTACAGTTAGCATTTATGGTATTGTAACAGCGTGTTATGCATTGTGCACAGATTTAAATAGATTTTGGTACAGAAAAAAAATATCCATGACGGGATTCACACTTAGGAAAAGTAGTGTGAATTCTCCACATCACTACTCACCTGAAAGTAAGCCGCATTCTCTTTCAGATGAACATCAATGCATTTGGTGATCTGAAGAATCCAGCTCCATTGAGTTTGTAATGTATCCATGTAGGCCTAAAAAAATAGCAATATACAGAACTCAGACCACCACATTGATCACTCTCCCATACCTAGACTCAAGCAAAACTATTTATGCTCCACATAAGTGCAAATGAAAAATCTGCTAAAACAAATTAATGCATACCAGAATAATGTAATTCATGTAAATAGTTCCCCAACTTCTAAGCATCTACCTAACTGAAAAGAGTTAAAATACCTGCTTGTGGGATGCAGAGAGAAATTTGTTCATAACTTGAATTTTGTTTAATCAGCATAAAGCCTGAAGTGCATGAACAAGAAGGGGTGAAATGCACAAATAGTAGTGCAAATAAAATATTTCAATTGCAAATTGTCATGTTCTGCTTCTTCCAAAGAACACTGCCAAACATGATTTTTTAATGGTGACTATTTTTAAATTCAAACTTCTCAAGTAGTCCTTGTATATTCTTTTGAAAATTACATTTTTTACTTAACTCCTGGAGCTTACAAGAATCTTTCCTTTAAGGAAGAAACTGACCACAAAAAATTATGAATGGTGATTTCACACAATAAGATAACAGTTAACGAAGTCAATACACTGAAAAGCAGGAAGGATTCTTTTTTTCTTTTTTAAATTAGCTTCTTTCCATTTCAGGCTTCTTACACACTCTTAAAACTATACCTACTACAGCATTTCCTAATAAAATGAGATTTTTCAAAATTGTTGCAGCTTTTGTAATTGAAAGGTAACTGTACAACAAGCTGTGAAAGCAAAAATGTCTTGGCTAAGCTGTAGAAATGCACTATGAATTTCAGTTGCAGAAAGTATTTGCACCTGGATTAAATATAAACCCTCAAAGGGTGTGGCTTTCTTCAAAACATGCCTACTAAGATAGCAGAAGAATGACATGCCTTCCTACCATAAATTCTGCTTCACTGTAGTCAACTCAGACAACTCCCTAAGCCTCATATTGATTTTTACATGCATCTATCATTAAACTTGATAGCAATGAGAGCTCTCCACACAGCTCTTAAGAAGCCTGCAGTTGTTGTGGCCAGATTTGTAAAGGAAGGCAGTAACATTTATTAGAGCAGCTCATAGAGCTGGATAAAAATGGACATGCTTTTTGGCAGGCAAAGCCTTCTCACATCCAAATGCAGCATTTCATTTGCTGACTCTCATTGAGAACTTTTCTCATATAGCAACTAAAGGAGCAAGTGAAATCACACAAAGTCTAACTCACCTCGATTTTGTCTGAAGCAGGGTGCTGGTTGAGCACTAGCTGGTCACTTTCTTGCTTTAGCTTGTTGAGTTCTTTTTCTTTAACCTCCAGTTCACTCATACGTTTCTAAACAATGAAAACACAGCATTAAACAAGCCCCCAAACATATGCTGCACAGGGTGATTTACTTAAAATTTTCCAGATATTTGTGATAACATAAAATCATCCCTGCTAACACTACATAGTAATTCTATTTGGTGTACTGAAGTTAATTATGAAGACAGTAGAAACAAAGACAGAATAATCATCTCAGTTCCAGTCTCTAGGCTTGCCGCTTCACAGAGCAAAGCACCCAAAGTGCTAACTTCCCGAGGAACGATAAAAACAAAAATGACTGCATCTTGCAACATCCAGAACAACTGAACTAAAAAAAAAGAAGTACCTCCTTAATAGCGCGAACTTTCATTCCCTTTTCAATTTGGTGATCAGAACCAATATTGGTTAAAGAAATGCACATGCTCAACTTCCCTCCGTATCCGTGGAAAACAGGGAGCAGTGCAAACTACCTCTGACGGTGCACTCAATGTGCTGCTGGCAAAACCATCAGAGGAAGACAGCAGTTCCCTCTGGCACAGCTCTACTTCCTGGTGACAGACAATCAGGCCAAACAGGGGGACCCCCTGTCCCCTACATAGTCCTAACAGGGAGAATTAAACTACTTGATTGAAGTCCTTTAGTTTAGCATGCCAACATAATGACTCTGTGCACAGATACATGTGATTACTGCTCCACAGTGGACTGTAAGTCCAAAGTCAAAAGAAACCATGACAACTGGTTGAATGGGAGCATAATCTTCCAATAGATGTAACAGTCTTGACTCAAAAGGACACCGTAATTAATCCAAAAGCATTGATAAAAATGCCCAGGAACTTTGAAAGAGTGACTCCTCCCTCGCTGTCCCAAAAGAGGGCCCATGGAAAGAACGGGGAGGTTCAGCCGACTTACAGAGAATGCCTCCTGCTTCCTGGCAATGTCAGTGTTCCTGTCACTCCAGTCGTAGAGAAGCTCCTCTTCCTCACAGTCATTGATCCACATGATCTCTCTGCTGGTGGCTTGGATGAGGTTCTGGAATTGACGGAGCTGATCCATTCTCTCAAAGGAGTATTTCTGCAAGAAATTCCATAAATAAGAAGCCATAAACACAGAAATGCCTGTGCTGAGTGGAGAAGGGTAAGCTAAGAGCACAGTATGTCCTTTTTTTTTTAAATAAAGTAACAGCAAAACCCACACATCTATAAAACCTGTTGGCAATGGAGAGCAGATAATGTGTCTGGATTTATAGAACAATGGGAACCTGAAGTCAGCAGCTTCCCAAACACAAGCGTAACATACATATAGGTGTGGAAACAAAGAGGCATGGGAGAAAATATAAGAAATATCTGAACATTTAACATCACTTTTACTTGCATTTGCTGCTCCTAGTACATCCTTGATGTTGTAAGCAGCACCTTGTGCACAGATGACACTTCATGAAAAGATTCCTTCTCTGTCCCCATGTCACAATATACATCCTGTTGCTTGAAATGCATACAGGAATCAGCTTCCAATCCCAAGGGTTAAATCTACTATTGGCACAAGATTCTCACTGTATTTTACATGAAGATCCAAAGTGGCGAAGATGCACAGCCCTACAAAGAATTTGGTTCTAATCCCACATTTGATTAGCTTTTTAAACTTCATCTATAGACTAACTTCATCACTACATTTACTCCCATTAAGGAGGTAGACTTTTACTCTTCACCTGCTTAGTGACCAACCAGGTGCAAACTAGAAACTTCCTTGTGAGGGTCAGTCAATTATACACCAGGTAATGAATTAATCTTAAGTTCGTGACTCCAACTGAACCTTACAGAAACTACAAAGCACTGTCAGTTTACTGCTGAATAGAATTACTTAAATATGTATCTGTCACACTGTTGAAACCTGAAGTGTCCCTTGACTACAGCATAGGTACTAATAAAGCAAAAACGAGCACTCCTCATAGAGCTTATCAGTCATGGACACATATGCTCACCAGAAGTCCTTCGTATTCTTCCTCCAGCTGATGAACCGCAGCCTTCTCCCGCTGAAATAGAGACAGCAAATATTTAGTGAGCCTTTACAAGTTGCCTATTTGCTGATATTTCCTTTACAGTGGCAGTATCATAATGTTACAACTACAGGTGGTAACCTGCAAATGACTACAAAAGACATAGGTGAGTATCAGATCTCCACCACCAGAGGACCACAAAAAGAATAAAACCAAGGCTTGGATAAACTTACTTCCCTCAGGGATGCTTAGTATATAAGCATAAGTACATAGCAAAACAGCTTGTAAAAAAGATCTCTTTCTATACCAAACTCCTAGACAGCTGTGGGGAAGCAGCTAGTCCTAGAGCCAGCTTTGGAGTAGCATAAACTATGATGTGAGCAGGAGGTTCCAATTTTTATTCCCATTTCTATGGCTGGGAAGCTGCACAACCTTTGAACTGTTATTCCATAAGGCTATCTATCACTTTCCACTATCACCTTTCCTATTTGAAGCAGAAGGGAAAAGGGAGTTACACCCCTTCCACTCTTCAGCTTGGCTGAAAGATCAGAGCTCCAAAATGGAGCACCTTTTCTTTAGGTCCAATTCTATCTCCTCCTGTCTGTGTAAGCAATTAAGAGAAAAGAAGAATGGGAATGAAGCAAGCCTCCTCTCTCCTATACCTAGCTGCTGGGATGACAGGAGAAGAAGTTAACCACTGCATTTTCCATGTCTTCTTTATTCCAATCACAAAATCCATGGGGGAACAGAAGCCTCAGAAGGGCAAAAAAAGAAAAAAAAAAATCCATGAAAAAGCCCACACCTCAGAAAAGCTCTAGGCTTAGCCCAGAATTTTGGCATTTTTCACAGAAACTCCATTTTTACTAAAGGCTATATCTAAGCACACACCTTATCGTTTCACTTTCTTATTTTAATGTAGCTAGACAGAAAGTGAGAATAATCATTCTTAGCCATTCTTCCTGCAAAAACTTATTGCAATATTCATTTGCCAGCCTTGTACACAAAACCAAAATGTTAAATAGCTACAAATTTTTCATTTTAAAATTCTGAGGAAAGAAGTGGAACACAAAATAATCATGAAATAATAAATATTAAGGTTGAAAGTGGTTGCTATTACAATACCAGTGCTTTCTGAAGACAAGCTGAGCTATTCAGATTTCCTTTTTGTAGCGGAACACCAGCAACCCAATGACACAAATCTAGACTAAGCAACATGTAAGGGAAGACAGTAATTACCAGGTCTGTTTTAACTTTGTCCAGGTGCCAGCGATAGTCTCCAATGGCATTGTGAGTCCTCCTGTGGTCACTAATTTGTTGCTCAATGGATGCTGCATCAAACCCCCATTTCACTAGCTCCATTTCAGCCTAGGAGAAAGAGACAGTACTTCTACCTTCATTTCCAACATTATTATCTAAATCGAAGAACACAGGAAGTGAACTGAAGGAAACATGCATATGCAGAAGAGAGTAAAACTGAACAAAGGGAAGTTCAGAATAGGGGGTTATAATTTCTTAGAACTGTCATCAATTAAACTGTGTGACAGGCTCCCAAAGTAGAAGAGACAAAGTAGGGAAAATACTGAAGTTGCTTAAAATTAGATTAGATGAAGCACGCTCAGTAGTGTATTTTTATCTGTTTTCTTTGGACCAAATTGTTCTTTTATGTTTTACTGTATAGCTTACATTCTTATCACTCTGAAAACAAATTACGACTTTATCAATGCTTTTCATGCAATTCACGTGAAAATCCCAGAGTAAAGTTCTGTAGCCCCATACACTGCATTTCCATTTTAATTACACTCATGTAAACTCCAATAACTTCAGTTAAATGCAGTCAAACTAAATGAAAAAACAGAAGATAAACTGAAATAATTATAGAACACGTTGTTTGTCTTGCATTTTGGCAACAGTTATTGTAGGATGCTGAGTGAAAATCTCTAGGAACAGCCTTTGAAAAGCAGTAATGCATCTGGATAATACACCTGGATAACTAAATAACATGAAAACTATCTGATTGCAGTTGTTTCATTATTTTCAAATATTAAAAGCCACTGAATTCACAATTCAGCTCCTCAAACTCCAAATCATCTTTTATGTTCTGAAGACACACTCCATCTCTGTCTGAACGCCTGTCTGCGCACGCGCACAGGAAAGAAATAGGTATCTTAATCTTGGGTTGGGACCGAATTTGGTAATTACCAGCCTGGAGCCAAATCTCTGCGTCCATGGATGACAATAAAGCCCAAACCATACTCAAGCGTAGGGGTTTAAAGGGAGTGTTGAAAATGATCCAAGAAACAAAACCATTTTGCATTCAGCCATCTAAAAGTTACAGGACTTTGACCCTTCTCATTATATTTGAACAGCCTAAAGAGTCGGCAGCGACAGCGGCAGTCCTGGCTGGCTGCCAGCACATGAACAAAGGCTGTCTGGATTTCACTGCACTTTCCCTAATTCTGCTCTGGAAACTCGACTGACCCTCCTATCACCCGATTCTCCTGTCAGCAAACCATCCAGACAGAAAACACAAAAAACACCAGCAGAAAACCACGGCTGCTCAGACCTTTTTCCCACATCTGACTGTGTTACCAGGAGAAACATTATCCTGGTCCCAGTGTGAGCAGGTAATGAGACACAGCCAGGCTTGGTGGGAAGAAGAGGCATGCTGGAAAGTTCAAGATAAGTTTTCCCTAAGAAAACACAAAAGCCAAACAGGGAGCTAAGTGCTTACTGGCCCCACATCATCTTTCCCTTAGGGATTGAAGAAGGGAGAGTGAGCAAGCCTTTAACTTTCACAGGAGCTTTTGTGTGGGAGCAGTTATAAAGCACTTGCTCACGGTCCCTGTGCTTCGCTAGGGGTGTCTGGGCAGGGTGTCATGTGGCATCTTTGGGAAGTGCAGCATGTTCATGGTCTTTCATCACTGGAAGCGTGCCCAGTGTCTGTCCAACATCACTCCTCAAACTGTGGCAGGTCTGACCATCAGCCTGCTCTCCCACGGTGTGTGTAGAGCGATCGTATCTGCTGTTGCTCTCCTGGCATGATGCTTATACATGTTATCACTCAAGGAGTGCATCTCCACTTCCTCTCCTTCCTCCAAAACCTGCCACGCTATGGGAGGGCACTGGAAGACTAAACTATGACTAGCACTCACATAAAAGTATGGGAACTGTACCGAGCTCTCCCCTCCTCATCTGGTTTACATAGCAGCCACCTGGCAAACACCACATCCAGATAACAATGACAGGATCACTAAGCAACAGCCTAATAAAGAGAGATAAAAATAATGCCATTTCAAATTACAAGGCCTCTGCAAAGTATAGCTTCAGCCAACTTGTTCCATCCTCCCTACTTGTCTCTCGGAAAGGGCCGTCCACCCTCAAACACAGAGCTTTCACTTCAGCAGCACAAAACCAGACTACAGGCTTTCAACATGTTTTCTACTCCAGGTTACATCATCAACAGCTGCACATGGGCGATTTATTCTGCGCATGCAAGAAATACACACAAAAATGCTGAATTTGCTATTTCAGCAGTGACTTCTGAAAGTCAAGTCCTGCAGCAATCAGCTCTGCCTTACGGCTTCCACTGTGATAAGGATAGATTAGAGGGGGGGGAGGGAACTGTAAAATACTGGACAATGGTGAAATCTGTGAAGCTGGTCCTATCTGTGTGAAGTGTTAAGATAAATACGAATCATAAAGGAAATCTGTGGAAGAAAGGAAGGAAATATCGAGCATAATAATCTCTAACGTAAACATGCCAATGCCTTTTGTTATGTTAACAGCTGCGTCTCATTCAGCTTTCAAATCTTAACTTCCACACTTTGTCCTCTGCAAATGAAGAGCCCTAATTCATGTTCATATTTCAGTGGAAACTCACTACATCTGCAATAGAATAATTTTAAAAATAAAAAGTGGAACTTGGAATAATATATGAGCATACACATGTACCTTTAATTTCCTACTGGCACCCAAAACATTACTGCATGTGAGGTGAAGTACATAAAAAACACCAGATCTTAGCCTTGTCTCTGGGTTTTGCACAGATTTACCTTCTGCTGCCTCATCCAGCTCAAACATTCACTTGTGACACGTTTCGTGTACTCATCCCAGCCTGAGCCACTCTGAGAGGAGAAGCAACCACCACCTTTGGAGCTGGCCCTCCTGGCACGGGGAACACTGATGGCTTTGTACAGGGCACGCATTTGCTCTTGAAGTTGAAGCAGCCTGAAAGGGAAGGAACCAGTGAGCGCCTATGAGGAAAACAACCAGAAAACATGGAAACAATGCAATTCTTCCCTCCCACGGGACCACCAGGTATTCAAAACAAAGTGCTGAAAGCACAGGCTGTGGAAAAAATATATTTAAAATTTCAGGGGGACAACCTAGGTGTGAAATTCTGTAAGATATATGTTACTGCAGGGCCATTCTCCATGTTAGCATGCCCCAAACAAAGCCGATTTACTTCTGTCACATCCTGCAACACCAGGGAAGGTGAGCACTTCAGGCATCACAAACTTGTATCAGCCACATTCCCCCCCACCAGCCCTTTCATGACAATACCTTTTCTGATACATATCACAGGGTTGGCCCATCTGCCTCATCTCTCTGATCAGCCCATCCAGGATATCCATTTGGTCATTCGCCTGCGCAAAACACTCTTCCAGATCTCTGTTCCCTCTAATCTGGACACCATCCCCATATTTCAATTCCTAAAAAAAAAAAAAAAAAAAAAGGGGGGGGTGGGGATTAAAGTAAATATTCATCACCTAAGCTTCAGCTTGGTTGTTTTAAAAAGAGATGTTATGGGGAATAATTATTTTTAAAAAGCATGATAGGTTTCAACTGCTGGGTCTCTGATTGCCAGGTTTAACTGGCAGAAGACCAATCAACAAAGGATCCACAATCATTGGAAAGTCCTTATTATAAATAAAATATAAAAGAAAATTATTAAAACATAAAAACAATCAAATCTTTCCCTAAAGAACAGCACATCCTGCCTGACATTTATTTCAGCAGAGCCAAGGCTTCACACGGTGTGCTAAGCTTTCAAGACCTTATGCTTTGGTGTTTAGAGGTGAGAAGCAAACAGTCTGTCCTAGTCAGAGTTGGTGGATATTGGTCCTGATTTTTCAGCAGTTTCTCTGAGACTCTAAAAGACTTACAGACATTGCTTCTCCCCTTCAAAAACATAGACTGTACCCTGTCTGCCTGGGACAAGCTTCATGCCCACACACATTTACATACCATCTTATCACCCAAAGTCTAGGCAAATTCTCCATGCACCCTCTCAGTGCAGTGGATCACAGTATGGTCATGGTGCTTCAAGGAGGAAGACATGACTTTTTGATCTCATCTCACACTGACACAGCCACGCTGAACAAAGCATAACCCAGCTGTGATTTGATTTTGAAATAAAATGTTGATGGACCTCACTACTTTGTCCCCCAGAAAGAAAAGAAAACAAAAATAGTAAGCAATGCATGTTGTGGCACCGAGCTGAAGCTAAACATCATTTTCTTTTAACTTCAATGGAATAATATTAATCCTTAACAAGAGGCAGTATTTACTCTGGCATTGATTTTTATATAAACATGCTCACACGTGCTGTGTCCCTGAAAAGGAAATGAACTGCTAACCACAGAATTCATTCCTGAACGAATTTTCTGTCCACAGAGGGACCAAAAGTGTGCATTAAATCACATCTACTGCCAGAACTGCAAATGGTTTTTGGATCTCAGTGGCCTCAACAGCAGGATGCACTCACCACCCTGCACCTCCTCTGACTTCAGCAGGAAGAGAGGACACCCCATGTTTGCCAGGACCGAATCTAGTGTCAGTGAGTAACCCACCCCCAGGCACTATGGGTTTACATCAGTGTAGTGTGCAGCAAAGATCATCTCTACGCATTTAGGATGAAACAGTCAAGAAGATTTAAATGTAGTTTCATATAGTTCCTCAGGAATCATCTGGAAAAATAAAATACAGATAATGAAAGACTTTCCTATGGTCAGGCTCTTTATGGCCTAGAAAATGATGACAATATTCTACAGGACACACTAAGAGACCGTAAGAGGTCATAAGATTAACAACTGTTTACACTGACAGCGGTCTCGATCTAAAACTGAAAAATAAGATGCAGTAGAATCTTTTTGAAGGGTGGGGGGTTTAAAAAAAATCAGGAAGTCCTCCTTTTCTTAATTGGATGCATTTCAATCAGTTTTACTGAACACTGAGTGCAGAGAGAGAAGGGAGACCTAGGAAGGTGGTGTGCTCTTCCACTCCCAGTTGCCTCACGCAAACAGCTGAAAGGGGAGAAAGGAGATGAAGAAGCAGAGCCTGTGATTCCAGATAACGATGCAGCATTCCTCCCCTGTAATATTCATAATCACTTTCGATAAGAATAACAAGAAGCACTCACGGGTTGTACTATGAGCTCAGCTCGCATCAGGCAATCCGAACAGTTTTGCAAAAGCTCCTGGATGGTGTTCTGGCGTCTGGACACTGTACAGGTCCCATTCTGACTGTTGTGGGGGAGAAGAAGAAGATGACGTAAGTACTGAGTAAACACCCGTTTTGAAGAGACACAAGAAACACAAAGTTGGAACAGCCAAGGGAAGTTACATGGAATAACCCATCTCGTTTAGCGTCAGAGACACACACGATGTATCTGGCCCTCCTGCATTATTGCACTGTGAAGTTTTAATGCCGATTCCACGATGGCAGAGCCACTTTATAATTCTGTAAGAGCAGGCGTGAACTGACTTTGCCACAGGATAGAGTAGAACGCGGAAACTAGCATGCCATAAATGAGGAAGTTCTTCTCCCAGAACAGCTATTTGCAGCTTTGATAGACAAAACTTTGGCAGTATTACAGTGAGAATTAGTTATTCACGACCCTTGTTAAAGTCAATACATTAAATTTTCACATCGCACGTGTTACCGCATCAGCCATCGAATGTCAGAGCATAAAAGGAAAGCAGGATCCTCTGCTGCTGAGCAAACATGTCCACACAAGCACAGGAAGGGCCCTTTTATCAGCAGAAATGCATAAAACTAGTGCAGTGTCTTAAGAAGGAATTGCAAGATGCACAAGCTACTACAAAACCAGATGTAGGCCCTGGAGTTAGAGGACATGCTGTCTTCCAAATAAACAAATAACATGGGAGTTTGGGGGTTCCAAATAAAAGTCCAGAATCAAAAACACTGGTGGGGGGAAAAGCCAAGATAGATAATGTGGTCATTATTGTCATCTTCACATAATCTACTGCATCCATGCTGCCAGAAGGTTACTTTTTCAGCACTTGGGACTCAGCCACCAAAACGAGCCACTGCTAGTTGAACGTGGGTGACGTGCTTCAAGCAAGGAACCATTCCTTGCTGATGGAATCAGAGCTCCCAAGCAAGCCCAGGCAGCTCCCAAACCAAAGCACTTGCCAGTGAAACTAAAATAAACCACTACTAAGAGACAGTAAGAAGCTGAGATGCTTTCAAGCCCTGCCTAGTTTTCTAACTGCTTTGCTCACAGTAGGTAACCTTTTCCATTACAAATCACTGAAGGCCCAAACGTTCCATACAACACTGACATCAAAAAAACTATCAGTGCAAACCTGTCCAGCTCAGAGCCAGCAAGGCATATGGATTCAATGGAAATCTTTCCACTGACTTCAACAGACTCTGACCATCCTTCACAAAAGGAGTTGTGATAATGTAAAAAACTTGGGGAGTTTCTCCTTGGGAAAATCACTGCAATGGTGAGAAATGTCCAATGGTATATTTTTTAAGAGCTATTCTGCATTGTGTGCAGCTGGTGCTTTAGCAGCTTGCCACTCTCCTATTAGCTCTTCTTGAACAAATGGAAAAAGTTTAAGCAACTTTTCACCGGCTTCCTCTAATACCAGGGAGTAGACCCTCAAAGACACAAAGACAGGACTGGAGAATCACTGGGTGACTTAAAAACAAAAAGCTGTACACACGCAACCCCTGGCTTGCACTGTGACCCTCTGGCTGCACAAACACTGTGCCCTACTGTGCTATGCACCCCTGTATATCTTGGAAACAGCTTAAAGAAAACAATTATGAAAAATAACATATGGGTCTGATTTTGTGCCAGGCTTCCCATCAGCTTCCTTTTCTAAATCATTCCTTCTCCTTAGGCATCCCTGTTGTGTTTGGATGTAGAAGTCTCTGACTGCATCTAAAATTTACATTTAATTATACCCACAATTATTTTAATGAATGAAACATAATAAAGAAGAGAGAGAAACCTTCCAAGCAATTTTCTCTTTTTAGAACATCAGAAGAGTATTTTTTCTTCAATCACTTTTTCAATCCTCTCCTGACAGCTATAAATGCCGGATACCCATTAAAGCCGAAAGAACTATAGAGAAGGACCACACTTCTACTGTAATAAATCAGCATATCTCCACTGGCTTCAGTATAACTTCACTGACCTCAAAGGCATTACTTCACTCTGAGACAAGGTCTAAACGATGGCTGACATAGCTAACACATTAAGAAATTGCAAAGAAAAGCTATTTTCAAATAAATAAAAAAAAGTTAAAAGATAGAAAAAGTAGAATTGTAAGTATTTTGTGTTCATCCTGATGATGTTAGAATACCACATCCAGAATTATTGTCCAAATAATAAAAAAGTTGGAAAATTGAAGATAGTTTAATATAGGTATACAAAGTTGTTTCAAAGCCAGGAGCAGATGCCTTGAAGTGGGAGGCTTAAGCATGCTCTATTTAGATTTTCAAATGAAGATCTACAAGTTACTTGTTTACAGTTCATGGAGACTTTCACAAGAAGAAAGCAGCAAGCTTTAAGTCTCTCCAATCTAATAGATAAAGACATAACCAAAACAATGGCAGAAGCTGGAGCAATACAAACTGAAACAAAAAAAGAGCACACTATTTCATCAGTGTTGCTTTTCACACCTTGGATGTCGGTTTGGTTGTTGAACAACTAACTGTTTTGCTAGTCAAAACACTGAGATCAATACTAGGAAAACAGGTGAAAAGGTAGTGGCCTGTCAAAGGCAGCTGATGACACTGGGCAAGCTAATGGCTTTCAAATCCATCAGTTGACCAGAGCTACATGGGGTTAAGGGGCATAGCCAGAGATAGCAGATGCCAGTGCCAGAGCTGATGACATAGCTCCACTAAGTCAACAGGACTCAAAAGACTTCACATCCGAAGAGGATTTAGCTGTACAAACATACTCAAGAAGAGTAAAAATCAACCTCTGAATTCAGAAAATAAAAATACTTAGTAAGACAATACCTCAACATGTATTGGTTGATGCATCAGACACCACCAGCACAATCTCACATGGACACATCTTCAATACTTTTCGCCCATGTGACAGGGGAGTACTTCACAAGCAGTTTCAAAGGCCCTCAGTGTAATATTCCTCTTATTGAAGCCAACAGGCTTTTAATGGGAATGAGTAGATCAAAGCAGAAACCCCAGTGTAAGCAGACATCCAACCTTGAGGCAGAAGGAAACAGTCAGCCAAAGGAAAACCATATCCAACACAATGGCATAAGGGGGGGAAGAAAAAAAAAAAAAAGAATGGACTAAAGAAACTGAGGCAAACCCTAATCCCTGGAACATGCTACATGGCATCTTACCATGGAGGCAAGAACTAAGATAGGTTACAACCATGAAACCTAGATCATATATAAAAATACATTTATGTGCCTCAGATAGATGTAGGACCCCAACAATCCTCACAGAACACAGCCTAAGCAGAGTACTACAGAGGGTACTTTGTCAATGTCTCTCTTGCTTCCTCTGATTTTATTTACATGAAACTGAATGAGTTTGAAGTACTGTTTCGTCATTGTAACAACTACTGCTACTATGATGACAATTTGATTCGATTTCACCTCTGGCAGCCTCTAAGGCTCGAACCTATGAACAGGATCCTGCTGCACCAAACACTGTGGGCACACCACACAGTGAAAATACAGACAACTTGTTCACTTGTTTTACCGCACCCCTGTAAATACAATGTACATTTTCAACCATTCCAGCAGAAAGGGAAGGAACTAGAGCTTGGTCTTTCAGCAGGACTTGTAACGCAAGAGTGCAGGGACTCCTACTAATAAATATATGCATTTGAAAGAATCTGACTATTTGCGGTACTGCTTTGGTTTTATAAACCCTGGAGAACAGTGCTGAGTGAAACAGCCTGGACTGCCTCAGACCTTAACTACCTGCTTGTCCCTACAACTCAAAACTTTAGACCGTGACACTTATTTTGAAGGCAACTCATGAATTTCAAAAAGATATTATTAAACCGAGTTCTTTATTAAAATGACTTTGTTTTAATAGTCATTAACTATTAAAGGAACAAAGGAAAACGAAGGTGGCCAGCGTCTTTGCTTTTAAAATGATGAGAAAACTTCAAAACACAGAAGAATCGCTTTTATATGGGGCTTTAAAATGTAGCCCTGTATTTCTCCAGTGCCAGAAGCAGCCTAGGAAAGGCACAGCACCTTCACGCTGTCGTCATTCTGTACAGGAGCCACCCTGCTTGCTGCATGTCAAGGCAGAACACATTGCTGCCTTGCGATACCGCGCTCTTGCTCTCCCAGAGAAACGAGAAGCAGCCCAAGCCCTGCTGCCACCGGGCTTTGGGCAGGACGGTAGCTCAGACAATCTCTGATGCTAGATTCATGATGCTCTGATGATAGATTCATATCTCCTTGCTGCAATATACCCCACCTGAGCTAAACGCAGCCCTTACCTTACCGGGGGATCCTCAGTTTCTGCACTAGGACTGCACTTAGCTGTCAAGCGGCACCAGTGATGCCCACAACACCCCCAGCTCTACAGAACAAGAAATAACTATTCCCGCTTTTCGTAAACGGGACGGAAAAATGCTCTTGAGGCCACGCAATGAGTTATGCGACTTGAGACAGACATGGCAAACCCTGCTGTGCCCACGTCCCCGGAACACAGCCGGGCTGACTGCTGCTGCCACTGACTTATTCAAGCAGTCAAAAGATTTCCTGAGTGATACATTTTGAATAAATGATATACCCCCTGTAAACACTCAGCTTGCACCCTTACAGGGCCAGCCGAGTTGTCATTACTGCAGAACCCGAGGGGCAAGGAAGAAAGCCAGCTCCTTTCTGCTTTCTCATTTGCCTCCTGCTGCTGAAGACCTGCACATCCCCAGCATAAACGCCTGCAACCTGGAGACTGCTCTGGTTTCTGCCTTTGCTAGCACACATCAAGAGGCTGCTGTGTTATCCGGGGGGCGATTGGCGTCTAGAGAAGCAGGGCAAAGGAGACACGCAGAAGCACATCTAGCAGCACTGTAGAGCCTTCCAGCAGCTTCACAGGTCCTTAAAGCTCTGGAAGCACAAAGGGGACACTCTTGGCCCTAAGACCCAATTTCGACCAAGTTAGAATATTCCTTGTTAAATTTTCTGAATCCTCCACAAAACATTTAGCCCTTTAAAAATTCAAAGCTTCTTCTTGTTGTTGTTCATTCAAAACATAAAGGAAGTTTTAAAAAAGTTTTTTTTTTTTTCCAGATCCAAAGTATTGAGAGACTCCCACAACTCAGCATTGAGAGCAAAACAATGGCACTTCTTCTTTTTCTTTTTTTTTCCTCCTCCCTCCCCCCCCCTCCTCCCCATCCACACAAACTTGTTTGAACAAGCAATAGATTCATCAAGGGATTACCTGGTATGCCCAGGGTAGGCAAGTTAGAAGAAAAACCTGACCTGGAATCTCCATTCCCAGCACAGAGCCTGTGCCACACCACAGGACTAAACCACCACCCATCTGCCACCACCTGCCAGCTGGGGGTGTGTGTCCCTGAGAACGCACAGGCATACGCTGGCAAAAAATAGCAAATCGCAATATCCATTAGAATATAACCAGAAATTAAAATATTATAACATAGGGGTTTTTTCTACCCTCCCAAAGAAGGTGAATGTGAGTATCAGAAATCACCAGGAGGTTCACAAATGGGTTCTTCCCATATGTCTCTGCTCTTACTAGGATCACTTTTGGCACACCACAACCTCGACAAACTAGTCCCATCTGCCGAGTACGCACATAGGCTATAGGCATGATGACAGGAAACCTCAGATGCCTGCATTTTGCATGATCGGGCTCTAAATACCATTAGAAATGTGCAAAAATTTAAGAGTTGCCAGCGAAATCTTAAGACCCCTGAGGCACAGTGCCTTCAGAGCAAGCAGGGTTTCACAAGGGTTCCTGCCACACCTAGTCGCAGAAAATCCTCGCACTTTTTCTCAGCGGTATTAATCACCAGGAGCAATGGCAGCGTTGCTAAAGGCCGTCCCTGCCCAGTGCAGCAGGCTGCAGACACCCTGCCTCTCCCACCTCGGGCTCTGGCAGAGGGAGGTGACAAAGGCAGGGACATACAGCAGGGACTACGGAGCACATTCCTTTGCCTGACAGAGGCTTTTCAGGCCTGAGAAGGTACCTCTGCAAAAGCTTGAAATCTCACCCACACACCTACGCCAAGGCGAGCCGGGAAAGGTAGAGTCTGGCTTTCTTCTCGTGGCAGAGCAGTGTTGCCAGCCGTTGCCAAGACCCGTTTCTTGGCCAGCTCAAGCACAGCACAGGCTCTGCCGGCGTGGCAGGTATTCAGCAGCAGTCCAGACACATTCCTCCTTCTCTGTCTGCCCCTGGTTTTGTTTGTGGCGGGCAGTTTTTCCCCCCCAATGAAGTGCTGTGACAGAGGAGTTCAAAGAAGACGTTCCCACCTGTACTCAGCTGGGCTGGGAAAGGGCAAAAATGAAACTTTGAATGTGTTTTCTGCAAGTGGACCTCGTCCCTGAGTCCCTGAAAGTAATGTCAGGGGCACGGGATGTGAATTGCTAAGTCTTATTCTAATTTAGAGCACAGAAGTTACATTGACCCTTAAGCAAAATCATGATTTTGGGGCAAGGTATCACTTGATGACCATGAATCCTAGACTATTTTTTCCCCTAATCTCAGCAATGACAACTGAAACTCCACAACTTGCCACTTTATTTCCTTCCCTCCCAGCGTACCAGATTTTATCTCTCTGTAGCAAAGACATTGATAAATATTTGACTGATGAATTGGCAGTTCAGAAGTGTGTGACTCACTGTCAAGCTGAGTATCTGTACTCGGGGGCCAAGCTCATCCTGAGTTCCCAAGCCAGAAGAAACAGGGAATGTTGTAAAAGCACCTTGCTGAGCCCTAAGGGTAGGGAGCGTCTTATATTGCTCTGTGAGTAATGTAATATTCAGCACAGACTTGTTTGGCAGAATACGCCCCAAAACTTACAAGACTAGACCCTAAGTTGAATCCTACTGCATTTAAAATAAAGGTACAGTGATCTTCCCTATTGGAAAAAGAAGCCTCAGTTTTGTAAGTTCAGTAACTGCCACTAAACTGGCACAGAAGATATCAGGCTGAACGCAATTATTAAAACCAATTCCATAGATGGTGGCCCTGATCCTGCAAGCCCAACATGCACTGGATTCAGTGGATTTTCTCATGCAGCGCATGTGCAAGATCAGACACTACTGCTTTTTTCATTAACTGGCAACAAACCCCTCCTTTTCGGACACACTTTAATTCAATTTTAATTCAAATCAGCACTGATTAAAAATAAACCTATGCAACCCAATAAGGTGCAAACACAGATATTGTTTTGCCAAAAAAAAAAATTTAGTGTTTTGTGTGGTCAGGTCTTTTCACATAAAAAATATATGTAAATATATACATACATATATATGCATGTGCATTTTGATCTCAGTAACACAGGTCATTGGTTCCATGCAGAAGCCTTGCAATAAGGTGAGCAGGAACTTTCATTGCAATCCCCTTGCCAAGTATGCCTTCCCAAAAAGCAGATGAATATTATATTATAAAGTGTAAATGAAAGGATGCTGATATACAGTTGTTAACCTCTTGATCAGGTATGTGTTTTCCACTCTTGCTACACCACCATTGAATATGAAAGAAAGAAGAGCCTAACAAACTATGGACTGGTTTAAAATATGTAACAGAGTCAAAGAATGCTAAATTAAAGGAAGGTACTTCTCCTCTAGTGAAAGTCAGGAGTGCTAGAGAAGTCACTCTAGTGAATCCAATACAGTTGCACCAGAGTAAAGTCTGGAAGAAGAGAACAGTCAGGAAGTAGTGTGTTCTGCCATTAATTTTTCATGTCTGTTTCTTGTAAACAGTAAAGGTATTTGCAGTGGAGCACCACTAGCAAAACAAATCCTCACAAATGCAACACCGCAAAGGCATTTTGGAGTCCTAGTATGTGCACATTCCCATGGTAAAGTGTTAAATTGTTCTAATTATATAGCAATAAATAGATATTCTCATACTACTGTAATAGTAAGTAGACATGTTGTAGCTGCAATTCATCTTAACTAACTTACCAGTGCACACACCAAACCAAAAGTCAAATGAAGAACTAAAACTAAGAACTGGGCAAAGTAATAACCCAAAAGATAGCAAGGATGCAAGTTTTGTCTTTCATTCAGTGGTCCTCTAGCAAGAGATCTGACGTACCTAAACAGAGCTCTCTGTGCTCTTTAGGGTAATCCTGATTTTCTACAGCCATTTATAGATCTGCTTGATATAACAAAGCCTGTTTATTTACTATATATGTTTAATTCTCATCCTTCCGCAATGTAATCATGATGTACTATCCATAAAATTAGGGCTTAAATTCTAACACAAATTACACTACAGCACTTCCAAAGCAATTCCTAAGTCAGGGGCATCAATAATTAGACCAATAGGTTTAAACGAGCCATTCCATGCATAGAAAAGAGTAATCACCAGCATCGTTTTGTACAGATGCCTTATCACACACCAGTGCTGTTTCCTTCAGCGACGGTAACTCCTGCTTGCTTTTCAGTCCTGCGAACTCCCAGAGTAGGGGATTAATGGAGAAGTCTTCGTGACCACTGAACTTATTTTTCATACATTCAGAGCACCATTTTTTCTCCAGAAAAAAAAAAAAAAAAAAGCCTTTGACAGAATTGATCCGCGCAGATTGCCAGTACAGCTGCATCCGTGAAAGCAGGAGTTCTCGGAAGCGGGACGCGCGGCCGGCACCCTGCCTGCAGGACCGCGACTCTGCTGGCAGCAACAGGGCAAGCGGAAAGTGGAAAAGACAGAGGAAGAGGCAAGCAGACCGGTGTTGCGTGGTCACGCATCGTGGTCACACACGATCCCCAAAAGATCCCCCACAGAGAGATCACGGCCTTAAACTCCCAGGCCTTGCACAAGCGAGAAACAAACTT
>JAHREE010000131.1:4736729-4796780 GCA_033628505.1 Tringa tobata | reverse complement strand
TTGGGCCCATTTCTGTCTTTCCTGCACTGATCATTTTCCTGGTATTTTTAAGTGCAAGTGACAGGCCACAAGACAGTAAATAACAACTACACAAACATACCGGGAGGACAAGAATTTCTAAACTACTCAAGAGAAAACCGAAGGAGAGCGATTCTCCTCAGTGCCACTGAAACTGCTGGAGCATCACGGTACAAGTTATGTGAGAACCTGTCCTGCTGCTGCTGGTGGTGGTGGGCACAGCGTAGCGGAGGCATAAGAGCTCCTCCAAGCAAACGTGGGGCTGCTTGGTCCCAGAAGGCATCCTGGCGGCACTGCCCAGAGCCCTGTGGAGCGCTACAAAGGAGCAGAATGCAAGCTGGCTATTATCTCTGAAGTCATACAGTGACTTCCGTATTGTAATATATATTCTGTATTACATATAACGTGAGTCATTATATATCAGTGCATATGTATGTATGTATACACACATACATACGTATATATGTATACGCACGTACATACATATATATGTGTAGATGGAGATATATATATATATGTGGATTTGGGCTGCCTTTTTGAATACAGGTTACATTTGCACAATTTGATGATTTGACATTACATTCCAAAGTCATTAGGGTGCAGAATACAAAAGCAGTCAGGATGAGTAAGAAAAACAAATACATAGGCTTAATGCTATGGAGAAGGAAATAAAAAGGTAGAAAACATGTAACGTAGGAGGAGATGCAGAATGAGGGAAACTTGAACTTTATGCCTTCATACTCTAAACTTTTTGAAACATAAATATAGATGACTGTGGTAGTGCCACCAGCATACCTAAAAGTTGGATTTTTTGAGTGGTGATGCCTCAAGCCAGGCACTTGTATTTAGACATATGAACACAAAACATTTTTTCCAGCAAGTCCCTTTGAGAGCTGCCCGTTCCTATGTGTGTGCATTTAGAAATCCCAAAGCATGACACTGATTTGGGGTTCTTGCTGAGTTTCAGCACCACCTCCAGTCAGCCCCACCTTCCAGCTTGGACTGGTGTGCCAGCTCAGTGAGACACTCTATTATCTGTGATGGAGACAGCAAGTGTGTGATACACCCAGAGGCCTGGATGAGTCACTGTTACCTGGACATGTAGAAAAATGTACTTAAATAGCAAGTGGATTCTGCTGGTCCTGCTTGCACAATTAGCCCCACTTAAATGAAGAGGAGAGGATAAGACTGAACTGATACTGAAAAGAGTTCAGTGTTCCTATATGAACTGGGTTTGTACCTGGGCAAATGTAGTAAGTAAATGCAAATATTTTTTACTTGGGTGCTACAACAAGTCAATTTTACTTGGATATAAGTAAGCCCCCCCTCGGTGGCCTTGGTTATCTTGAAGCAGGGTCAAGTTACATAGGTATTGCTTAAAATTTTACTGACTAGAGGAAAATATCAGTATCACAACTGGAAGATCTTGCTTAAACCTTGCTCCACTACTTCTGGAAAGGCCCAGTCCTGATGCACCTAAGGCCACATCCTAAGTTCCTTGACTGTCTTTGACTTCAAAGAGTTTTTGAGAACAAATGTCCAGTAAACTGCAATCTACAAAGTCTCGTTTCCTCCTAAGGAAAACTCCATGCAGGAGACAATAACATGCAGTAATTTGGAGTTTCTTGCTCATCTCCCTTATCAGAAGATGGTGTTCTGCTTCTTAAGACATGGACACATAAAAGTGGTCTGGATCTTAGGACACCCTCTTTAAGCAAGTCAGTCTAAAGAAGACGTAATACTCCCTCTGGGTGCCTCAAACCAAGCCAGAGCAAGGTCTGTGCTGCAGCCCTATATCTTAAGTCCCCTCCTGTGGAATTGGAGACACCATGAGGACATTAGGAAAAAACAATTCCAAGGAGGCAAAGGGGATACAGTTGTGCCTGAACACTGCTTTAATAAGCAGAAGTAAGCTCCTTTATACATAATGCTAGGGGTAAGCATAATCTGTCTCTCTTAAGTTTCATGAAGAGATTCCTCCCCGACTCCAACTAGTGCACCCAAAAGCTCTATTTTAGACTTATGCTGCTGGATAGTGGGTCTTTAATTATTCAGGACAGTACCTGAGGTGAACGAAACAAGCTGCACTTGTCCCTGTCTATAATGGGAGACATCTGTATTTTAACTTAAGGACTGAATTCCCAAGGCCATGCTGAAATTCCCCTCAATGGCTTGTTAATTAGTAACTTTTAACAGTACTGCCAGTCCCTCCTATTTCACATGCCCAATTCTGAGCTTATTTAATGACATCCTCTCTTTAATGTCCTCCTTGCATGCAGAAGCAGCAAATAAATTTAAAATAGCTGAAACACACTGATAACCAGTGACATCTGACATTCGAAGCACAAATGCGAATATGACTTGGTAACTGATTTGCATTACTGTAGCTTGTGAGAGATCAGGTCTGGCATCCCAAACAGAGATCAAATCATCCAGGTAAACCAGCGTGTGACTCCTGTGTTCCTAACTCCTACAGATTTGGGCAGTAAGGACAAGTTTGCACGTGCAAGCCACTAATCTGGCTACGTGTCTTTGTAAGGAGGTTGCTATGCACCACCACTCCTGTGCAAGGGCTGCCTGGGAAGCAATAGCTTAGGCTGAGAGGCAGCACTCACAAAGTCCATGTTTATTACGACAGGAAGGTCAGTTCTGGGAGTTTCCGTCTCCTCACTTCACTCAGCCTGAATTCTCCCCAGAAAATTCACAGTTAACACTCCCGAGTCCGCAGTCTGAGCTCTCCTCTGCATAGGAAAAGAGGCTCATCAGCCGGTGCCAGTAGCAACACCTCCATAGTGGCTGCAGAATTGGACTGAAATGTCATTAACAACAAACCAAGAGGGTTCAGTCAATTTACTCAATTTACCCCCTGTCATGGGGAAGATATATCCTAAATACACTCAGGTGGTGCCTAATTATGGGCAGATTTACAGTGCCCTGCAGCACAATCCTTTTTAAAATGTAGATATTCCCCACAGAGTGTTTGGAGAGGGCAGTGAATGACCGACACAAAGTGCTCAGTGTGAGCCTCTGACTAGTGAAGCTTGGGACTGTCTGTCATTCCCAGGTCCCCAGACACTTGCTGTGCTCCGTTTAGACAGTCCCCAGAATATTACACTACCAGTTTCTGGTAGGGTTAAAAAAAAAACGTCTTTGAAATCAGCAGGAGGGAATGCACCTTAGGACTGCACAATTCCTTCTACACCATGCAAAAGTAGAGGGTGTGGTGAAGGATGTGTCAGCCTTGTCAAACCTGACTGACTACTCAGACAAAAAGTTTCAGGATGCCTCGCTGTTTTGCTTCAGGTGGAGAAGACCAATGACATCCTTTTCCCACCATGGTTCCACCGTGACCGACAGAATGTGCACACAATATTTCTACACAGCTCTTGATTTCATCTTGCTGCAAGCAGAGCACCCCAAAAGTGACAGTACAAGGTCAATTATTTAATGTTATGTTATTTCTGTTCCTTTAAAAGCTCACTTCATAATTCTGTTTCGTCAACACCCAGTGACACTTGCTGCACCTTGAGAAGTTAACATATAATAGTGCTGAGAGCAATACAAGGCTATTTCTCACTGGTTATTCTCTAGCAGTGGGACAAAAGTCTTTTCAGCCACATGACGTGGATGCAAAATGCATTCATTGGTGAGGCTGAATTATTTTAATAAAACATGAACTTTCAGTAAGGTGCATCTACCCCTCATTATTCAGACAGTTTGATCATTAGTGTTAGATACCACGGTGCAGCTCAGCCACGTGCCGTACAAGATGGGAAGTGGGACAGGGGAAGCTCTCTAGGGATCTTTACACTTGCTTCACACTGGGGTGGCTCTAATTCACATCTAGGTATCTGCAAGCCCAAAGGGATAAGGAGTGCAATGAGTTTATTGACACCCATCCCTTTCTTCTGCTTTTACTCTCATTCTTGGAAACAGGAGTCAAGGTTCAAATGGGAGCTGCTACAGGAGCCCTGTAGACAACCAGGGTTCCCCCCCCCATTAGCGTGGATCTCCCATTAGCAAGGTTGCACATTCTAACAGATGCTTGTCATCCCAACACGTCAAATAACTGGGTTATGGCATTGGCCCGGGGCACTGATAGCCTTATTAAAATATTACCACCATAATTAAAAATACCTTGTAACTTGTAAGAGGGAATACCAGATCAGAGCAGTTATAATGGTCCCAAGTATCTTTACCAACTTAATGGAGAAAAGCAAGACATTTAAAACAGATTTTCACGCACACCTCCCCTATGCTGAACTTCTGTGGTGTGTAATGACTGCAGGCAGTGGAGGACAATGGAGAATTGGATCTAATATATACAAAAGAATGCCAATTAGCTCACTTTGCATTAGTTTTAGCAAGCAGAGCTGTCGTTTCATGTTCAATTTGTGGGTCATACCACATCTATTTTGATAACATCCAGGGAAGATAAAGATTCTGTTCTTTACTGTGCCAGAAGCTCTGCTTCTCACAGCTGAGGAGTGGAGGTGTCACCCTGACACTAATATTTTGTTCTCCAAAACCCCAAGGCTATGGAGGGTAACTTATCTCCTGACAGAATTGGAAACCTCCTTACCAAGATACCCTCTCTACAAACTCCAGATGTTATCACAGTGTTGTGTGCTCCAGCTGTGCTTGCTTGTACACCCAGCCAGCAAGAGCTCCCCACACCAAAGGGACCTCAGGCTACTTAGTAAAGGCATCATTAAGAATTGCTTTGTGCTGAAAAAGCCTTTTCAAATTCATAAAACTCAGCTTGAGAAAGTTTTCTAAGAGTCTTTTTTACTGTGATCCTTTAACTGGGATTTTTTTTTAGTATGAAGTTCGCAGTACAAGTGAAGGAAAAAAAAAAAAAAGAGGCAGCCTCTTCTCTCAGCCTCACATCCCACAACTCTCTAAAGACAAATTCAGAAGTGAGAAGTTGAAGTTAGCCTTTCTCTTCCCTCCAGCTGAGTCATGCTGAACAGAAATGGGAGCTCTTTCATTACAATTGTATTCTCCTCCATTACAAAAGCACAACCATCACTATAACTCATTTAAATCTTGAGTAGCTGTCGTCAGTGGTACCAGAATACTACAAGGCAGCCACTGGGGATCGTGAAATATCTCTGATTACCACAGCTTTCAAGATACGACAATGTAAATGTGGAACTGTTCTCCTGTCTAGACCAAATTCTGGTGCTGCCTAAGCTTCACTCAGACTTGCAATAGAATATTCTCCGCCTCCTCAGTCCTCAATTATTGCTATAGTGTAGCTGCTCAGTGTTCAAGAGCTGGTGCGCCTCGCTTCCTTCCCCCAAACACCTACACAAACCTTGTAGTTCAAATAGCAGAATCAATTGCATTTAGTTTTCCGCCTTCTCATTCTCTGCTCCATGTAATTATAAAAGTCTGATAAAGAGACCAAGAGGATTAGAGCCCTAATATGATATGAGAAGCTAAAGGGGCTACTTTGCATTAATGTTTTCTTCCCAGCTCTCCATGTGATTTGGATGTGTCTGTGGGTATCTACAACATCTTCTCTATGTAAGTAGGTCTGAATCAGAGACCTACTGGAAATAGGAAATAAAATTATCTCTTTATTTCTTCTTTTTCTCTTTAGATCCACTTTAGGACACAGTCAGCTGTCTCCATAAAAATGCTCATTTTTTTGCATGATTAGCATCATAAGAACCAATGAGATTAACATAAATAATAAAAAAATACAAAAACTTTGATGGAAAACAGGGAAGAAAAAGCATTGCTTCAAGTTGCCCTTGTTGGTACAGCTCTGAGCTCTTATGCTGGCACCAAGGGACTGTCAGGTCTCCTTAGTTTTATTTTCTGTGTGGATTCCTGGGAAATCACCTCCAAATGGCATTGTAAGAAACAAGATCAACTTCCTGTAACAATGCCTCCTTGTCCACATGTCTCAGTGAACTAAATATGTGCAAGTAGTCCTTAAAACACTGTAAACAGATACTGGAAGACCACTCTATGTAGAACACTACGTGACACACTGCATACGTGATTTCCTTCAACGTAAGCAGAAATTTCACTTGTCTGTGCTACTCTGTTAAATGTAGTATGAGTTTAAATTAAGAATAAGTCCAGTCCTTCCAGTTGCATGACAGGTATAGCCTTGCCTCCAGGACAGACTCTAGCCACATCCTTGAAAAAATGCCAGTTTTGTCTGCAAGAAAGCAATAAAATAATAATTATGAACTGGGCTACTGTTTACAGCAGTGTGCTTTCTTGTGCTTTTGTAGCTAATGCACTCTGTTGACACAGACAAGAACAAGAGGAACCACAACCCGGCTCTTCTGGGAGAGGCAGAAGCACTCATGGCTCACTCCAGCTGTCTCTGAGCTGGGCAAAGGGCATATGGGAAGTGGCATGGGACATTCACCCAAGGGGAGCTCCTAGGCAGCAGCACTGGGCAGGAGGACAGAGGTACTCTCATGTATGTTAGACGTATTTTGCTGTAAAATTTTGCCTGCTTCATCTCATCAGGCCATAAGTTTTTCCAGACTTTTGTACGTGAGCACTGACTAGCACTGGGAAGTTCCTGCTGTCACTAAGACAACACCAGGGCTTCTAGGTACTGAACAACTTAAGTAATAAAGCCTCCCTTCCCAGCTTTAATAAGAAATCCAGAATGGTTGAGGTCAGGAGGTCTGTAGTTCAACCTCCTGCTTCTTTAGCTGTGAGAACAAAGTTGCTTGGGGCTTTGTCCAGCAAGGTCATGAAACCCTCCAAAGATGAAGCCAGCACAACCTCACTGAGCAGCCTGTTCCACCGCTTGCTGTCCTCATGGGGAAAAGTTCATCTTCGTATCTGTTTGGATCTTCTCTTGTTTCAATTTATGCCCACTGTCTGTTGTCCTCTTACCATGCATCCCTGTGAAGAGCTTTGGTGGCACATAGATACCGACAGGCTGCTTTTATGTTCCCCTGAAGATGTCTCATCCCTGGGCTGGACAAGGCCTGGTCCCTCAGCCTCTCCTCACAGGGCTCCAAACCTCAACTATCTTGGCAGCTTAGGAACAAGTTTATCAACCGGTGCTGAAATCTGAACAGAGTACTCTAGATGGATCTAATGAGTCCTGCACAGAGGGGGATAATCACTCCTCTCCATCTGGTGGCTGTGCTCCTGTTGATACAGCCCAGGATATACCAAGCTCTTGGCCTTCCTTGCTGCCAGAGCATCCTGCTGACTCACATTTAGCCTATTGCTCAGCAACACCCTTGTGTCCTTTCCCACAGAGCTCATCAGCTGCCTGTACTGTTGCAAGGGACTACTTCACCCCAGTTGCAGGACTTTGCATTTGTCCCTATCAAATTTCATAAGGTTCCTGATGGCCCGTTCCTCCAAGCTGCCCAGGTCCCTCTGAGTGGCTACTCTGCTCTGGAGTGTGTTGATTGCTCTCCTCAGTTTGGTGTCAGCTGCAAACCTGATGAGGGTGTGTACTGTCTCCACTTTCAGGTAACTGAAAAAGACATTAAGTTGCCAGAATAGATCCCTGAAGAACTCTGCTGGTAAAGGACTCTAGGTAGAATATGAACTCTTTAAACTCCACAAACAACCCAGTTTTTCACCCATCTGTCCAGACCAGAATGTTCCAGCTTAGATACAAAGATGCTGTAGGAGATACCTCTAAAGTTAAGTCAACATCAAGGTAGGTAACAACCACTGCTCTTGCTTTATGACACAAAGCAATCAGGTTGGTCAAGTGGGGAAAGTCCCACTCAATATTAGGGAAAATAAATTTGCCATGAGGGTAAACACTGGTACAGGTGCCCAGAGGGGCTGTGGAGTCTCCACCCTGGAGATACTCAAAACACAACTAGGCAAGGCCCTGAGCAACCTGCTCTACCTGGACCTGCTTTAGGCAGGGGTGGGACGAGAGACCTCTAGATGTCCCACAAAGCTTACATGATCTGATGATCTAACCTTGGTAGAACCATGTTGGCTATTCCCAGTCACCTTCTTCTCATTCACGTAACAAAGCTTTCACATTCACCACTGTCCCTCAGAAAGGTTTGATAGCAGCACGGACACACCATATCTGCCCTGGAATGTCCTTATTCCAAAGAGCATAAATCACCTCCTTCATTATTTAGTAGCACACACACATATTCTTGTAGACTCAGTGGAGACCCTGATATTTCTGGGTGGATTAAGACAATACTTTCCCTAGGGGATTTTTTTTTTTTTTTTTAATTCTTGTTGCTGTGTGATAGCTTTTAAGAGAAGGTGGAGCTGTCAGCATTGTTTAATAATGGAAGAATAAGGGATAAAGATGTGTCCAAGTATTAGTGATATCCACATTCAAGCGTATTAAAACACTAGAGCTGGTCGTAATTGTCCCAGCAACAATACTGATGAAATACTTCCCAAAAACCTCCCCTGCACTTTGGCATCTCTGAGAGATGCCAAACGAGCCAACCTAATGAGATGAGACAACATAATGGCTATGCTAACATTAGAAATGTAACAAGCAGAAAACAATGCAAAATTCTTATGAATAAATGGAAAACAAGCTGAGTTACAGCTTAAAATTAATTTTCATTGCTTACAACAATATGTTGTAAAGCTATCAAGCATCATCCTTAGGATGTATCTACACTATCATTGCGGTTCTCTGCCTGTTTCACTCCTGGGCTGCTGATTGTCCATACCACTTACATGCTGGTTTGCCCCCAGGCTCCTACGTGGAGAAAATCAGCTCGCTCCCTCCCAGAGGGCACAAAATTCCCAAGTCCCAGCTCCAAGGACACAAGGCACTCTACCACTTGGTAGGTCAAACTTTTCTTCCCGAGGCAGTTGGGGTTTACTTCCCAAGCAGACCACGGATTGTGTAGGCACCCTTGTAGTCTCTCGTCAATATTAAGATATTCATTTTGCTCTTATTTCTTCACCTGGAGCAGATGAGCAGTTTTCTACAGGGCAGCTGGAAGGCTGCTCCAAGGGAGGCTGTAGGAATAGCTGGAGGAGGTGCAGCACTGAAGGGTTGAAATCAAAGATTTCTCAGGAAGGGGGAAAAGCATTACCATGAGAAGCTGATCAAAGAAGCCTGCAGTTGTATGGTGATTGTTCAGTGTTTTTAAGAGAGAGTATATGCCTGTTTCCTGGCTAGATGAGTGCTGCAAGCAGGGCCCACGCACGGTTGCGCTGTACCAGCAGCAGCCTGCAACCCACCATTGGGGGGTGACTACCCAGCTGTGGGGTTGCCCATGACCACCGCATAGCAAGAAGCCTGGGAGTTAGCTTCAACCAGATGCCGGCAGCGGTGAAACTCCAGCGGCGGGGACACAGCACGGCTGATGACCAGAATACGTGCCCAAGGTCTCAGGCAGCTACGTGCTGCTGTTGCATTGCTGTCATTATACTGCCATTACCCCCTGAGCCGGCGCCGCTAAACGAAGCCCAGCAAAGCCCACCCATGCTGCAGTTGCACCTTCAGCAGCTGTGGTGTGGACATTCTCTGCACGGCAGATGATAATCAGCGTAACGATGCATGACGTCAGCTGTCCCTCCCGCCGCCACCTCCTCACCCTCCGTAAGGATCTCGCATCCCCTCTGTGGATACAGCCCTTAAGTGAAATATTCCACTGTTTTTTTAGCAACAGCCTACCCCCAGGAACACTGGTAAGGATTTTGTGTAGACTGACTGACTGGCTCTGTTTTAACCACTGCCCCAACTAACCTTGCTCTGAGCCAATTTTGTAAAAATCAGGAGATTTCCCTAACAACCCTCTGTCGTAAAACCTGATCTTCTGTACGTTCACAGAAGGCTGAGTCCTTCACACAGAGAGATGCAGCACTGAAGCCCTTGTGGCATCACTTCTGTGGGAGGTCTGTAGGATGCCCTGCCTTAAGAGGATGCCTGTCATTTATACAAAGGCTTCAGTACTGCATGAAGAACTACCTTTAAATAAATAAACAAAATTCAGACCTAGGGGTCCCCAGCATTTTTATGTTCTATAATCTCCTTTCTAGTTTCACGTGTTCTCAAGAAGATCAGGTTTTGCCTGTCAAATTGGCCAGTGGATGTAATCTATATACACTACTACATATGTCATGCATAATAAGAACAAAAACATCCTGCTCCAGAAGGGCAACTGAATTCATTCATTCATTCATCGGTCTGCATTTCCTTGCCCTTTATCCTTTTTTTTTTTTTTTCCATTTTTTGCAGACACTGACAAGTTTCCACAGCTAGAAAAACCTGTGTCCAATTTACACCAACAGACTGAAAAATCCACTGCCGTGTGCCCTTGTTTTTAATGGGAATAGCCCATCAGGTTGCTTGTTCTAACACGCGTGGTATGATTTTTGCACCAGCAAACAAATTTTTATCTAGCACGCAGAACTTATTCAAAAGGTATTACTTCTGCTGGGACTAGAGGCAGGAATGAGTCACAGCTGTTTAATACTCATGAAGTGCCCTGCCCCAAGGAGTGCCTCTGTTTTCCTCCCCTCCCTGTCTCGCGCGCTCTCTCTCAAGCCTTAATTGTCTTGAGTTATAAAGCTTTTGAGAAATCGCTCTTAAAATTATGACTCCAGTTAAAGTTAATTACACGCGAACACCGGCCAGGAGAGCAGGGGTAGTTTCATAATTGTTGTTTTAGCTGAAAACAGAAGGATTCCCTGACCACAGGAAGTTCAAAGGTCCAGCGGCAAAAGGAGGAGATAACCTCTGTTCCCAGGGCTTCACTTGGGATGCCAGCGGATTTATGACATGAGCTTCACTCTGATTAACGCTTGGGGTGGGGCCTCTCACATTGATAAACAATAGGGTTTCTGCAGGGCTGGAGTTTGCAACAGCACCACGTATTTAGGCACAAGCGTTATGGCAACTCGCATTCGGCGTATTTCAGAGGCTGCTGTCCCTGAAGCTGGCTATCGCCCCAAAAATAGGAAGTGTTCCCCCATGTGACCCATTTGGAAAAGGATTAAGCTTCAGCAAGGTCATAGTATTTTAACCGGCAAGACGTAGTAATATTTTACAAATTTACAAATCCAGAAGTCATTCGGATCTCCAACACTTCAGAAACCAAAGGAACTTTATACAGAAAATATTTGATCTATATAAAAAATAAAGACAAAGTAAACTAATAACCTAAACTTATGACAGGACAACAGTAATTGCAAGACTGTACTCAAAACCACCCCGTGGCAGAATTCCCATTGACTTTATTGACCAAGTTCTCACCCTGCAGATTTTTCTTAAGCTGCTTCCTCGCATAAAAATAATTTTGAAGATGAATAAGGTTCTTATTTATTGAGAATCAGCAGTGTATTTAGCGAGGTATAAACATGCACAGCAGAGCCTTTGCCTGAAGGTCACTGCAGTCTAGTCAAAATACAGCTAGAACAGATTCAGAAGAGCATAATAACTGCCTAATATAAACATTGATCATATAAGCAGACAGATACAAATATGGAGACTGATGGAGAAACATTTTAGATCCCTCTGTTTAAGGGGTTCATGCATATACAGGAGGTTTTGGAAAAAAGAGAGGAAGGTCATATGACTCACTGTCAGGATGAAAGCCAGTTTTGTTAGAAGGCACCAAGTTGGGATCTGTAAACACGTATGGTCTATAGTCAGGAGGGAATCTGGAGCAGCAAGATAAGGAAGGAATGTGTGAGCAGATACAGGGAGAGGGGGTCACACAGGGCATCGCTTGTGAAGGCAAGAGGCACCAAACTCGGTGCAGAAAGACAGGAAAACCTGGAGAGAGGGAGTGTGAGGGGGTCAGCGTGGCGGGAAGGGAGGCTAACTTCAGCAAGAGATGCGCTTAGGATAATCCATGACAGGAAGCCAGGATTTATGAAGATACCATTTTGCTTTTTTCTGCAAGTTTTAAATACAGATGATTTCTGCTGAAGAGATAATTTTTTTTCCTTTTTTAAAAGGATTCAAGAAAAAAAAAAATACTATGTATGAAATGCATAACTTCCCTCCCATGACCTATTGACATTATGTGTGTCTCTAATACCTGCAAGAAGAGGGCTGAACACTGCTCACAGAAAGGAGCAACACAACATACGTCTAAATGCAATGTCCACGCTTTTCTAGGAATGTAATGTGCTTTTAGGGCAGTTTGACCCTGTACGAAGGATTTAAACCTCAATGGAGCTGAGGTACAGCGTGAGCCTTGGCAGTGAAAAACAGTGCCTTGGGAGGCAGCTCAGAAACTCAGGAGCAACGTAGGCACAGAGCTGAAAGCAGACTCGATTGCTGCTTGAAACACAGCAGGTTTACAGAGAGGCAGGATCCCAGGGTGAGCTCCCGCAGCGTGCAAACACGCAGTTCGTGCCCCCAGCACAGGGGAGCAGGGAGGCTCATCCAGCCCTGCAACTGTGGGAATCCCAGTTTGCACCAGGTAAAGCATCTTTTTTTCCACGTCTGCCTCTCATCAGTGAAAGCCCTCAGACGCTGCCAGGAGGTCAGCAAACCACTGCCTCCCAGAAAACCAGCAAGCACCATGAGGAGCTGGGTACGCCACCATGACACAGCTGTAACAGAGACCATTTTCTAAGTCATGCCCTATCCTGCATACAGCCATAAAAACAGCTGGCTACTTTTCCCGGAGATGAACATTTTAAAGCCAGAAGGAACTGTTTTAGTAATATAATTGGTCCCTGGCACAGGACAGACTATGTAATCTCACCTTGTAAATCTAATCTTGAATCAAATCTGTATTTTGTGGCTGAGTTAAAGCTTAACTTTTGGAAAGATAGGCAATCCTGATTTTACTTCAGACGACTGTATGACAGGGGTGATTAAGAGCTTCAAGAGGAAAAATCAACTTCAAAAGATCATTTTGGATCATAGGTTAATGAAGATGACAGTTTAACTTCCCCCTATCCCTGGATTAGCAAACAGTGTGTAAGACAGCCATGAGAGAAGTGGTACCTTGTATGGGACCAGCTGGGAAAACTTAGGTGGGGAAAAAAGTAGACATGATAAAGGCATACTGAGGTGGAAAGTTTGTCTATCTTCCAGCTACGTCACTTGATTTAACACAACATTTTTACTCTCTTGACAAACCTTGTTTCCCTTTTATCCTGAAATCATCCCAGCTACTGCAGTTCTACTTCTGCATCTTGCACCTCACCTTGGAAAACAGTATAGACAAAAAACTGACTTCCAACAAAAGAGAAAACCACAGCAAAATACCAGAGCATGTTACACCCCCACTGTGTGACTCTCAGCCAGAGAGCACGGTCCCGAGATCTGTTATTAAGCATTGTGTAAATAACAAACATTTGATCCTATAGACATAAAATAATGCATTCAAACAAACAGACAACACATTCACAGGCATGCTGGCCATCTCCTGACTTGCACGTGTAACGCTGGAATGTACTACTTTCATAAAATATGCCTTTTATCTCGCTGCAGCTAGTAACAGGTCTGCGGTTAAGCACTTTTCAGGCATGCTCCGTCTAAGTGCTGCTGCCTCAACAGAGAGCTGCTGGGCCTTTCCCCTCCCCTCGCAATCCCGGCCAGCCGGCACATCCTGAGGGAGGCCTGGCACAGCGGAAAACTAGCTCTTGCCAAACTTACCTTCTGAAAAGAGGAGGGCTAAGATGGGGCACGGCCACAAACCAAAAATCCTCACGGTGTCTCTCCTGCAGCACAGTCCCTCTGCCTTCACAATGACCAAGACAAGCAGGGTTTTCCGTTGTGTTCATCATCCCATCAGTGGGAAGAAAATTCCTGTCTCTCCTGAGCTCCAAAATGAGTTGGAAATAGTTCACTGTTGGTGCACAGTCAGCCTCTTGTGGGGCAAGGGTGGCGTGAAGAATGAACTGCTTGACCTGGTCTCCTCTGATTAATATAAGAAAAAGAAATTAAATTTATCTTTCATAGCCTGTGAAGTAGCACTCCATGCTTATGGTACCTAGGAAGATTTATCAGAAGATTAGGTACTGTCTGGCACCGGCTAGGTATTCTTATATCTAAATCTCAGCTTAGACAAACAAATGTAAATGTAGATCCACATTGCAGACATAATTTGTCATGCTTCCACTTCTTCCACAGTTACACCAAGGGCTCCTGAGATGCAAAAAGGACTGGAGACTAATTTCAGTGACTGGCATATAAGCTCGGTTTGTACAAATACGTGGCCTGGAAAAATATTTGATTTATCGCAAAATAGGTTTATTGTTCACATAGAAGAATTCAGCACAGAAATCTCTTTTTGGATTACAGGGTTGTTATGTTTCTAAACTGCAGTCTGCTCAAGGCAACTTACCTTCTTTTTACAGTATGTTCCATTTGTGGTCCCTTGTGTTATATCTGCCATCTTCACACATGTCCTGGAGAACTGGGAAATACAGGCAGGCCCCCCACCCCCCAACACATGAAATGAAAAGTACCTCAGTCCTTAATATGCTTGCTTGAGTTCTAGTTAAGAGGCATGAAAAGGGGGTAAGGAACTGGCCCCCTGCACCCTCCCACATCACCTGAGAGAGCTGAGGTCCCTGCCCCGCTCCCCAGGCTCCTGCAGCCTGCTTGGGAGGTCCAAGGAGGATGGTGTCTGTCTGCAATCTGTGATCCCGGACGCTAAAAGCCACAAGAGCAGATTAGATAAATGTTCAACTCCACCTGCCGAGACAAACACATCTTGCATTTAAATCTGTTGATATCAGTGGCTGTGCATGAGGAATGGATTTGCTGCATTGCAGCTACCCACTGGATATCAGAAATTGCTGTTTGCAAATATTGTGTGTGTTTATCTGCTTTATGTGTATATTTCCTGGCTACGCTGGCCTCAGCCTACCTCCCTTATTTATGTGATTCCTGGAGCAACACTATTTAACATCAACCCCATGTGAAACAGCAAGGCTAGGAAGGTACACGAGTGGAAAGTAGAAAGCTGAAGTGAGCAAATTCAATGTGTAAAGGAGCATAAAGGCTCCAGATTTGGCCCAGACTTGCTGTTCATCTAGCCCCAGCACTCTCCCTCCAACAGTGGTCTTCAGAAAGACACGTTCCTCACAGAAAAGAAAAAAAAAGTTTGCATCATTCCCTGATGAATATGATTATTACAGTGATAAGAATTGTTTGTGCTTCCAGATCAGAGAAGGAATAATTTTCCTTTTCTCTTCTATACTAATGAGAAGTTATCTGAAGCAGTCAACAGTCTAGAAATCCTTTTTTAGTGGGAATCTTCCAGAGCCTCTGGTAAGTGACAGTTGAGGACACACATGGTAAACTTGGAAAGAAGAAAAGTAAGTGGCACATGCAAGTTTCCATGTCTTCCGAGCCTTTACCTTAAAGCAAAGGCTGTCCACAGGTATCTCCTTCACACATGTAGATGTGAAGGACTTTCAAGCTGACCAGCCAGCAGTTTTTGGTCTGAGAGTATAGCCACCTTTGCAAGAAGCCACATCAACATGCAAGCCAAACACCCCTAGGACAAGCCATTTCCCATTTACTCTTTCCAAAGCTGCACTGTATCTGAGCTTTCCGAAGGGCATGCCCTTGTCCTGGGCTAGGAGGGGAGAGCTTGTCCCTCACACCCCTGGTGCAGCTCCCGGCTCTCACGAGGTTGTCCTAGCACAGAGCAATGGGTGTGGAAGGTGGGCGGCTTCCACCCTCCCATCCCCTTGCTATCAATAAAACATAAATCATTCACGCTCGGTCACAGGTAGGAACATGCCATCTGGATGGCTGCCTGAGTTTGTTCTGCCACTGATGGCTGCAAGTAATTAGCGCTTTGCCCCGTAGAGAGCACGAGGTACTATTTTTATGGGTCTAGCGAGCTGCGATTATATAGGGACCACAGTAAAGGCTGAAAACAACCCACACAGCCAAGTGCCAGTGGAGAGGGAGTGCTCTGCAGCATGGATCCAGCCAGCTCCTCACTTTCTAAACTCGAGGAAATGCCCGCTTCCCTCTGTAGCTACGGGTCCGCCCCACCGCGGTGTTGCACCAGAGAGCCACAAGTGCTCACCACTCTCTATTTGCACGTCCTCCAGCTCCACCCCACCGTTCACCTGCCTTCTAGCCTGAAAATGACGGCCCGGCTTGGCAATCACATCGCCAACAAAAAAAGTGGAGAGAGAGGGGAGGAGAAAAAAAGAAAAAAGAACAAAAAAAAAAGGCCTGTGGTGGTACAAAACAGACCCCTGCAGCAACGGGGCTGGGTAGGAGCCAGCCAGTGCGGTGCGGTGAGTGAGAGGGATTGTGCGCAGTCGTCCCCGGGACTTGCGGAGATTGAGGAGATACAACGTTTATAGGGGAGCCATAAAAAAGCACACGCACACTAGGCAACCAGATAAATAGAAACTCTGAACCCTGAGCGGCGCGTGTATTGTGGACATCACACTGCCTCCAGCAAACACAGGGCTGGCACAGAGGAAAGCCGAGGAGAGGTGGGAACCATCAGCGGTGCCGGGGAGGAGAGGGTAAGCTCCGGCCAAAGAGGAGAGGGAGGTTCAGACCTGGGGAGCCGCTGGCACTTGGTGCTGCAACCTGCTGCCCGTGTGGGCATTGGCAGGAGACCCAGCAGGAAGCAAGGTAAAGCAGCTCTGATTTTAGAGGCACAGAATGTGCCCCTGCCCACAGCAGAGGCTGAGAACACCCAAAGAGTCAGAAACTGGAATGATGCAGCACCTGGGGGTCTAATGCAGGCAGTATCTCTGGGGAGAGAAGGACTGAAATAAATGGAGTTTTGCAACCTTTTACCCCACTTTTCCCCATCCTTGTACCATTCTCATTCAGATAAACGAATAACCTGTCACTTTAGTTCCTCCGCCTTGTTATCAATTTAAGAGGACACTTTTCCAAGATGCCTTAGTGAGCCCCATCTGTTTGCGCTGGGATTTATAGTTACTCAGGCTTACTTCAGAAAACCTCTGCTTGGCACTGAGGGACATAGATCCAGCTGAAAGCTGGGAGCCCAAAAAACTCTGGTCAAAGGCACCTGCCAAAGCCCAGCGGATAAAGTGCTGAACTTCCTTCCACTGGGATAAACTGTTCACCAAGGCAATCCTAACTCTCCCTTCTTTAAAGGATACCGGTGGGGAGGTGGGTGAACCAACTTTAATTACACGACCCTGACACACATATGTTTGAGCATAGACAGTCAAAGGCTTCTGTAAGCTTGAGCCATTACTTCACCCAGGTCACACCAAACTGATTACTTCTCATTAAGCCCCATGTCGGTACATGCAACGCGATTAGGTATTAGCATTATCAGACCTTGTTTCCTTTGCAGAAACAGCCACTCTTAGCCAGTTGCCCAGGGAGGCTTCTATTACGTCACTACGGCACCAAATAATTTCATTTAATCTGAAGTTACATAAAGAGATTGTTCCTGTTGAGGTTAGGCTGTGTTTAATACAAGATAATTGAAACTTTTTCTGCATCCTTCGTGCCTATTAAAGCGCTCTAATTGTACCTGCTAGGAGAGCACCTTTGCAGAGAACTCATTCAGTATCAGCAAAGTTGAGACACCCAGGCCCTTTTCTGGCCATCAGTGGGAGTAGCTGGAGTCCCAGTGATTAACACAGCTATTAAGTTCCAAGGAAAACTCTCCATCTGGCTGTTCTCTGACTCAGCCATAAACAAACTTGCTTTATCTCTCACTCTCCAGCCTGGGCCCCATCCCTCCCTCCTTTTCCACAACAACAAAGGAAAACGTGGAACAAGATGAAAGAGCTGGGCTAGGGCTTTCATTAGCATACCGTGCCAAGGACAAAGAGGTAAGAAGCTCAGGGAACGACTCACTGCCCAATTCATACCCCCTAACCACTGCCAAGGTGTGCAACATGAAACAACGCAATCACTGTGTATCACTTAATGACGTTAAGTGTTGATGCCTCCTGCCAATACCAAATGTCATCCTTGTCACGGTCTAGTTATAATCCCGCCTTACTTCTGACCATGCTCTGGTCCTCAAAAGGGGCATGATCAGCACCCGCAGAGAACGAAGCTCCCTGCTGCCTAATTCAAGTGCTGCCTTTATAAACAGAACCTATCTTTTACTGCAAGACCCTTTCCTGGTGCTCCCCAGTACCTTGCTGCAACCACCCAAGCTGGCAGACACAGCTCTCATCAACTGTTTGGCCCCAAACAGGCTGAGTGATGGCTGCCCCCCGACAGCCGAGCAGCCCAGTCTGGAGACCCACTCTGTAGGCAGCCCCAGGGACCTCTGGGGAGGAAGCCTACGAGGGGTCATTGTGTTCTTGCTGTGTTTTGCAGCACAGAGCTCATAAACCCATCCTGCTGAATACCTCTGTCGAAAGCTTTTTATTTCAAACCACTATATCAAATAGCCTGTCACTTGGCCTTAACTTTATTAATGTCTCTTCCTAAATCTGCTTAAGCATATCTTTTACTATGCCATGTAATGAGGCAGTACTTTATCAGAAGGTTTCAGTGCATACAGAATAATTTGTAGCAGCTGAGGAGCAGGCCAAAATATGTTTATAGTTCCACTATTTATTATTTATTATCGTGTGCTTTTTAATGCACTGTGTATTCAATCTGAAAAGACAATATAATCCAAGCAAACGATGCTGATAATGAGCACTAACAACTTTTATATTGCAGAAAGGTCAAACCCAAGCTAGACGTTGTCCCTTGGCTGTAGGGATTACAAGCGACACAGCAGGTGAAAGGGGGAAGGAGGGAAAAAACATAGGGTTGCTGCAATGCCCAGAAAGATTTTGCTTGGTAAGCTGCCCAATTAAGTTTCTGTTACAAATTTTTTTTCACGAGTACATTAAATTTTTGTATGGATGAACGTATCCTTTTATAACAAGTCCTGACCTGTTACACTCTTGGCTGGCGCCAATAAAGGCAGCATTATCTTCCATCTCGGGAATGGACAGGGAAGGACGGCGTCTCTGGGTGACGTCAGGAGAGGCCAACCCTTTCTGCTACAAGGCCCAAGACTAGGACCCAGCCCCATGGTTGTGTATAAACCCAACCCTTCAGGATACCAATTCTATGAGCTCAGTCCCACTCTCACCTCTTGCTTCCTTTTTCCCACTGGAATAAAAAGGCAAGCAGCAGTTCCCAACAGATGTTCACACCTGCTGGATTTCACGATTTATTTAATCTATTTTTTTATTTGAAAGAGTTCTTATCTGAATGGGGAAGATGCTGACCAGTTCCTCCATGAGGCACTGCAGGCAATGACCAAACTGCCCCTGGCAAAGCAAAAGGAATAGTGCTCCACCTCGGCAACTGCAACGTGCTAATAATGCTGTTGAAATACTCGTTAACACCTGAGACATCCAATACTTTATCAGTAAACCAGAAACCATCACAAACAAGGATATAGAACGTGTTCAGATCTCCTGAGGCTTCAAAGGCCATGGGCATACACAGCCTATGGTCCAGCCCAAGCTGTGGGTACCAGGACCAACTGTTATGGAAAGGGATGCTTTAAGAAATTAATTTTATATACTTAATCCACTTCTCAGCTTGATCCCTTTCCTTATACCCAAGGCAGATGCAGACCCATGAACAGAGAAGCTGAGTGATGGAGACTGTGAAAAGGAACAAGCTTATCTAATGAGAAACACAAGGTGGTCCATCAACCTCAGCATCTAGGCTCCATAGGGTAGTCAAGGGCAGATACCTACAGAGCTGCATATGTGCAAGGCAAGCACAGAGCAACTCTTCCCCAGGTCTTTCTCGGGCATCCGCTGAGCCTTGAGTTACACATCAATCAGAGGAGTGACTGTTTTGACTCAGATGTGGTAGATTCCCTTTCATTAATTTATTCCAGCCTTTTCCATGTAAAACTTAAGTATCTGATGCACCCTAGGCCATTGAAAAAATTCTCACAGAGTGGCTATTCTATACTTCTCTTTAGCCCAGACACATTTCTCTGTAATTTTTCCAGTTTTACAGATTTGTTTTTGAGACAGAGACACCAGAGCCATAGACACACACTGTGACATGTTGACACCTTCACTTGCATTCACCACCTCTTTCCTAAAAATTACTTGACTTTTTTTTTAAATGAGGATCACACAGATTTTCACAGATCAGTTATAACCCCAGACCACATTCCTGCGTGGTACCCATCACAATGTACATAAGGTTGGGACTATTTTTTTCCCCTTGTCATCAGGTGCATCACCTTGCACTTATCTGTACCATATTTTATCTGCTATTTCCTCATCCAGTCAGTGTCACAAAGTCCTTCCGCAGTCCTTCTCAATCAACCCTCAGCCTCCTCACCCTGACAGCTCAGAATCACCCACAGATTTTCTCACCTCACCACTCATCCTCTGCCTGATCATTTACAGATACGTTGAACAGCACAGACTCAGGCGAGACACCGCTGATGTGGTGGTGGCCATGCGTTCACTTTTCCTTCCCTGAGGGATGACATAGCTATTGGTGAAGGCTTCTTGTTTTTCAATAATTCTATAATTACCATAGCACTAATCTTCCCTTTAACTGTCTTTGCTCTTTCAGCAATTACACCGTGTGGGTATTTATGGGTGTAATGGACATATGGGACAACAGATCCACAACAGTACCTGTAAAAATTAGGATTTATACTCCACCCAAATGCTGACTTCAGTGATAGACAGCAAACCTGCATCCACACATGCCCATCATGTCCCACTTCCGTGAGGCTTTTCACAGAAGTCCACAGCCTGCTCCTGGCGGATTCACTCTCCCACCAGACCAGTGGTTTAAATGTCCAACATTTAAACAACAAACATGTTTGCTGGTGCTGCATTTGCCACTGGTGAGCACTGTTTACCCGTGACTGAAGTCTGGTCCAACAGTTCATTGTCATTATTCACTGATTTCTGTAATTACAGCACCAGATGCCATCCTTTCCCCAGAGAGCAAACAACCAACCAGACAAGCAGAAGGGTAGCAGGCGTGCTGCAGCAGGGCTGCTCCCAGGAGAGACTTGGCCTTTCTCAGTCCTGAAGGCATTCAACCTTCAGGCCAACGTGCTGTTCAACCCTTTACAGCAGCTGCTAAGGGGTACCAGACACAGAGCCATGGATGAAATATGTTTCCATGCTTACTTGAAGAATGCCCTTCTTCTCCAAGGATTAGGGAACTCAGCAGCTGCACAGTGTCTGCGTGCAGGAGACAGGCTTTTCTGGCATGGAAAGTTCATCAGATTTAGGACAGGCCAGATGTACATTCACGCCCAAGAAACAATGGAAGAGACATGTTGAATCCAAGCAGCCCCTTCCCCACTACTCGGAGTTTGCAAAGACACATCTCAGCATTAAATGCAAGCCCACACACGGTCATTTTCAGGTCAGAAATATTACAGTGGGATAGCTCTTCATACACTAACTTAGAACAGAAACAACTAAGAAATATATCTACTACTTTCTTTCAAAAAATTTAAGACTGTCACGTTAAGTGCTACACATTTGTGTGCATTTGTCTCTTTTAGGATACCTCTATATTTGTGCCAAGACTGTCGAATTTTGTAAATATGTTAACATTATTTGTATTATCTTCACTTTTCAGCCAGAAAAAATATCAAGAGGTACTTTTTTTTAATTGTCTAAATATTCATAGCTGGATATGCCCTACATACTAGACTCATGAGGTTTATGTTAATAAATTGTGGTTGGAAGGAGAAGAATATTTATGGCACATTTTTACACAAACATTTTCACTGAAAAACAAAAAAAATCAGGGTTGTTTTTTTTCTTACAGCGACTCAAGAGTTGGAAAAATACCATCTGTTTTCATTAAAATCATGAAAGATGATATTTCTGACCTCGTTCTGTATTGACTTTTTTTCCTGATTAACCTCTTTGATGATAATTTTTTTTATACTTCATTGCAAATCAGTGCAGACAAGGTCAGTGCATCTTTATGTAAAAGAAATATGTATTAAACCCCGCATTAATACCTTCACTCATACATGACTGCCCATACCTTCCTGTGACACTGTGATACTTACTGTATCAAGTAAGTATTGCTATTTAAGTACTAGTTAAATCACACCTTGGGGTATCTTAGTAATATTCATGCCCAATGTTGTCTTCACGTGTACCTACACAGCCCACGCTCCACTACCAACAAACACGACAATGCATTAAACCTTTCCGATAGGCAGCCACTGCATTTCAGATAACTATGAGAAAGTAAGGGGAAAAGAACTGATTCCTGCTGTAAATCACTGTTTCTCAGATTGTCACCATGGGGGTTCACCATATGTAAGACCTTGAAGGACTCCTGCCTTCAAATCATCAAGATCAAATGCATCCTAATGAATTTCCCCTGTTAATCCAGGGAAATCTGCTCAGAAGAATGGCGGGTTTTGTATTTATATTTTGAAATCCCTTGTGCGGGCTTTAGAAGAAGCAGCTTTTTGCAAGTCTTCATGTCATCTCCCAATAACTTACTACCAAAAGGAAACCACCAGGAAAGACTGGAACTCAGATGCTCTGGAGAGTTAGAGTTTTCTGTCTTTTACTAAAAGAATTAATGGGGAAAAAAAAAAAAAAAAAGACCTAGAAGGACCATAAAAAATAACCCTTCTTTTTCTTCAACTGGCTTTAATCTCTCCCTCTCTTTCAGCAAGGACGGCTCCCAGTGGTGGTCCCAGATGAGATGCCATACATGAAGCAGCTGCATTTCAACGCACAGTAAATCAACTGCAGACATCCAAATTGGCCGCAGATGCAGAGCCAGCTCAGCCAACAACGTGCAGGACAGTAACGCTCAGGAAGCAACTTTAGTTTCATCAACTAAGGTAGCTTGGGTGACGCCTTTGCCTGGAGCACCGTGCTGGCTTCTGTTGCAGCCAAAAAAAAGCTGCTGAGTGTGGACAAATCACGGAACAGATTAAAAAGTAGCTGAGCTGACGCATGTGCTCTGTATATCATCTTCCTTCAATGTATGATTCGATTCAAACTCCTCAGGCATCAAATGGTGGACTGGGGCTGTGATTTGTTTTTTCCTCCATTATATATAAAAAAAAAAAAAAGCAAAATCCACAATATACTTTTTGAAAGGATCAGCTTGAAGTGATGCATGCGCACCCAAAAATACAGAAAGCACCACACTCCAAGTGGCATAAACATTCAAGATAATATTTTCTTTTTTTAAAAGAAGTATGCTTTTTGATATTGCTTCACAAATCACATAAGCAGACAATGGCTTCATGTTATCTCACAACAGACAACCAAAGTTTTGCCAATATGCCTGCACAGAGCTAATGGGAAAGGTGCTTGGCTCTCTGCAATATCAAAGTATCCTGTGTGCAACTGCTCTTATATTTCCCCAAACCTGATAAGAGCACATGTGCAGCACTTCAAAAATTAAAAGGTTTCTTTAATATCAAACCACAGGGAATGGCGAATGGCATTTCACATCTTTCAAGAGCATCTGCTCTGGCTGATCATAGTCATGCTACAGCCTCCAAACCATCAAGAAGACACAGTAATGAATTGTGGGGAGCCCGAGGTCTGTAGCTAGTTTTTAAAATATTTAAATCAGAGGGGAAAAACCAATAAATAATTTTTAAAAAAAAATAATCAGTCAGTTGTTTTCACTTATGGTGTTTTGCAAACATGCCAAACACTTGCAAACTCCACCATAGTTCAGGGGCAGGGGAGCTGTTGGAAAGACCAGCAGCACCTTTCTGAATGGTCTGTGGCATTTACCAGGGCACAGTATGGGTACAGATGTTAACAGGGGCTTTCAGTGTGCAAAGAGTATAGGATTCAATCTGATGCCTTCCCAGAGGCTGCTGTGAACTGTGAGAGAAGCCCCTTGATTTCTACAGAAAACCAAAACAACACGCAGAGAAGAACAGAAAAGGTAAAAGCATGTTGGTAAGACCTGGAGTGCTCTTCCAGGGGTTGGGGCATCTGGAGAAACAGCCATTGCTGATACCAACTGACAAGAGCCACTAGGAGGCGAGGCATTTGCAATTCAAAGAGATGATTGTGCCAGAGGCAGAAATGGAAGCCAAGAAAAGCCTCTGCTCTCCCGACCTGAGCACGACAGCAGAGGAAGGAGTTGACAACCAAGTAGGTTTCGCTTTACTAAAAAGATTTTTTGTTTTGTTTTTAAAATCAACTTGCCTGCACCTGTCAGGGAGAAACCATCAACTCAGTATAATCACAGAGATCTAGAGGGCAGCTCCTCCAGGATCATCCATCACACCCTGGTCCGGAGGAGTTGAAAAAGTTGTAATAAACACAATGCAAGCAAGCAAAGGCTAGGAGGAGAGATCAAAAGGTTTACCCGGCATGCCTAGCTATGGGAATGGGGAGTGCAGCTGCGTACATGAAAGGGTTACACCCAAAAAATGAATACGATTGCCAAGCAGGGTGGAAAGAAATTCTGTTTACAATTGCAAAGCCTCATGCTTCCATCATCAGGTGTTACAGAGCAGGAATCCTTCCCTGCAAAACTTTCCAATTACCTTCCTTGACATTTTCCGCACGTAGTTTCCTTTCTTATTATGTGTTCGGAAAGTTATTTTCTGGAGTGCTGTTCCCATGCAAACCAAGAATTAAAAAAAACAAAACCCCAGAACCCCAAAAATTCTGATGTCATAGGATGAGCTGTATGCCAGTTCAGACAGGATCATAATGGAAAAAAAAACCAAAACCCTCAACTATTTGCTCTGAGTCAGGTCCAACTTTTCAGCTTTACCTATGGCAAAAAAAGCACGATAACTTCCTTTGTCCTAATAGAGCGTCCAATTCGTGGAGTCATTTGAAGTTTTATTACCAAAAAACCAAAAGGGCATTTAAAGCGTAGAGCAAGCTGCCACCGCTCTCCTCTCTTCCCAAGCAAATGCAAGTTCTGAATACACCTTTATGCTCTTAAAGAGGCAGTCAACTTGAAATTGAAATTAAAAATAAAGGAAAGAAAAAGGAACACATATACTTTGAAAGACAACAGCCAAGACGATTGCTGACTTAGAGATGGTTTATATTTTGAGGTCTGAGAAGCTTAGGATCAGGCCTTCCTGAGGAAAGCATTCAGTGCTGCAAAGAAGAGAGAAGAAAGGAAACCAACATGAAGACAGTACGTCACTGAAGACAAGACAAGGACTTTGCTGACCCTGGAGGCCATTTGCTGGGAGGGAACAAACTCCCCCTTTTACAAGAAGGTTAAGAAAATCAAACAGCTGCATTGAAATACTACTAGTAATAATACAGTATTCTGCTTTCCTGAGATGGTTTGAAAGCTTGCTGTATTTTTATTGGACTTCCCAGTGATGTCAGTTTGAGGCAGGGCTTAGGAGAGTAATTGCTAAAGGGTGAGTCTAAAAAGGGTATAATTACTGCAGGGAGTGTCTGATGTGGGAAAGCGGCATTCCAGCTGGAGGGAGAGATGGCCCTGTCTCTCCTGGGTTCCAATGAACTCACGGATACCGTATGAGTCTTCCCAGCCCCATGCAGTTAGTTACAACCATGCAACACCACTGACCTCAGTTATTCTTCAGTAATTACTCAGGCAACAGCAATTTCATGTCCAGCATTATTCGCTGTCACAGTGCTGGGAATGCAAGCACATCTTAACCTCTAAGATATGTAGCCCTCAAGTTATTGCATCAGGCAGTGGTTGCAAAACAGACAATTGCTGACTTCAGTAAGGTTGCATGGGTGTAACTGAGAACAAAATTTGGCCCGTAGCATTTGTAAGGGTTTCACTGTAACTTAGGAGAGGGATGTGGGAGAATCCTCATTTTGAAATAGCAGAGGAAGCACTACCTCCCCTGCTGTCCATCTCCTGCCCACAAAAGCCACCCATCCTCCTCTTATGAATTAGAGGAATTCCAGGTGTCGCTCAATGCATCCATCCTCCTTTAAACCTCTCCTTTAAATTCACCTCTCCCACAAACGCTGACAGCTACTAAATTGGGCCTGTAAGTAGTCTGTACCAAAACTCACTCGTAGCCCTGGCCTGTGTAGCTGCTCCTACACCTGTGTCCATCCAGCCACTTCCTTCATTCAGCTTTTGGATCTTGCCATCGACAAAGAGTTCTGCTGTTGGTTTTTTTTTTTCTTTTAGACACGTCTGTACAGCATCACAGCCCCTAAACAAACCACCCAACTGCCAAGAACTGCATGAACAGGAGGTGGCTGGGCATCACAGCCTCATCCAAAGCACAAGCAGCTCAACCACCTTGTCTTGTGCAGCCTGATGAACGCTGCCACATCCAATAGCGTGGGAGCCACTCAGTGATGCGAGGCTACAGCTACCCTGGGAGTAAAACCACTCCTAACAAGCTATAGTTTTGATGTGCCTGCTGTGAGCTTCCTTCCCACACAAATCTCTGCGTCTTTTGCCTGTACTGCCCCTTAAGCACTAAGTAAACTCCTACAGATGACCCTCTGGAGGCTTTTGCAAGAGCCGTTGTATTGGTCTGGGAGCTTACATTTCTTTACAGGCCTGGCTAACATAACCATGAGATAGCAAAAAGCATCAGCAAAGAGCTGGCTCAAGTCTGAAGGTGCTCTTATCATTCGCTGACACCTGGCAGCACAGCACACACCGACGGCTTTGTGCAATCCATGCCTTACGTTGAAGGATTTCAGTTGCGTCATCTTATTTTTCTCCCTCGCTTGTCCCCCTTTTTCCTTTCTGTACAGAACTCATAGGTTCTCCTGGCTCCACTATCAGCAGCTGGTGCTTTCAGGACTTGATGAAGATATGCTTCCTTTTCATCTAAGCCTTGCCACCAAAATAATTTCATTACTCTCAGCTCCCATTTCTAACACTTCGAGCATCCCAGTCAGTACAAAGCAAGAGAACATCTCGCCATCCAGGCTCACCAATTGTCAATTAGAAGTGTTCATTAAACATCTTTCAAAGCTATACACAGAGCAACTCAAACAGCACAGGTATTGTTAATCCTATACAAACGGTAATCCTTTAATTCTGCATAGTGCAATCCACAGGCAGCCACAGGGTATTTCTTGTAATTAATGGACTCGCCAGAAAAGGGCCTGGCTGCTCACAGAAAGCTGACGTCTCAGTTCTATTTAAGTGAAAATCACTTAGCAGTAGCGTCTGTAGGCATTGCCACCAGTTTCCCCAAACAAAAAAGACAAGAGGGAGTTCCTGGTTCACCTGTGGGAGGGGAAATACTCCATAAAACATGTTTGACAGGGACTTCCCAGTATCTTGGGAAAGTTTTGTATTTGTTTAAGTACTTGGAAAGCCAACAATGAAGGCAAGTTCAAATTGTTTTGTGACTCCTTTACACAATAACAAATTTTTAAATAATAAATACTTCCATTGTAGGCTGGAGCTTGTTCAACTTTGAGGTAAGATCAGCACTGGCTTTTCTCTCCACTGTCTATCATATCTATAATGTTGACGTACATCTCAATGCAAGCACTTTGGATGGCTGAAAGAGCTCGTTACAAATATGGTTTGAGTTTTTTTTTTTTTCAGTGCAATAAGCAGTAATCATTAGAAGCTTGGGAAATAGAAAAAACACAAAACAAAAAAAAAACCAAAAAAAAACAAACAAAAAAACAAACAAAAAACAAAACAAAACAAAAAACCAAAAAAAAGAAGTCTTTGAAGGCACCACTCACTTTCTCCTGCTGCACCAGGAACACCAAAAACGCGACCTATTTCAGAAACCGTGTGCCTGTCTCCCCTACGCAGCTGTGAATTCTTCAGCCCCATTTCAAGCCAGCCTTAAATCTCAACTCCCATCAGTTGCACCTGGATCTGGGCCTTTAGTAGGATTAAGCCCTTGGTCTGGTCCCTACCCATCCCCAATCATGAATCGTGCCCTGTGCTGCACTGATGCTCGTGCTGTCACAGAGGCAAGTCACTGCAAATCTGCCACCTCAGTCACATACCCCCACAGGGAGTGGCTTTTCAAACAAGTTAAAACTGCCTGAAAAGAGTCTCCAGCTCTCCCTGCTGTTTCTTTGTTTTACACCATGAGTAGCTGGTTAGTGGTCTGTAGTGAAGGTGAGGAGCTGAGGTCAGGTTGGGCCAACAAGGGAAGGGAATTGGGAAGCACTCAGAGCAGGCAGATAAAAAACTGCTCCTCTTCACACCTGAGCAAACCGTACTCCGAACAGCTCTATGCACCTAACATCAACTCAACACTCAATCCTTATGAGATCTAGAGAGAAGCCTGCTTACCCAGCCCCACCTTTCCACCTGCTTTCACTATTTATAGGCTAACAGCAACCCTACCAATATGGCAACTTTAACTTACATACCTTATGGATACCAATCCACACAGTGAAGAATCCAAAAAGAAATTAAACCTTTTCGAACTTTCTTTCCAGATCTCTAACCAAAGCATTGGTAACAGACCTGCAATGTCTCCCTGCCCAGAATTCAGCATCATTTTTGATGGTACAAACATTCACTCAGACTTTGCAAAGCTGCCTATCCTAAGTCCCATCCATCTTTCAGGCAACCCACAGACAGGACTAAAGATAGAGAGGGATGAACAGATAATTCCATCTCTGGATCCTGAAAGTACCACCAAACTAGGCTGATTCTGGACAATACCAGCTTGGCAAGCTTCTGGCTGCATCTCATCATAGGTTTAGATTAGGGAGTGAAAGGGCTGAAGAACAAGCTTTGTTTCTTGCTCATTTAGGTGCCAGAGGATTGGGATGACAGATGGTGCTGATCATGCACCCCAGGACCATGTCTGGGGAATACAGGACTTTCCTGTTTCAGGGTAAGTTGGAACTGGGGTTAGCGCTCAGGGCTGGAGGCACTAAAAAGCAAGATCTGACCCTGGACCCTGATGAGTGGTGGGGGGCTACAGCCAGATACAGAGAAGCAGCCCTGGCTGAGTCTGGGAGAGGGGAGACAGTGGAGAACATGGGCTTCATGCTAAGCTTCAAGGGTTGGCGCTCTGATAAGGTAAAGGGGTGAAAAGCAAAGCTTAAGAGCAAGAATGTCAAGTAAACATTCTGGATCCAAGCAGCCTCTCCAGAAGACAGCTATGAACCAAGCTTTCTGTCCTTATATCCCCATCACTGGCTTTCATGCCAGCCATTAGCCCACTGCTAGTGACAGGAGGAAGGGTCACTGCCCATCCTTCATCCTGCTCTGCAGCAACTCCTGCCAACTGTGAGTCCTGCCTGACAATCCCAGCCTCCTGGCCTTTGCAAACTCCAAAGCCGATGTGGATATCTGGGCTAGATTAGATAGCTAGTCTTAAATCCAGTGCTGTAGGCTAGGTCTAGCATTCACACTGTTGCTTAGGAAAGCTTACAGTTCCACGTAGGCTGCAGAAGCTGGAGGCAGGTTGTTGCATGTCAGGAAGAAGGGCCAAGTTTGTCCTTATGACAATCCTTTGGAAATAAACAACGGGGCGGGGGGAAACGAGCCAAGAAAAGAGCAGCTGTCAACGACAAACTGTGTTAGGGCTAGTGATTGTGGCAAAACAATTGCTAACTATTGCATTACACAAAAGATTGGTGTTTATGCCCATGAATTTGGACAGTTGCAGAATGGCATCCTTACCATGTTTTAGATTCTCACTATGAGTCTTCAGATGTACAGGGAGGGGAAAAAAAAGTCTCCCTGGCATTTTTCACGTGCCATCCAGAAACTCATCCTAAACCCAGCATTAATACCACAGCTGCAGTTCCTGCCTGGACCAGAACAAATTATGCCCCTATCACCTCTGAAAGTACAAAACTTTGTCCAAGAACTACAAATTCAGGAAAAAAACAAACAAACAAAACTAGGCACCATGTACAAATCCACCAAAATTTGTAGAAAGTTATGTAGAAAGTCAAAACATAGTAAGTATTTTTCATATATTAAGGGACCCTTAACACTTTCCAACACAAGTCTGAGCAAGAACTTACTTCTCCCTCTAGAGGACATCAAAATTAGCACAAGGAACATAATCTTATGTCAAGACTAGGAAAATAATGAGATACTAAGGCAGAGGGTCAGCGTTTTTGCTTTGAAAGTCTAGTAGCATTTTAGAAGGACCAAAATTACAACTGTAAAAACAATGAGTTATAAAGTTATGTACTTATTTTTACAGCAATGCCCTAGAAAGTTCAAAATAAATTCTCGGTTAGCTTTTTGCATTTAAACAGCCTGTGAAGCTGTTTACCATGGAACATTTTAAAAGTTCATTGAGAGCAACAAACCAGTTTCTTTAGGTCCTCCCTCACTCACTGAGTATCCAAATCCTTTTATTTCCTTAGTGGGGAGAGGTGAAGACAGGCAGGTGCCCGAAACCAGACAAGAGACCCCTATATAGTTTCCTGTCCCAGTGGTCCCCCATCATCCTGCAAGCACATCCCAGGGGAGAAGCCCAGGGTGAAGGGCACACAAAGACAAAGCACCTGCTGTGTTCTGCATCTGTATATCCTATTTACAGTATCATACTCAAACTGGCTGTACAATTTTTGCAGGTGAAAATACCAGGTAAAGATTCAGCTGGACAACCAGGTAAGCAATTCAGTATTCTGGAATCCACCTCTCGATTTGTACCCCTCCATCATTAGCTTCTCCACTAACTGTGACCAAAAACTGCAGGACACATGGGTCCTCAGAAAATGTTGGCTTCACTTCTTTTGTATCTCAAAGGGCCACAGGCGTGACTCTTGTCTGAGCACACATGCCAAAAGCAAGCATGCAGCCTGCCACAGCTAGTTTTGCATTGTTTAGTCAAAATATTTCAGCACTGAAATGAAAACCCTCTAAGGAGACATATCCTTACATGCAAAGCTGGTTTTACTGGCTTCATCACGGGGAAACCAAATCCACAAATCTCCACCTTCCAATGCTTCTCTTGCTACGTATAACAAAATCTATAGTGTGGGAGAAGCAACAAATGAATACCAGCCTGGCACAGACCTCGAAACAAAGCCTGACGCCAGCTGCTCAGAGTGCAAACCCACTGTATGGCACTGTGGGACTTCAAGGAGATGAAGGAGAGGAAAAAAAAATTACCCCCAAACTCCAAAACCTCACCGATGAACTGTTTTGGAACTTATCTTAGCTAGGAGTATCTCCCTCCCAGTCCTCCTCCTGTTCCACTTTATTCCTCTAAACGACTGGGAAGATGGGACTACTGGGGAATGCCCTGGAAGATAGGATTAACCTATTTTGTACTTTTTAACTCTGATAGCAGAGTTGTAAATATTTCCACACTAAATACTTAAGCTTTCAAATATCACTAAATCTATTGGCTGAAAATTCCCAGAAGTGCATTTTTCCAAGCACCTGACCCGGGCTTGAGAATTTGATGTATTTCATATGGTCAGTCTGTTCTAAAAAATAATAAGAATTAAAAAATTTAGCAGCATCTCAGATTAGACAGCTAATTTTCAGCCTGTGCTTACCTGCACTGGTGCAACCGCCACAAGCACCACTCTTGCTACAACCCACCAACAGCCTGCCCTCTGTGCAAAGTGCCTTCTCCTGCCTCTTTCAACCCAATCCTTCACTATTTGCAGGGTTTGCTGAAGGGAATTTCTGCATTCGCTTTATCTGCTGTTTTTGTGATTTCTCAAGCCTCTTTCATCTCACCACTTTGCTTTCTCCTCTCCAAACAGAGGTGTCTTGCTCAGCCTTTTCCATCTCTCCTCACAAGCTGCCCCATCCCCTGGGGGGCTGCAGGCACCACTCCACACACAGGAGGATGGAGGCTTTATGCAGCAGCAGGATGGTGTTCCCCATCCTGCCTGATGACACCTAAAGGTTGAGCCACTGATCTCAGACCATCAAGGGTGACACCGCAGAACCCTCCCCTGCATGGTGGCTCTCCATCCCATACGAAGCATCAGGCCAGGGGGCAAAAGCACACTTTGTGGGTCCACATTCTGACTAGACCTTAACATCGGTCTTAAGATTTGGTCAAACAAAATGCATTTTGTCTTCAGCCTGAAACCTATATGCTCCTTAAGTTAAAATAATACATTGTTTTTCCCATTGAAAATTTTACCTATTTGATTTTACAACTGGTCTGTTAGATGCTTAGTGTTTCTACTTTAGTCGGAAAGGAGTATTAAAGCGGTTGACAGTTAACTGCTTTTGCAGCTGTAAAAATTCATACTGATTACCAGACAGAATTGGACTCTGACCCATTTTCAGAGAAGACAGATAACAAAACATTTGTGCTTTGAAAAACCTGACAGAGAATATAAAAAGCCTTGGTTGTAGAAACATTCCCGAAGCCACAGTGACAAAACAATCAAGTTCATGCCATGACCTCAGTACAGATGTTCTCGTTCAAAAGGGGGGAAAAATATAGTAATAATCTGGAACACCCAGGCAGCAGTGGAGGAACATATCTGCAGTCAACAGAAGGAACTTTTCAATCTTAGGGGTAGGTATGACACTCTCACAATTCAGCCTCACTGCTGCAGTAACTGGTCAGGGTCATCTCCAGGAGCCATGGCCCACCTCTCTAGGGTCTGTTCACTTGTGCTGTGTGCCATCAGGTGAGCTCCACGATGGAGACACTTGCAGTAGCCCACGTGAGATTCCAGAGCCCTACCACTAAGTGCAACCTTGGGGGCAGGGAGAGTATGGAAGATAAAGGGGAAGCTTTACCTTGAGCTGTTTGATGTCCCAGTTCTTCTTACACAAGGTACTGGCTTTCCTGCCCTGGCAATGCTACTCTGTCTGCACAGGTGCCAGCAGCAGGGCACTCCATAAACATGATGCTACAGCAAACAAAGTGAGTGAGCCTTGTCAGATCCTAATCTCTGGAAGGAAAAAACAAAAAACAAAAAACCAAACCTACCTCATCATACATTGATATCAATAAAGCATATCTGAGTATCTGTGCTACTTTGAATTTTGAAGCTTTTCTTTAGCAAAAGATATGAAGTCATGCCATCCCATGCCATCCCCACCCCCTATCAGACTGGTACCTTTTGGTAGTTAGGTCTAACATTTCTTAACGGCCATTCTCCTGCTTCAGAACACCAGAAGGATGACCCATCTCACGGTCCTGGCCCAAAGAGCTCCCAGTCCACCCTGTTCCTGCAGACTGCCTCACTACTATACGTGTCAAGCCTGCAACGGCCAGGACTGGTGAGCTGCACTCACAGCCCACCTGGACAAGCACATACCCAGCTGCAAGAGCTATCCCCAGGCCACCTGCACTTGCACAACGCAGGTTTTTCTGGCATGCTCCACCTCAGGTGCTCTGCAAACACCCGATGTAAACATGCCCTAGAGAAAATACCCGAGGCAGACAGCTCATGCTTTGCACAGACAGTCCTGCTGCACATCACTGCGAGCAAGGCTCCAACCCAAAATGACTGATTTGGGACCATCTTCCTGCTCCAGGATGGCTAGAGCCAGGCAAACTCGATCAGGCTGTGGTGCACAGCCTGGGGGGAAGACAAGGTTATATGGGCTGGGATGTTTCCTTTTCCCTCAAGCAAAGGTGATAGCGGCCTCCTTTCTCTGAAGTGTCTCCTCAGGTAAAGGAGGTAAAATCCACCCAGCAGGACACACACTCTGCATCTCTGGAGCTTCCAGGCTGTTTGCCAAGAACTAACATCTGTCCTTTTCTTCACAGCACCCTGCCCCAATGAAAAGAAGGTTGATGTCTTGCGTTTAACAACCCCCGACTCCCACTGATCAGCCAGGGACCAGTTTCCTGGTGGAGTCATCCACTGCCGAGCTACACGAAGTTAAACCACACACAGCTTCTTTGAGTCATTTTCACCAAAAGTACCGAGATCTGCCCACTACACAAACCATTGCTGGAAGAAGACAACAGTTCAGTTGGAGTCTACCACCACCTCATGTCCCTACACACACCTCCCTGGTGCACACACCTTCATGAACCACAACTGTAACTGCAGATGCATACATCACAGCCTTGTCAGTCAGCAGGGAAGCATCACCAGTACAATGGGATTCAAGGCCCAAGTGGGTGCACAAAGCCATTATTGTTTCAGTCACCTTCAGCTCTGCACCTATGAATACAACCAGTCAGGTTCATGGCAGCCACCACCAAGGTCACCTCTGCCTGATTATGTCGCTATACAAGCTCCTGTGATGGCAAGGAAAAGGAGGAAATGTATCTATTCATCTAGCAGTGCTTCAGCCCTTGGTGTTATACAAACAGCCATCAACAGTACTCCCCCACCTCTGGATGTAGGTCTTGCACCTCCTCTTCCCTTCACTACCAAGTTAGAGGCTGCACCTGATGCAATGCTATTTTCCAAAATTCAGGTGTTTCATCTCTCCCAACAAAAATCCCCACTTGCTGAGGAAATACCAGTCTTGCTTCCCAACATGCTCTAGCAACACAGTCTACACTTGTATGCACACTGTACATGAGTGCTGTCAATCCCCATATGGGCACAGAGAAAGGGAGCAGAGAGAGGTCTCGAAGCACTGACCAGTTCCTCTTACCAGATTTCTAGCCAAATGCACCAAAGAGGTTGTGAAGGTCAGACCGGAGAGGGCAACCAGACCACATTTCCTTGAGTGGACAAACCACACACGCGGTTGGCCAACATCACCTGTCCTTGCCAGGGTGGCTGCCTATGACCATCCCACAATCTCTGGGTGTGGGAGATGAAGAGCAGAGAGACCCCACCCCTGGCCAACCCAGAATTGTTGGATACCCACTGGCTGTCCTCTGTCATCAGAGGATGTATGTTCTATAAGCATAAATCCTGGGGGCATCAACTTTAATGTGGGAAAACATATCAAGATGTTTACTGGAATTAGAACCTTTCTCTGTGCTGGTATGGGGAGTTCTGGAACTGCAGGCAGTGGGAAGACAGCTGATGTGCTACAGCACGAGGAGGACACCTCTCCCAGGACTTGTCAGCCTCAGTGGGCCAAAGCAGCTGCTGAGAGAAAAGGTGGTCTCTCTTCAGTACTGCGTCTTTGCCTCAGCCCAAATGGGTCACTTATGAGCAGAGCTCTGGTAGCTTCTCCTTAATGAAGAGCTGGGGTGCCTTAGCACAACATAGACTGATAATGCTGAGCCATAACCCAGAGGTCCTGCCACCAACCTTTACCCAGCACTTGGAATTTGAACATTATTAATCTTGACAGCAAATATTCATTTGACAAGATTACAAAAAAGCTGGTTTTATAACACTCCTAAAAGCAACTCAGCCAGTATCCAAACAACAAAAAAGAATTAAAAAATAAAACAATCTTCGGGCTTTGGTCTGTTTGGGTACACCTGCCTGATAGCTTCAAAAGGGCACTGGGCAATGAGGACAGCTGCTTCCCAAAACAAAAAATTCAGCTTTCAGTAAGAAAATATCAAAAGTGAGGCAAGCACAGGGAGACAGCAAAGGCACAATGCCTGCAGGGTTACCATGGGTGACTGTGACATCCTGCAGAGGACTGCTAGCTCAATTTGCTTCCATACTGTGAAGAGGGCATGAGCATTTGCAGCAAGAGAGTTTCCTAGTCTTCACCATTCCCACCCCTGCCCAATCCGGAGCAAACCACAGCAGCTCATATGCAGTGTGAGGCAGAGGAGTAAGACCCCAGGAACAAATCAATGGGAGTTTAACAACAAGTTAAACCTGCAACCCATCAGGTACAAGATTTTATCATTCACAAGTGTGTTAAACTCCTTTCCAATTGAGAAACCCATGCTGTGTACTCCGTTCAAACAATTTCACCATGTCATTAACAAAATCACCCTCCAAATTAATATTGTATGTATATAAATAAAGGATTTTTAATTTAAAAGAAAAAATATAGTGACTAAATAACCCACAACAAACTATCCCTTTCCCCAAGCCAAAGCTGATTTTATTTGCCTTTCTTCATTTTTGCAGTCTTTTCTTTCCGCTTCTTCACATGCTTTGGGATTTTGTTTTTTCTTTTCTCTCTTTGGGCTTCTTTAACCATCTTTTTCCTTTCCTAAAAAAAGGAATGAGAGATTTTGAGCACATCAATCAATCGTTACATACAAAGTTAACACAGTACATAAAAATGAGGTTATCAAGAGGAAGAAATAATAATTTAAAATGAATAGGAATGGGGAGGGGAAAGATAAAAGGAAGTATAGGTTGGAGGTGGAGCTAAGAACTGCACACTGATAATGACAAGGCAAAATTCAAACTAGTTAAAACTGGAGTCTCACACAACCTTTGAAGAAAGACAAGAAAGAGGCACTTTTAACTCATGCTATTTACACCTGAGGTTACAACAGGATGCCTGGATCAAGCTTTTCTGCTACCCATAAGGCTACTGTAATACGTGCTTTTATGTACCGATCCAGTAACTGCTGGTAACTCAGAGCAAGCTGTTCATCATCAGGATTGGCAAGAAAGGGTGCTATGCTACTGCAACAGACTACAATTTGTTCCAGACAAAGTGAAGAGACTACACTCAACTGGAAAATGCAAAGTCAGCAGTGGGGGGTGGAAGTAATTGCTACTAATCAGTTGTTCAACCTACAGCTTAACACACATGTTACTAAAAACCTCATTTTACTCTCACAGAAAGTTGTCCAAATGAGAACCCATCTATAAGAATAAGTAGTGATCACGGTGTCCTTGCTTCACATCTAAAAGGCTCTAAATTAATAGAAAGTGTCTAGCATAGTATTGCATTTTTATTTGATAGATATGGAATGTATTATCTTACCTTTCCTAGGAGGAAACACCTAAAAAGCAAACCCCCAAACCTTGAACCCCATAAGTCCACCAAGTTTCATCCATCTTTTGCACAGCACCTAGAATGCTACCAAAAGGCTCTCACCCATGGATAATACTCTACAGAAGAGCCTCACCAGAACAGAGAATACTTGTTCTGCAGTTTGGAAAATGAAACCTTTGGGGAAAAAAACACAAAACAAAACCAACCCAAACCATAATCCCTTTGAATGACTGCATTACATCTCTTGCCCACAGCAAAGCTAGCCAGTCTGTACTAATAGTACTGTGGTACAAACATGGTCACCAAACCTCCAGTTGTACAGATCAAGTGCCTCAGTTCCCTTGGCAAAAGGAGGCTAATCAGGGACCACGAGCACAAACTTGTACACCAAAGCCTGGAAGAGCAGCCAGAGGCACTGAAGAGCTGCCCAGGCATTGCTAAATTCTGCTTTGTGTAGTCTTCGAATTCCCTGCAGAGATCTCTCTTCAAGCTTTGTCAAGGCTACAGAAAGCTATGTTACGTGTTTGTCTACATAAGATCACCATTAATAAAGCATCTATGACAAAATTCACTTTCTCTGCTCTTATTCTCCACAACAGGAAAAGTCCATAGCTTGTTTCAGACAAGTAGCAGCAAGAACCACTCAGAAGTAAGTTAGGATTTTTTCCTGTCTTGTAGACAGAGGTGGGAAAGCCAAACAATTCCTGACCAGCTGACCTTTTTGTCCATGCTAACTTCAGCAGGTTTATCTTTGGGATGTACAGATACTTCACAGTCCGAACCAGAGTCCTCTGAGCTGCCATCATCCTCATCAGAGTCTGTTTCTGACTCATCTGCTGCCTTTTCAAGAAGTGCAGGAATCTGCAAGATATATCAAGACAGAATTATAATCAAACCAAAACAAAGAAGCCTAATGACAATATATACACACATATAAATACATAAACACCAAAACAGAATCTGCTGCAAAGAAATTCTTGAGTGAGCTTGTGCCATCTCCTTTACTACAGCCATCAAGTCTCAAGAAAAAGAATGAGAAGTAGGTTGATCCAAACTAAGACAAAGGAATCTAGAATGTACAATGCAGAATCTCTTAGGTCAGGTCTTACAGCACAGCTGTACTGGCATTCCCAAACTAATTTCCATAAGTTAAACAGCTATTTGCTAACATATGTGGAAGACAATTTTTAATTATACTTGGATCATACCCAAATCTACCTTAGAGGCACTGTATGTAGGCTTTATTGCTAACACAAATATCTACACTAGAAAACTCACTTATTCTTAAACAAGCCTGGAGACTGTGCCACAGCCTGATCCCATCCATATTTATATTTCCATTTTAAAACAGCCTACGCCACTGCTAGATAACATTTACAAAGGAAGGAGGAGGAATCCACATAGGGCTTCTCCCTTGAATTATATTGGTACAGACCATTCTATACCAAACTTCTTACCCAACGCACGCTACAAAGTGTCACTGTCAAGTACTTCAAATATAGCAAGACATAGTATCTTACGCCTCATACTGCAAGGTTGTTCTTTACAAAGTAATTAGAGCAAAGTTACCCTGAACATATCAAAACTTGTAGTCACGCTACAGTTTAAATCAAATACATCTTCCATAATTGGAAAGCGTCTTCCCTCTTCTCCACCTTAACTTTAGAGGTCATGGCCATAGCAAGGATTATCATTTCATTCTTGAGCAACACAGCATCAGCCACAGTGCAGGGAGGCAATTCATGCAGTGTGCAGACACACCGTCATGCCAGACCCATCCCAGACATAAACGGTCACTCCGCAGACAAGAGGCTTCTTTCATAGTGTCAGCCACAAGACGAAGTATTCTCTGTACTTCTTGTAAGCACTTTTCTGAAAATGGCTAAAATGTAGGATTTCAAAAAGACCATCTCACCTTCTGAACACCAGACAAATCCTTCTTCAGTCCTGTCACAGTCTGGTAGAGAATCTACACCCAGTGAGAAAAAGAAAACTATGTTATCAAAATACGAGTTAAATCTTCATGTCCAGAGAAAACTTCCACCTCAAAACCAATAAAACTCCCACAACGTTAGCATTATTACTAACAAGACGATTTAAAAGTATGACACTAGATTCAGTACTCCACGCCTTGTTAACAAGGCTTCTGTTTTTGTTTGTTGCTATCAGTTTCCAGTAAGAAGCATTCATATTCCCTCCCTCCTTTCTGCAGTGCCTCAGCATGCCCACTCACATTATCTTGCTGAACATTCAATGCCATATCCTCTTCTTTCAATTTCATCATTATATCCACATCTCTCTCGTAGTTTTTAACTTCAGTCAAAGTTCGAGGTATGTAAGCCTTCTTAAACACCTAGTAAAGTGAAACAAAACAGAGATTTATTAATTTACATATATTTTCATGATGTTCTTCCTTCCTAATTATGCATCCTTAGGAGAATAATCATGAAGAATTTCACGGTTCACAGAAACTAAAAATGAACATGGCAGTCACCCACTACCTGAACTGCAAGGTATCTTTTTTTGCAGGAGCAGACTTTACATGCTCATCGGTAACGAGGCTCCTTGCCCGGAATGACTGATCACCAGGCCATTTACAAACTTCTCAAATCCTTCCAACTTCCTCTTAGCCGATTTAAGTCCTAAGGTTTTGTATTCTAAGTATTTTCTCTAATGTTTTCATTGTGATGTTTACAATGCCTTCAGGAAGCAACTCCACTAAAATGCACTGTTAGAATTTGATCTCCGTATATAATACCACCTGCTTCATCCTACAGTCCAACTCAAAAAGGTTCCTGCAGCAGTATAGCACAGTGAAACCCAACTGCAGTATCAACAACATATTTAGAATTTGTCATGCTGTCTTTTTGAAACAGTCATCCAGCACACTCAAGTCACTACCAGATCAGAGAGAAGTATTTTGCTTCTCTTTTCCATGGTATCAGTTCAATCTCAGTACAAATTCAGCATATTTTAGGATCATAACTGCCAGACTATGTGCTGTGCAAAGAGCAGATAGACCCACCTCCACAGAGCTTGCTCTACTCTCTTGTGAAAAAGTGACACAAACTAACCATGGTCACATGAAAGGTCAAAGAGAAATAAACTGGATGCAGATGCTTCTAAACCATCTCACTTACATAAAGCAAAGGAATAATTGGTTTGCAAAAGATGGACTTGCAACAAAACTCTAGCATCTGACCCTATAGTTCAGAAAGCGTATGTTGAGGATATCTTAGGAAACAAAAACACACACACACACAAAAAATTTCCTTGGCCAAGCTTGAGCCAGAAGTTAGTAAAACCTGCGGAGCTCCAAGAAAAAAAGAAAAGCCTTTGATAAATCAAGTAGTATTGACTCCAGAGATAAACACCACATGAAATGGTACAAATAGGTTCTCACTGATACAAATTCTGCTCAACACAGAGTTGGGTTTCTTGTTTTCTGTTTTAACTCTTCTGGAACAGCAAGATAAGACTAAGATAGAAATTGTTTTATCTTTACATCAAGCCTTTCCAGAACTTTAGCAGTTTTCTATAATGGACTTGGAATGGCTTTGCTTAATGTAAAAGCAAAGGAGAGAAACAGTAAATGGAAGAACTGAATTAGACTTGACTAGAGGCAATTTGGTCAATGTTCATATTCAGATATCCTGCTTTTGTATCAGTAGGCCAAAAACCACTGGCATAACCAGATCTCTCCACTCAGTTTTTTGTTTTTCCTTTTTTTTTTTTTAAAAAAAAAACCCTGAACCTAAACTGGAAGATACATCATGGGACCTAGCTACAGACAAACACTGTTTTAGGAAATAGAGTATTTGCCTTTAACACCTTATCACTGTCAGTTTTTACACATGGCATTCCTTAATACCTCACAACTCAACTCGTTCAAGACATCTCAGTATCACAAACAATGTTTTTTTAATCAACTGTGCTAAATAAAACAATGTTTTTCATTGTTTAGAAGAGGCAAGGTTAATATTAATTTCATACAAGGAAGAAAAATCCTCACTTACTTCCTCATCCACTTTATCTTGACTGGATCTTTCTTCCTCTGTTCTTTTTGATGCTATTTCCATTGCCTAAAGAAATATAAAACAATACAAAGTTATCGCTCTTTAGAATCGCATCACTGAATCCAACTAACCATTCCCATCTGGGTTTCTCCCTGTACTCCACGCTCTCACTCACTAAATACTCCAGCTTTCCCCATGGCAATGCCGTGAGCGACACCTAATGGTAACCAACATTTCTGTGAAGCACACTTGTCACTCCTTTATTAGTAGGAGGAAAAGATGCTCACTGCTGCTTCCAGACCAAACTAGAGCAGGCCCAGCATGACTACAGGAGATAACAGTGCAAGGAGATTACCATGGGCAGTGCTCAGTCTTGGAACTTGGCTCTTCTCACACACAATGAGCAAGCCAGGAGAGCACAAGTAAGGGGAACCCCTCAGCCCAGCTCTGTCTTGTTCAACCTCCAAGACGACAGGAAGTGCACAACATCTGGAAATCCCCATGCTGCACCCGTTTCTGGACCACACTCAGTCTCTGCCTTGTGGTCTTGTCCAGGAATGACACATCAAATCTCCACTCTAAGCACGGCACACATGCCCCCCACCTCTCTTGCAATAACTTAAAAAGCTTCCCCCTCCCCCCTGCTTTTTAAAGAAATATGTAACGGGGAGCAAAGGACTGGCAGCTAGAGATGAAACACATAGGTGCTGCTAGCAGCACAGAGTAAATTTACCTCCTCCTAGAATCAACATGTTCTGCCAGCTGCTCTATTTGGCTAGCAAGACCATGTACCTTGGAGTAACACTGCCCTGAGTCATACCCTCCCTCCCTCAGCCCACCCTGCTCAAGTCTGCATTCCTAACCCCATTCTCTATATAAGCATGATTATCTTTCTGGAGAACTTCTCCTTGACAAAAAGAACAAACTAATTTAAAGTATCCTGCTTTTAATAGCACCTGAAACAGACAATTGAGTTTTTATGATTAGACTTTGAGAAAACATAGAAAGTGTTGTCATCCTATAATGGTTTAAATGGGAGAGGCCTGTATGCATTTTTGAAGCACTAGCATAACATAATGTCATGTACCAGCTTTCTTCAAGAGAATGATGTAGGAAGGAGATTGAACTAGATCTGATTTTATTGTTCAAGTCATCCTACATAAGCAAAAAGGCCATGAGGTCTTACCTTAGACAGATAGTCATCAATGTTCTCACTTGTGATAGAAGGATCAGTAATAAACTCAAACAGCTCCCTCACAGTCATCACTGCAACATTGCGCTTCTGAAAAAAGTCTACCAGAAAGCAAGGGCAGAAACAAAAACCATAAGTAATTACGTGTAACATACGCAGCTGTGATGTTGAAGTGACAGTTAAAGCAAGGTACTGGCCCTGATGACTTGGAAAAGTCTCAGCAGTACATACTCCATCATGCTGGGTATAGTTATGAGATAACTCTTAGCCATCTGAAATAAAACTGTTGATCTTCCAGATGCAACAAATACTGAATGCAGAATAACTGGAAAAGTATAAAAGCCAAATCAATGGCAAAAAAAAAAAAAAAAAAAAAAAAAAAGTATTTCAAAGAATAAGGAATGTAAACCTCAAACTTTTGCCAAAGAGAAACACAGTGCAATCTAGTTATGATCCAAGAGGGAAGACAAATTAAGATATTGGAATTTTCCTCAGTACTACACTCAGAATTGTTTTCTTAGTCAAATATAAACAAATTCAGATACTACATTTCTGTACTGAAAGACAGCAGTGAAAGACACTGAGGACTGCTTATTAAGTATTTCATACTAAAATTTTCAGATCTCTCACCATGACAAATTAATCATAGAAAGAATAATAATAATAAAAAATTTATTTTGGAGGCAGATCTCTGCATGTATGGAACCACAAGTCTTTGCAATGCTCACAGCTAGGGCAGGGCATAAAGCAAGATGTTCCTCAGAGTCTCTGTAGGACTACACGGAGAAAGTTACAGTGACAGAAACGAAACAAAAAAACCACACCAAAACCACTGCAACTCACTGAGATACTAGAATATCTAGCGAGAGCAAGCCAAAAGACATGAAAAAAAAGGGTGCAAGTATCTCAGACAAAGGAGTTACTAGAAATCCACGAACAGTAAAGGAATAAGGAGAACTAGCATACTGGGGATGCTATCAACAAAACATAAAAATGCACAGAATTCCTTTCTATAGACTTTTATAGTCTCTGTAAAATTAGAAAAAAGTCAAATCTGAAAAGAAAGGGGGAAAAAAAGCAGCCTGCAGTGACAGATTTCTTGTCCTCAGAGAGAAATACAGCCTACCAGGAGGTGTCTGTTATGTAACATGCGTGCTCACAGATGAGGCCCAAATTTTCAAGAGAAAAATACCATGGTAAGTACCTCATTTATCAAAATACTATGGCAAGTGATAACATCTCTAATAAATTATTCTATGCTCTCAGCTGATCTGGACAAGCAAGTGCAGGGAACTTCATAACACACAGTAACTTCTTGGCAGCTGAGTAATTCCAGATGTGGATTCCACTCACAGAAGGAAACATACCAGTTTGCCTGCACAGTCCTTTAAGTAAGGGAAGTTAAGATTGGGGTGAGCACTGCTGCAGACTAGGACTGATCTCAGATCTATCATAAATCTGTGATTTCTAGCAAGATAGGCTACACACTTCTGAATTCAGCACAGTACGCAGCTCCCCGAGGAAGCCATGAAAACCTAGAAGAGGGAGCATTTTAACAGGCATTTGAAAGCTCCTACAGTCACTTATACCTTAAAGAATACAAGTGAACACAGTTTACCTTCCTAAATAAATCAGCTATCAGAACAAGAGTTGAAGCGCAGCCCACTCACCGTTAACATTGGCACAATCCTTTCGCAGGAACTCCAGTGCATGTGGGTGGTCATGCTCCACGGCCTGAGACACATCAATGATGTACACGTCCCCGCTGTGGTACCTGCCAACAAACAGAGCTGCACCAACCCCACTCGTGTTACAAGGGAGGTTATTGAGGGGTAAGGAACAAAGCGCGCTTTAAACTTAAGACCTAGAAAACAATCTTAATATATTTCTCTAGCACACACCTCACATATTAGGGCCAGAATGGCTTTTTTGGCTTAATCCTTCCCCTCCTCTACACAAGCTGTATTATTAAACTTTAAAGAAATAGTCTGCTTGTGAACATAAAAAGCAGTGTTACAGTTGGGAGGACGGGAAAAAAAAAAAAAAGAAAAAAGATACCTTATTAATTTTTTCTCTAGTTGAGGGGGTTTTTTTGTTTGTTTGTGGAGGGCTTTTTTTGTGGGGTTTTTTGTGGTGTTGTTTTTTGGGTTTTCTTTTGTTTTGGTTTTGTTTTGGTTTGTTTGTGTTTTTTTTTTAAACAAGAGAAAGCTCAAATCTGGGTTAAAACCTACATAGTTACATAACTTACAAAACCGAGTCGCAAAAAGGATCCCACCCTCCCCTAAGGGTAGATTAGTACTCTCACATAGAAGTTGCTGATGCATGCATTTTAGATGTCACAATTCAGAGCCAAGTTTAAAAACATACAGCATATTAAATTCACTGAGATCTGCGTGAACAAGTCTAGCGTCTTGGTACATTCTTCTCATGTACTGGATGATTTGCAGGTACAGCTCCCGGACCTTGGAGTCAGATAACTGAGCATTCTTCAGCAGAGGAGCAGGCCTTGAAATTACAACACAAATAACAGAAAGTAAATACATTTTCCTTCTTCATACCAGCTGTAAATGCTTCAACTGCGGTACCTGATCCTTCCATTCATGGTATCAAGCAAGTCGGCATGAGCAACTAAATGCAGCAAAGCTTGGTATATGCTTGCCAAGCTCCATACATATGGGGCTCTGCTTCCAACAAGAGCAAATTTGGATCATGCTACGTCAATATTTGAACCTTCATCTCTGGTTAAGCCACTTTACAAATTTACTTCGCACACAACCGAGACTTCAGAATCATTCAGATTGTCTGCAGAAGTAGCTGGCAAACATCTGGGTATTCTACAGGTCACATGCACATCTAACAGTAACATGTTTATGGGCCTAAAGTAATAGTAGGTAAATTCAGAGGATTGATTTGATTGTTTATAATAAAATATTTTGCTAATTAAAAAAAAAGTAAAATCTAAAGGTACTTACCTATCACCTTTACCAATAAAGCCCATGACAAGCACATGACTTCTTAGCATAACCGGCTCCGGGCAAGGTATCTGAGCTGTATTCAACCTGTAACACAGGAACAAAGCCCCAAAAAATAAACACAAATTCTACTATTTGCCTTGCACTAGTGCCTGTAGGAGCTCTGTCACTTTAAACATAATACACAACAAGAGTTCCTTTACTCAGGAAACTCACTCTTGAAGAGCAACTAGAAAATGAATACAAAAAAGCTACAACCATGCTGACTTTGACCCTTCTCTAAGCATTCCTGTGTCAGACAAAGACTTTTTACACAGTTCAGGTTAATCCTAGATTAACCTATATCACACAGTGTGTTGTTACTCAGCAGCAGCTATTTCTAGCTTTTCCTCACTTCTCAGTCACGTCAGACAGAGCATTCAGACACTGGAAAGCTTAGAGCATGAGCAGCAAGACAAAAGAATATCTTTATTCCTCCTTCCCCTTTCTTTTCTCTCCCACAGGGAAGCTTAAGATACTTTCCTGAATACTGCAAAGACCATAAAAGGTAGTGATAGCTACAGTCTAGCAAAGGAGAGTACCTCCTACAAACTAAAAAGTTTCAGTTGCCTATGCATGCTGAAAGAAAAACTGGAAGAATCACCTTATTAAATTCCTCATTTCTTTTTCAGCCCACGTCTTCACCATTTTTCTTGGATTCCCTTTGCAATATCCATGACGAAATCTTTAAATGAAGAAATAAAAGACAACAGGGACTCTTAGCTGATCAATGCAGTATTAGGACCGATGATTGTATCACCTTTCAAACAACATCACTTCCCCAGTAAAGCCAGGCAGGAGTCAAACTCACCTGAATTCACCACTCACGTACTTATCCCGATCTTTAAACATCAGAATAGAGGTTTTGTAAATCTTTATTGCTCTGTTCTCTCCATTTGAAGTACTGGCATGATACACATTAGCCTATCGGATTATGAAGGGAAGAAATAATGTTAAACACTCCTTAAACCAACATAACCTTCTCTTTTCTCTTTCTGACATCCTGGAAAAGCTCTGATAAGCTCTCACTCCAGCCCTTATGCAGTACCCAGCTGAGTGAGACTGCACACAAGGGCAATTTCTTTTTCTACCAGAGGTAACTTACAGGAAAGACTGGGTAGGGGTGTGACAACACATGTAAGACAACAACAACGCACAGGAAAACTCTGCCTCAGCCACATTTTGCAGACTAAAACAAGCCCTTGTGTGAAGGATTAATTTGAGCCCATGCACTATTTTTGCACTATTTTAGCCTTAAAACACGGCCCAAATATCTCACATTGACACCTCTACATAGGGTAGAAGCATGCCTTTAATCAGCATCCAAGGACTTGGAAGAAAACCAGATCGTCCTTGGGACCAGACATTATAAGACTGATTTATTAATTTTCTTGGAAATCTGGTTTTAATTATATGCAATATTACTTGATAATAACAGCACACAAACATACTGGCTTTGTAAAAGCAGTTAAGGTTTACAGTATTTTAAACAGAATTTTGTTACATCATTTAGATACTCCCATATTTGCTGACATATGAAGCTTGTCTGATCTGCTCAGAAGAGAGCCTCAGATAAAGAAAGAATTACCTGGGTTTGTATGTTTTTTCAGGCATTGTTTAACATTGTGTATACATAAGCCCTTTACAAAAATTGCAGTTGTAACATACAATTAACAAGATCCACAAATTTAAGATAACATTTAAGTATTATGAGAAATCTTTCATGCTCGAGGAAACCTGTTTCCTGTAACATAAATTGCATTTTATCTTAAGATAACTTCCTAGCAATCGAGCAACACCAAAAAAAAAAAAAAGTACTACTAAAACCAAGTATTTCAATACATCTTCTGAGCACCACAAGGTGCCAGCTAGCTTGCCAAGACAAAGACTATCATGTCATTTGTAGTAAAACTTACTTCTTTCCCTGTGCTGATGCAACCATTGATTTCTGAAATGACACCTCTACTTAGCATCTTGAACAGAATCATTCGGGTCCTTGGATCCAACACCTCAAATGTAATACAGAGAAGTCAGTACAATTGCTCTCTTTGAAGAGGACAAAACCTACTAACACGGTCCATTCTTAATACTATATTAAAGGACTCACAGCCTCAGACTATTCTTAAGGATCAAATGATAATCCAAAGAGCAGCCACTCAGATTTTTTTTTTTTTTTTTAAAGCTAAGCATATATCCTTGAGCTAGCTCTAGAAGAGACATAAGAGAATGATTTCCCACCCACAGCTGCATTAAAAGTGTGAAAATAAGCTTTATCTTAAGAGAATCCTATCATAACTGAAATACAGGAGCTATATGGCTTTTGGCCAGTAATAGTTCAGTCTTGCTAAAGTACTAAAAAAGTAAAAAACCAAACCTAGCATTTTTTTACTGTTCTTTGGAATTTAATAAAAGCTTAAGATGGAATTCTGCATTACATATACGATCAAATGACAATGCTATGCACAAAAATGAGCTCCAAAATGTTTATGGAAGCAAGTACAACCTTCATACAAGAAAGAAACAAAGATACAACAGGTCTCTTCAGGATAACAAGGAAAACAGAATTTCACGGCAAAACTCTGTTTTTACAGAGTTTTTACTGTTTTTTTTCTGTTTTTACAGCATGCGTTTTATCATTGATTCCAAAATTCCACATTATTTTCTCCAGTCAAAAGAGAAATTTGACACATTAGGGACTTACCTGTTCTACTGTTGCTCTGTCTGACTTATCTTTGACTCGGTACCTAGCAGAAGTGAAAATAAAGTTATACAATCCCACACAAGGACTTACTACTTTGACAGAGTAAAACATAACATTCTGTAGCAAAGAGAAGATGACAGCCTCAAGTAGTAAGGCTGCTTCATACAAAAGCAAAGGTTTCTCCTGCAGGCAGAGGGGGTTAAAAAAGAAAAAAAAAAGAAACACATGAACATCAGTGCCCTTCACTTTTACAGGCATCTTCTTGCCTCCACTGAATTCTGCTCACTCAGGAGAAAACGGTATCTGTCGTAACAACTCAGTGTTATAAACTGAAGGTTTAAGAAAAAAAAAATAAGCTTTTTAAAAAAAAGGTACCTCTCATGACCAAATCATCCAGTGGAACCTTCAAGAGGCTTCCAGTATTTTTTTCTAGCCCAATCACTTAAGGATCTCTGATCTTTAAGACAAAGAGTATCAGAGATAAAATAGTCTTTTGCTAGTGGAATGTCACCCATCACTTCTTTTCTACTACACCAATACACGCAAATGTGCCACCAGCAGCAGCAACAGAAGCATCAAAACTTTGGAATGATTTAAACAAGTGATCTGGAAATCAAATAGTTTAAGATCAGAAAGCAAAATGCATGCAGACTATTTACAAATTTTGGGTTTCTTAATAAATTTACTCAACACTCAGGATCACACTAAGAAATAAGAACTACTTTTTTGGTTTCAAATTATTTAAATGAAAATAGAACCAGAAGTAATACTCACATGTCTGCTTCCTTCTGTCTAGACTTTTCTGTGACTCGGTTTATAACAGAGTCATCAAAATTCAGCTTATCTGAAAAACACACAAGAAGAAATGAAAAAAAAGAAACCCAATCCCCAAATCAAAGAAGTTTCCTACATTCAGAATTGCCCCTGCAGCTCTGCTGCCAGCCAATATGCTGCAACACAACGTTCAAACACAGGTGGAGCTCTTTATAACAAGTCCAGAAGCTCAGCTACATACCAGAGTTGACCTAGCCCTCCAATCTCTACATTTCAAGGACTATAAGGTAACAACGCAGGTGAGTAAGGCAGTCCCACAGACTTGGAGATGTAACACCATCCATAAGTAATGCCTTTTGGATAACATTTCTCCATTCCATTTGTCCACCATTCTCTTACCACAACTGAATGCCATTTTCTGAACATGATGTATTTAAAATAGTGTTTCATTAATTGCTAAAGATATAAAAGCTGCTGTATTTGGCTACATATAATAGCATTACTGTTTTGAGCCTTCATTTCAGAACTGCTTTGTTATGAAGGAAAACACCACCTCTGTTTACTACCCTATCAAAAGGCCCCAATCAATGACAAATAATATCACAACAGAAAGTTAATAGCCTCCTTCCAGCCAAACAGCTTGCGTCCACAGAGAAGGTAGGGAAGAAATACTAAGAAATACTTTATGTGATCTGGAGAAGTCAAAAGAAGGAAAAAAAAAAAAAACAAGAAAAAAAAACACAACACACCAACACCAAAACAGCCCTGTGGCTCTGAAGGGGGAGAGAAAGGAGTATGACAGCTGGTTAATGGAGATTAAAAGCAACTTCAAGTATGCAAAAAGCCATTTTTTAATCTCTCTGGCAATGGTTAACTGCCATTCCCAGTGAGTTCTGGCTTTAAGTAAGCAGAATTAGTCTGAGAACATCACAGAGTGGTATCTGCTTTCATAAAAGAAAACAATGCAATTATACTCACCTAAATTAATTTTATGCTCAAATTTCCTTAAAGCCTTGTCTGTAGGGGTAGACATTTTTGCTGAATAGCAATTAGGGGTCTGCCTATTTGCCTGAAACAAAGGATTTGTTATTATTAAGTTGTCTTCTGTAAATAGCCCTTTGAAATACAAGCAATATCATTGGAAAAGTCTGCTCAGATGTCTATGTCTGGAGCTATAAATAGAAAAGCAGAAAGGGATATGGTTTAAAATCAGATTTTATTTAATTCAAAAAAAGAAAATAGAAGTGACATCAGTTAAAATTCCAAAAAGTGCCCCAATTCACATTTGTTTTTAGTCTGGGAATTGAGCTGCAAGTCTCTCACGTTAACGTTTTTTCCACGTATAAAAAGAAGGGAAATAGCAGACAGTCACAAAGAGAAAAATGAGAGAAAAAATAAGAAAGTAATGATCAGATAAAACTTTCCAAAATGGTATCTTTTCTTACAGGTAGTCTTCTCCAAACACAATATCAGATCGTTATTTCACCAACATGGGACAGCATAAACCGCTAACTGAAGGCAAGAATAAGTCATCCAGGACAAGTGCTGTGACTCAGAAATGATATGCCATGATCAACATCGCTAATTTATCTCAACTAATCTGTTATGTTGATATCAATAAGAAAAAGAGGTTTTGAGCTTCCAGTGTCAAAGCAGAGGAGAAGAAGGATGCTAGTTCTCATGCCTCACGTGCTTTTTATTCTGCACAATGCCAGTTTCTATGTCAACAGCATACACTTTAAATTAATCCACTTCTAGCACCTCTCCCTCCATCTCCTATGCTTTCTTTTGCCTCCTTCACTATTAGTCCAAAACATAACCTGTTCCACCCTGGGTGTGACAAGCAGGTACGGTCTCAGAACTGAATAGAAAGGAGGGGGAAGATGCTCAAACACAGGACAAATACCAAAAGGTAAGCAGCATCAGTAGAGATCAGCGTGGTCAAAAAAAGAAAGGTTGAGAGAGCTAAGAAACAGAAGGGAAACTGCAGTGACAAACACAATCCAGCAACAGACACAAGGAAATTGAGGAGCTTTGGCTACAACATACGTACACACATGTCATGGCAGAGGAGTAGACTCAAAGGGGATTCTCTTGAGGAAAAATTTCTGTTCCCATTTTTGCTAAACATAATACTCACAAAGAAGAAAGCCTCCAGGTTAGCCCCATTTGCCCTTGGGCATTCGTGATGCTTACTAAACAGTCTTCAACATACCTGTGGATTGCATCCACCAGCAGCATTGTGGCGCTTCGTGAGTCTTCCCACCTCATCATCCCAGTCCCAGTCTTCATCTTCCTCTTCATCATCGTTGTCGTCATCACCATCTCCTTCCTCAGTGTTAACTTCTTCACACACGTGTGACTGGCAGTTCTCAGTGACCTCACCTTCTTTAGCTGTTTCTGTGTCTTGCGTAAATTCACTTCAAACAAACAGAGATGTTAATATAGTTATAAATGATTGATGCAGTCATCAAAAATTCAATACATTTATCCCAACACATGATTTCACAAGGTTAGCTCTCCATGGGATGCTTCTCACTTCACCTGTCTTTAAGCAACTAGATATATGAAGATGTCACTGCCTTTAAAGGATGGGCTGCATTTAAGTTACCTTCTTCACCACAGCAGTGCTGCCTTCTAACTTGTTCTGCAGTTATACATATTTGGTCCCTCTAACTCAAATCAGATGAGCACACCAGATCAAGCCAGCTGGCTCCTTCACCTGAGGTTAACGACTCTGCTCAGTGCCACAACAGATTTCCACCTGACAAGGCATCACAAAAAGTCTCACCTGAGGCAACCGGCCAGCTGGTAACTCAGGGGACCAGCACAACCTATATGAAAAAAGTCAGGCCTACAAAAGAATTTGTGGGATAAATGAACCCTTTTGACACACTCATGTGTTGATGTCTGTAGCTTGCCATGTTTTTCTGCCAGAAAAAGTGTGTCCCAAAGCAGATTTTCCTCAAGCAGTTGATGTTTAATTAAATGAATGGTAAACTGGGAGGAAAATGGCTTGAATGTATAACACAAGACCATTCCTTAGTCATTCTCTGCTAAATATAAAAAGCGCTAGACAAACAGAAAATGTGTTTTGCAAAATAAATCAAAATTATCTGCTGTCCTAAATGGCTCACCATTCTCTCATGCGGTTTCGCATGTTCAGTTACAACCAAGTAACACCAAATTGAAACCGCCCCCACCAACCCGTGTCTGCACGTGGGTCTGCTCATTTTAGCGGTGAAGTAGAAATAACTGAAGAGGAGAGCTGAAGGGGCACACACAGCTTTTCCTCACACGCCCTGTTCCAGCTCGGGCAGCACACCTGCCCTCCCCGCCGTTTGCCAGCTGCCATCGCCCCGCTGCCGGGCAAGACCGCTCCCCTCCCCGCTCATCGTTTTTTGGGGACAGACACCCCCGAACCACCCCCTGCACGGGCGGCTCCGACGGGGCCTGCGGGAACCGCTCGGGACCCGCGGCGGGCCTCCCCCTCTCCAGGCCCGCCCGGCCTCGCCTCACGGCAGCACGGGACTCCGCGAGAGCCCCACGCCCGACCTCCCCGTCGCCTCCTCCTACCCGTCGGAGCACTCCGCATCGTCAAACTGCCCAGGCACGGCCTGGCTCATCGCCATCGCCCGGTAATCCATGGCGGTGGCGGCCATGGTGGAGCACGGCCGCAGGGGCACACGGGCGCTGGGCCGCCCCCTACGGCGCCGGCAGAGGGACATACAAGAGCCGAGTGCGAAGCCAGCCCATGCGACTAAAGTAAGCGGGACCCGCCCCCGTCCGCTTCTCGGGTTCCGGCACGGGGATTGGCTGCGGGCGCCTGACGTCAGTTTAACCGTTGGATCTATCCCGGCCGCCAGCGCGAGAGGGGCTGAAACGGTGGCGGGGGGTATACCTGGTGGCCGCAGGCTGCCCCGCGGGGAGCTGGCAGCCGCCGCCCGTACCTAAATTAGTCACAAACGCACTAACGAGGAGCGCTCACGCTCTCCCGGGACATTAAGGGAAATCCTGTTCTGCTTTTTGCAGCCCCTTTACTTTGGCTGCCTTTACCCGACTTGCACAGCAGCAGGCCAAGATCTCATCCCGATACTAGGAAAAATTCCTTCACTGAAAGGGTTGTCGAGCATCGGAACAGACTGCCCAGGGAAGTGGTGGAATCACCATCCCTGGAGGTATTTAAAAGATGGGTAGGTAATCCTGGTGCTGAGGGACATGGTGTAGTGGTGGACTTAGCAGTGCTAGGTTAGTGGCTGGACTTGATTATCTTAAAGAGCCCTTCCAACCTAGACGATTCCACGCTTCTTTCTCATGCAGCATGCTTGGTATTACAACACTGCAGGTTGTATTCTCACTTCATACATACATTTCTTTAAATGGAAGAGGAACACATATATAGGAAAGATAAATTAGGGAATGTTAATTAGGGAATACGTTCACAGCGCTCCTGTGAACATCCCTGTAGTTGCACCACATTTTCGCTAAGAGGCTCCTGATCAAAAAGGATACGTGCTCAGGAGGATATATGCATCTTGTTAAGTTCCAAAGTACTTGTTCTCAACAAAATTATATTATTTCCATGAATATTCTTTGAAACCATTATAAGAAACTTAATTTTTTTTTAGTATTCTATATGAATTTTCAAGACATTTCTCAAAAAAGAACGGAGTCACTAAGTCATAGAAACACTTGCCATAGAAGCAACACACCTTTCTGCGTAGCCAGCTGGGAGGAGTCTTCAGGTGTGGACATGGTTTTTCCAGAGGAGGAATCCATAGGCAAAGAAGAATCAGCACCTCAAAGGAGAATGCTGGGCTGGTGAGAAGAAAACATAGATGGAGAAGACACTATTAAAAAAAGAATTGCAGGAATCAGAGAGACAAGAGGTTTCACTGCCAGAACAATTATTAGTTAAGCACCTCCTAGTTCCCCATGAAGACCCATTTGTAGAAAAAGGGGAGCCACTGCTGGATTGCATTATTAAAGATTCATCCATAAAAGTTTTTTATTTTCTCACTCAACCCCATGTCTCTCTCTGGGCTCCCCAGTTCAAGAAGGACAGGCAACTGCTGGAGATGGTACAGTGGAGGGCTACGAAGATGATTAGGGGCCTGGAACGAGGAGAGGCTGAGGGACTTGGGTCTTTTTAGTCTGGAGAAAAGAAGGCTGAGGGGAGATCTAATCAATGCTTATAAATACTTCAAGGATGGGCATCAAGAGGATGGGGTCAGTCTTTTTTCAGTGGTGCCCAGGAATAGGACAAGAGGAAATGGACACAAACTTGAATATAAGTTCCACCTAAACATGAGGAGGAACTTCTTTGAGGGTGGCAGAGCACTGGAACAGACTGCCCAGGGAGGTGGTGGAATCTCCTCTGGAGACATTCAAAACCCACCTGGACAAGTTCCTGTGCAACCTGCTCTGGGTGGAGCTGCTCTGGCAGGGGGGTTGGACTAGATGATCTCCAGAGGTTCCTTCCAACCCCATTGGATTCTGTGATTCCGTTTTGATACTGAGAAAGTGTTTTCTGGAGAAGATAACTTGAACTTGGCTAGCAAAACTCCCAGTCCAGAAGAAGCCATGATAAGATTTCATGCTGCTTGAATGGAGGCTTGAATGATAAAAACACCTGTCTCTGATAAAGCTAGCAGTAGTGCTTTAAATAACACATATATTGCAATATTTCATATGAGAGTGCTGGGCCTCCTAGATGTGAGAAGTGTTAAAAATATCAAATGCAGGTGCTGGAGTTGTGCTTTGAATTACCTGAGTACTCAATGTAGGGGGCAGTACAGTTTCATTGAAGTTCCCATTCAGGTTACAAATGATTCATTTTAAATTTTAATTACAGATTATTACAGGTTACAAATTGCACACTTTTGGTGGGCAGCCACTGGAGAACAGACAGAGCCTCTAAATAACTGGAGAGAGAGAAACAATAGTATATGGTCTGATTCTTTGCATGAGAACATAATGTGTATACCAGGTCTGATACAGTCAAACAGAGAAGTGAAAAGAGGTATAAAGAACAGTGTATACAGGACAACAAAAGAGGAAGTACTGAGAGAGTTTCTACCAGAATCTGAGATGCTTTTTTTTATTTATAATTTTCTATCTTTTTCAGTTAGAGATAGTGTAGGAAAAAAATTTAAAAAAATAAAATTAAATGGTGGATCAAACCCTAATCTTATTATTAATTTTATTATAGTATCTAGGAAATTCAGAAAAAAAATTGCATGAACTATTACATAAAGTATTGTAGGATATTCTCACTGTCCCACTCTTTCCAAAAGACTAATTCAGTAGCATTTCAAACATTTTTTTTGCCTTCTACCTTTTTCTTCAGTGAGTAAAATCTCCCATTCATCAGGAATGCATTGGGCATTGGAAGATTTGTATTTCTTACTGCTTTAATGTAAATATTGCTTTTTCTCCATTTTCTAGAATCAAGTACATTGGCCAGTAGTTTAATTTTGATCTCTTGGTCTTTTTTTAAATTCTTGCTTTAAAGTGAAAGATTGTTGTAAGTTAAGCCAAAATGTGACAGTGACATTGTTGAGACTTTTCACACCTCTGGAGCTTGATGCAGGTGCAAGAACTGCAGGCACTGTAAAAGGGTGGGCTTCTTCATTTTCATCATTTTATCATGCTGGCCAACAATGACTTACCTTCACAGATGGAAAATTTCCACTGAAGTTAGTGAAAAAATAGTTTGCATAAATTGAACGGAGTGTGTCACCTCCTGTTTTGCAATAGAACGGCACAACTCTACCAAGTACTGTACTACAGCATGGGTGAAGCTTACTCAAATTTATACTCCGTTGCCTTTTCACCTTCTCTGAATAGATTACTGTCAAGCCATGTGACCTGTCATTTTTCTAATTAGTTGATGAGAGAATGTGGTTATCCCTGTAAGAAATGCCGAAAGCTGATAAGGACTTTTTAGTCCAGCATTCTGGGATATCACTTGCTCCCAAGGAAGATTAGAAGAAAGAAGATACCAGCATTAAAGGGATTCTCTCCACTCACAGAACGCTGTGAATCTTTATGAAGCATCTTCAGATATGTGTGGAACAAAATATTCCAATTACCATTTGGAAAAATTATCATTTTGGGAGACAATTATAAACTTCAGTGAGGTCACCACAGAGCTACAGCAGCTCAGCAAGAATAAACCCAAATCACAGATTTTTAGTGGAATGATACGGTTTTGGAGAAGGTTAAAGAAAGGGGAAAACTACTGCTTAATGAAGGGAATTTAGGTCCAGATGATGTGACCAGGAGGATGAAGTAGCATCACAAGAAACAGCCAACACAGTTTATTGATTCTTACTACAAAACCATTTCTCTGAAGAGCAATTTTGAAGAGTTAAAAACCATCCAGCAGCAGCACTTGGGAAAAAACTGTAAATAAGTTAAAGAAGGGTACTGAAGATCAAAGTGAAACAAAAGGCAAATTCAGAAATGAGAAAAATGAGGCCAGAGGTTGACTGATCATTATGCAGGAAACTTTATTCAGTGCTATCAAATATCTTGAGGATGCTGGGACTGGGAAAAAAAAAGCCTTTCTGAAGCATGTGGATGAACTTAAATCTGGGTATTATCTCCTTCAAATAAAGCATGAGGCAGAACTGAAGACCAGGTTTAGGAGACAGTGCTTGGAGATGGATCATACCACACACAAGACAAACAGAAAGATATGGGAACTGCAGCACCTCAGAAACAAGCAGAAACATGAGGCCAAGACTGTAACTTCAGCCCTGCATGTGCTAAGGGAGGAAAAGGCTCCTATCCTTGCAAACAAAATTCCAGGGAGAAATGGATGGCAGGTTGCCGGAAAGTCAACAGCTGTGATGCAAATATAATAAGCTGGTTGCCCAGCTTTGAATCCTGAAAACAGGATCTGAAACGAAGAAAATTCAACAGCAGATTTGTGAGTTCAGAAGAGAGAACCAAAGGCTGCAGCAAGACAGGGTGAAAGACCAACAACAAAACCGCTTCCTGCAGCTTGAAACTGCCAGATGGAAAAAGAGCTACAATAAAGTCAGAGAATCCCAGACAGCAAAGGTGTAATTCAGACTGGTACAACATTGTAAGCATCATCACTATCTATACAGTTCCTAGTTGCTACATGCAGCAGTCCCCCTTCCCTTCTCAGGACAAACTTCCACGGACTCAGGCTGAGGGCTTTGACCAAGAATTTAAGAACCAGGAAAGTATATAAACTTGTGTTTCTCTTCAAGAACTTTCAACTTAAGATAGCACTCCTTAAGTCCTTTACTGGGTTTGAGTCCCAGTGCAGAATTTTGTCTTACATAGATATTTATGCAATCATCTAATTTCAAGTAGTGATCAAATGTTTTGCAAATTTATTATCCCAAATAAATGAGGGAATAAAAATTTATGACCTTTTTTCACTTCTTCAAGGGCAAAAGGAATTAAAAGACTGGAATGTAAACATTGCAAAGTTTGACACCTATCTTTCTCCAAGTTTGCAGAAGCTTATACAGTTTTGTCTGTTAACTTCCCTGGGTTGGGGAGGTTCAAGACTGGACACAGTATTCTAGGTGTACTCTAACACTGATTAGAAAGGCAACAGTCACTCACCTTGATCTGTAGATCAAGACCAAGAGGCTGTACTCCTCTTGATATAACCCAGGATGCTCTTGGCCTTTCACGCTGCTGGTCATGGCAGCTTAGCATCTACAAGGACTTCCTAGGTCCTTCTCAGCAGAAGCTTCTCCCTGGCCAGTCAGTCTCCAGTCTGTTCTGTTGACTTTTTTTTTTTTCTTTTCTTTTTCTCTTCTTTTCCTGGTGCAAGACTCTGTCTGTTGAATTTCAGAAGGTTCCTGTTGGCTTATTCCTGCAGCTTGCCTAGGTCCCCCTGGGTGACAGCCCAACACTCAAGCATATCTGCTAGGCCTCCACCACCACCTGATTTGGCACCATCTGCAAACCTTATAAGCACTTTTACCCCCTCCAAATCATTGATAAAAATGTTAAATTGGACAGGTCCTGTGACAGACCTCTGCACTATTCACCTTGTTGCTGGCATCCAGGTAGAATATGAGGCTCCTGAGAGCCAGCAGATTACTGTTGAGCTGATGACTGTTGGCTAGATGATGCAGGGTAGCCACGTCTGATTTATAAAAACTCATACCCTCACCAATTCCCCATTAAAGAGTTCAGGCACCTGAAGGCAGGGGTCACTTCTGATGCAGAAGCCTGTAATCTGCTTTACACAGAAGGCTGTGATCTACTTCTGTAGCCTGGCCGCAGTCTTCAGCAGTGATCTGGAGACTTACTAGGAACTATCAGGGAACCCTGGGGACAAGGTCCCACAGTACTCAGTTCAGGGCTCAAGGAAGCTGTCAGGGAGCACCCAGCAGGAATGGGGCTAATCCACAAGGGAAAATGGGCTAGAAGCTAAGGGTGACCCCAGCACAGGCAATGTCCCGCCAACCATGACACAGAACCACCGTACCTGGGTGAGGTGGTGATAGCAACAGGTTCTGCCAAGAATCCCAGTGACTCTGAAAGATCTCAGCCTCTGAAAAGTCAGCATCTCCTCCAGCTCGTGATCCGTATATTGTTTCATAATGTTTGATAACACTCCTGGTGCATCTGACAAAGGTTAGATACATTATTTTACCACTTATTTATTAGATCATTTATTGATTTGATATCACTAAATTTTTATATAAATTGTACGAAAAATATAGTCAGAACAAAATAAAAACCAGAATGAAATGCAACATGGTTGCGATTAGTTGCAAAACTGAACAGGTAATAAAGAAAATCCTTGATTCTTATAGGTAAAGAATCATAGAATCACAGAATGGTTTAGGTTGGAAGGGACCTTAAAGATCATCTAGTTCCAACCCCCTTGCCACGGGCAGGATCACCTCCTGCTAGACCAGGTTGCTCAAAGCCCCATCCAACCTGGGATTAATATCCATCCAACCTGGAAATTAATAGGAAAAGTCCTCAAATTCCATATCGAAAGATTTACTTCTCTAAACCACGTAATGAAAAGATAATACTGGATACAATTCTCTTATAGTATTAACTCTTTGAATTTCAGGAGGTACCACAAAATATAGAAGGGTAAAAAATCACCAACTATTAAAAGAACATTTTATAGCTTTTCACACCTTCTGAAAAGCAGAAAAATTGGTCCTGTCTGTGAGCTCATGAACAGTCCCAGCAAAAACAATGAGCCACCTTTTCTGTGTGCACTGGATTAGGGGGTTAACTCATCAAAATCATTGCATTGACCAGAATATGAAGAGAATTGTGAAGCAGTGCAGTTCTTGGCACGTGGTGGCACTGCAAGGTACAGACAGCTGTAGCAAAGTTGAGAGAAAAACAACTGAGAAAAACCCCCACATTTTTCTAGTATGCAGAATTCCAGGAAAACTCACAAAGTAAGTGATAAAATGAACCTCCTGATTCTACTAACAAAATTTCCCTCTACATTACAAACAAGATCCCTGTCCTAGTCAGATTACATTTCAGTTGTCTTTTTCCTGAGACGCCCCAGCACGCCATCCAAAACTGGGAAACTGGAAGCAGACAACAGGTTAGGACTCTATGTATGACACTGCTCCTAACAGCACTTTGCTGAATCCCTCTCTCATAGAAGCCACTGAGAAAATACAGCTGAGGAAGTCCAATAAGAAGCCTCTCTATATGTACATAAACAACTATTTGTCTTTTGCTGTTATCTTAGAAAAGCAAACACACATCTGGGAGAACCTGGAAACATTAAGTAAACTTTATTTATAGTCCACAGATATTAAGAACACTCACCCTTTTTGAAATACATCTTATGAAGCTGAAGGCTTTTTTTCCTAATAACAATTTTACCTGTAATTTCTAATTCAAAAGCTTTTTTAAATGCAAGGATACAATGCTTGTACAAAACTATGACCACATGCAGAATTCCCGTGGGCAACATGAACTCCTGATGAATTCCGGCCTTCTCAGATTTAGCATCACATATAAGAGATATCAAATCTAAAAGCTACAATAATGGCAATTATTTTCAACAGTAATTTTGAATACAGAGCACAGTCTGTGAAAGAAAAAAAAATATCTCTGCAGCTTGCGTCAGTTATTCATACAGTCTTTCCTTTCAGATTATAAATTGTTTAATATGGGTAGAGTACTTAGCACAGAAGAACTGCAGCCTAATAGGCTCTCAGGCGCAGCTGTAACATTGCAGTCAGCCTGGGGTCAGTGTTTTGCTAAGGCTAGTCAAACTATCTCAACTATTTTCACACACACTTTCAATTAACACCTTTTATGTGTCTCCACTAGATGCAAACTCAGTAAGAGCACCACACAGGTTAGTTAATTAGTAACATCAGGATCAGTTAACTCAGATGGAAAAAGCAGCATATAAAGTATGTAGTCACTGCTTAGAAGACACAGAATGGTTCAGATCCTACAATGCTAAACAGAAAGCCTCCTACAGGATTTTAGTATTCTGTTTCCCCCACAGGAAAAAATATTTAGCTGCTTTTCCAAAACAAACAAACAAACCAACCAACCACAAAACAACCAAACCATGGCTAGGTTAAGTTAAACATGTTTGGCCAAAGATTATTATGCTAAACAAATTTAAAGACCTTTGCAAAAAAAGTAATGTTATACCATTGGGTGGATATTATCTGACTGGAATTACTTTTATCAGTAGCAATGGATGTTCTTTGGTTTTCATAATCATTCTTCATCTCCAGTCAATACTGAACAGCACTTCAGTAGCATTTTCAGCATGTTAA